>KK100155.1:187527-201483 GCA_000611695.1 Rhizomucor miehei CAU432 | reverse complement strand
TGTTGTTTGTAGTCAAAGGCACGTTTCTTTGCCTTTGTGGAATGTTGGGAAAGACATCATATCATCGCTGTTGTATTCATCATCGCTGTCATGGATGTGCACTTTCTTCTTTGGAGATTGATAAAGATATGTATTCCTGCTGGTAGGAAAATCTTCGAGTGGCATAGGAGCCAACGGAATTCGCTTTGTCTGATCCCTGAGTTCGTTTACGACAGAGGCATCGTGAGAGCGTTTTTTGCCATAGACATGGCCATCATTGTCAGTGATTGAAGGTACCACATTCTCTTTGGCGTCAAAATCCACTGTGCTGAGAGAAAACAACGGCTTGGAAATGTCCATCATATTGTCTTTTTTGTTATCCTCCTCCTCGTTGTCGTAATATATACATGACATCCAGCTCATTGTGCGATCGAGGTGAGGGTTCTCCTCTTCTCCTTTGTTTCCTTCATCGTCATCCTCGTCGTCGTCCCAAAAAGATGCATATACGACATTTTGGTCTGATGATGGCTGCATCTCGTCCTAATTATGTATATTCTCTGTTAAAGCCTGATACAAACGAGATAAATACACGTGCCCTTTCTTTTCAGTCCTTTACCAAGTCATTGTCATTATTATTTTCATTCGCTTCTCTGGTGAGTGCCCTGAGAACGGCGGCACTTTTGCTTTTGCACTTGAACCGTGCCGTGAGAGGCGGCCGCAGTCGGTGGTAATCATTCAAGACGTCTTCCTCATCCAGCCCAAGAGTTCCGAATCTGCTGGCCAGTCGCCCACCTGTAGAAAGCCTTGAATCGGTCATTGGATCGTCTGCGGGACATAGTTCTTCAAGATGAAGTCTGTCCATGACACCTAGAGAGGTTGACAACCGTTACTGTGAACAAGGCGGCTGCATTGGTTTCTTAGTAACCCCGCTATTTGTAACTGCAATTATGCTTTTCTATTCTATGGATAGGTCGCTCATATTTTGCTCGTTGTAGTAGTGTCTTCCAAATCTTCGATGAAATGAGCTATGTATGTTACTTGATAATTGCTATTCTTGAACTTATAGTGTCTGGCCGGGTAGGTGTTGACCAGGGCGATGAAGACAATTGAAGTAGTCGATAATTCAAGTAGTATGCTTATTGGTCTGGTTAATGCCACCGAATTACATAGCACCGAGAGCTATGGTGGTCGACGAATTGCAATTGAATTGGAAAGATTCCTTTCTTTCACATTCTTTTACACTTTTTTATGTTTTTGTGTTGTCTTGTACCAAACGAAATTCCGGATACAACACGTTGACGAGTCAACTCTATGCAACCGGACTCAAAGTTTGCCTTATAAAATGTTTGATCGCAAGAAGCGGGCGTGCTATTTTAGCCCATTGGGACGAGAACTTCCTTCAGTAATAATATCTGGCGTCTACAAGCCCCAACTTCCCTTTTGTTTCTGAGATGTTACAGTATATACTCAGACAGGGACCCAGGTTTATCCTGGCAAAACGAACGAATTGTGGTAATGGCTACGGCTCCACCGTAGATGCTGACTCTCAATGCTGCAAAGCCACGGTTCGTTTGGCTATAAAAACTCAATCGAAAACCAATCTTTTGAACCTTTGCAGTTACCCCAGGCTTCCGCAGCCTTTATTTCGTGGCTAGTGGAGATGATCTTTTTCTACGGAAAAAGGACTGGGAATAGTGAATACGAGCCGAGGTTAATCACCGAGGATGCTCTTCTATGCATTCAAGGCTTCATGAACCGGCCAAATACAGAAAAAAAAGGATTTAACGAAAAAGAATGGAAAATGCAAGATGATTTCGTCCTTTGTACGCGTATGAAAGGATTCTCAATGGGAGATGCCTTAACGGTGTGAGGAGGGCTGGATGGATGGGTTGAAAATGTTTTCTCTCAGGCCAAAAGTTTTGTTTCTTGGGACCTGACCAACCTCGTCTCTCTTCTCTTTTTCTTCCTCTTGTCCCTCTAAATGACACAGAATGTCCGAAGAGAAAAAGTATTCAGAATCGTCGTCAGGCTCGAATGAAAGCAGTGCCCTGGACTCGTCTCAGGATATAAAGCCTTTCGACGTTAGCAAACTTCCTGAATCGTTCCAAAAGTTTTTGGAAGTGAACGAGATCGATCCTGCGATCTACACTGTCGCTGATCTCCCTCGCTACGTACGCTGGAATACCCAAATTGAAGAGGGAAAACGGCCGTCGTTGGATGATTTACGACGTCAGCTCGGTACCGAAAACGTATGGTGCGTTTCTGGTCGACCAGGATTTTTCGGATTCGTTGGCGCCAAAAACAGACTCGTTGACACTGAAGTGTAAGAAAAAAAGACAGGCCCAGTGTTTACAATCGTTATGCTGAGGAAATAAAACATCGTAATAGGTACAAACAAGCAGCAGTTTTTGGGATCGATTTGAGCTCTGCAATTGCCGTGGGAGCCTTAGAGATTCAAAGTGACGATCAAGTTCTGGATACTTGCTGTGCGCCTGGTGCAAAACTCTGCATGATAGCAAATCTACTCGGGGACAAGGGCACTGGAACGGTTACGGGCGTGGATTTGTCGGCGCATCGTTTAGCTACCTGTCGCTCCATATTGAAACGATACAGCGCTGGTGGTCGAGCAAGACTGTTTGAAGCAGATGGCACCAAGTTTGCAGTTCCTCCTCCATCAAGACTCGGTCAGCACATCTTAGATACGGAAGACCCACCTCCTGCAAAGAAACAAAAAGTGCAGCAAGTCAAGCCATTCTGGGCACCAAAGTTGCTTCGCTCAGACCCACAGCATTCTCAAAGAATGTACGATAAAGTCCTAGTCGATGCCGAGTGTACACATGATGGGTCCATCAGTCATATATTAAAGGTGAGGAAGGAGGATAATAATATGCTTGGCGGGATCTGGTCAGCTGGACAGGAATTGGAGAGACTAACGTAGCAAGATAGTACGAGAAATGGGGTTGGGATGCATTTGAAAAGAACTTTATGGATCCAAATCGTTTAGATACAATCTGCGAGTTACAGGTAAGGAGTTTTCCTAGGGATAAGTAAAAGTTGTCAATGAAAACTAATAGAGACAAATATGTAGCGAAACCTAATGAATCAGGGATGGAATATGCTTAAAGCAGATGGTATCATGGTATACAGCACGTGTTCATTGACAATCCAGCAAAACGAAGCAAACGTTGCATGGTTTCTTGAACATCATCCTGACGCAAAAATCGAAAAGATACCCAACATTGATAGTCTTGATATTCGGTTTGCTCCCATCAAATCTGTCGACACATCCTCCAAAATCCAAGAACTGATACACAATCACTGCATACGTTTTGATCCGCTAGTTAGCCGGACCAGCGGGTTCTTTGTTGCTAGATTCAGAAAAGCTGCCTAGATCATTCAATCCTATCCACACGCGCTATTGTATATACAAAGGAAAAGACACTGTATATATATATATCTGCATACTGCATTGTTTACTGCTCTTTGCGTTCATAAACCTCACTCACTAAATCCCAGTCTTTATCAATGACTTTGGAATGAGGTGGCACGTTCACGCCGTTGCTACTGCTGGATGACGTCCGTCGATGATCTACTGCTGGGGGTCGATTTTGCAGGTCCTTTTCAATCTTGTTTTGCAAATCCTTGAAGAAAATATCGATACGCAAGTTGAATCCAAGCAGGAGCATTTGAGTGACACGCACCAAAGGTCGCTTGATCACTCCCTGCTGCGTGATTTTGAGTGTCGTGATACGCTGAGAATCGTCTCGGCTCTCATCCAATTCATACGTCCACGAGCCCGAAAACGTCGGTGTCTTGAGCCTCGAAGACTCTTCGAGGATACGCAACAGCTTGCTAAACGGTTTTTGTTCAACGTGGATAACAGAGGTACGTTTCTTCTGTCGAGTCATTTCTTCAAACATCAACCGTCCCTCGCTGATATTCTTCTCGATGATCGATACTTGCTCCACTCGGTCCTGCCACTCTGGATATGATTCTACGTCCGTCAGAACCCGCCAGAGGTGAGCTTGGGTGGTGCGAAAGGTACAGGTCCGTGATACAATGTGGCTCGCAGGAAGTAAAAGACCAATGATGTAGATAAGTAGGGGTACTGTAGGAATAAGGATCAAAATTGTTACTGCTGTGGCAACCAAAGTGCTCATTTAGAAGGGTGAAGGGGGAAAAATGGGAGACAAAAGAAAAAAGAAAGGGAATTTGGTGATTCCTCGCAATTATAGTATTTTCGGCATGAAACCACCACAACCTTGCGCGTGTGACAGTGACCACGTTGTTTCACCTTGTCAGCTTTTCCCTCATGAGATTCTCAATTCTTGTCACCATCGTCACTTTCTTCTTTGCCGTGGCAGTATTGGCTGCCGAATGTAAGCTGCCGACGTATTGCAAGTGATACTTAAAGAGCGATTGTGCTAACTTTGCAGCAGCGGGATACACTGACTATATTATTGCTCTCAAAGAACCGGTAGACGATGCCAAGATCAAGCAAGCTCGGGCAGACGTCGAAGGTTGCGGCGGAAAAGTCAACTATGAAGTCAAGTATGGCCTCAAGGCTTTGATTGTATCTCTTCCTGATGCCCAGGTGTCGACTTTTGATGCCAAGGATTACATTGACTTTATGGAGAAGGACCAAGAAGGTAAGAAATTCCCAGGCATGATGCCAAGCTCATGACAACTCAACTATACAACTTTTTCTTTTACAGTCCATACCAGCAAGTAAAATGTTATTATATGATGAATTGAGTAATGGAGAAGAAAAGAGAAAAAAGGAATAGAAAAAGTTTGCTACTTGAAATCCCTTTTTGTTTACAATGATATCTGAATGTCGCCGAATGGCCGTTGTTGATGAACCTTGACCATTCGCTTTGTAGTCAAGAGTAGGACAGAGTAGAACTTCTTTGCAGCTTCAGACTTGGTGCAGCTGCTTGGTGCAATGTCTTGGAATTTGGTGTTTCCTGCACCAGCTGCCTTGGTTTGAACCAATTCCAGTGTTTCGCGCGAGTTTTGACCGATCGTAGATTGACTGCTTTGTGAATATATGCTCATGTTTGCGGCTCCTTCGTCCAATGGCTTTTCTGGGTTCGCTGCGTCGCCTTGAGGATCGATCGGAACGGAATCATCCCAGTTATCTGGACCGAAGTCGAGATCAAAGTCCATATCGGGTCCTCCGGCTGTGGCATTGTTGTCTCGTTCTTCATTATTTTCTGTTACTGGTTGTGCTGGTTCATCTGCAACTGTCATTTCGTCTTGTCCATCCAAACGTGGTTCCTTGGGAGACATCGGTTCATCTAGGGTACCGGCAGCTCGCTTGCGGTTCATTATCTGGAACAAGGACGATCCCTCAGGAGAAGCAGCTGGTTTTGTCCAATCAATCTTTTGTTGCTTTTTCTTTGCAGCAGTGCGGCGGTTGATGTTCTGGCAATTTTTGATTAAAATAATGAATTGTAAGTTGCGTTTTACCAGCAGTAGATACATACTCTATTTACAATGGCAGAGGAATCATTGAACATTTTTCGGCATTCTTCGTGAGGGATTTCAGTCACTCTATCAACAATAAGTCGTCGGCGACGTCGCACAGGTGCTGGCGCTTCTGCCATTTGTGTCTCCTCGAAAAGCATATTGTCGTCAAAGTCAGGGACGACGCCTAAGGAATTTGTATTCTCAGTAACATGTAATCCCAAGGATCAAAACGCTGCAACGTGCAGTTGTATTACCTGATTGCATAAGGGTACTTTGAGAAGAGCCCATGGGATCAACTGCGCGCTGGTCGAAAGTTTCTGCATTATCTTCTGGCCGCACATCATCTGCAGGATTCAAGTCATAGTCTCCAAAGTCATAATCAACGCCAAAGTCTGGGTCAAATTGCTGCTGATCATGCTGTTGATTATCCTTGATAGACATTCTGTCGAACGAATCTTCAAACTGAGCACTCAATTCCGGATCATTGTCGCGACGAGGGTTTTCGATATCCAGGTCGAATCCAATTTCCAAATCATCGACGTGCCCGTGCTCTGCTTCCATGAACGACATGCCCTGCTCAACTTGACCATGATTAATGTGTGCAAAGCCGTCGTCTAGCTCCTGCGTGCCGCCCAATGTAATATCCTGTCGAGGCGCAATCTGGGATAATCCGTCAAAATCGCTCAGCGTGATATCTTGAGATGATGCCAGTTGAGAAAGACTATCGAACATGGGATCTTTGGGATCAATGTCGCTACACAAGTTTAAAAATATTTCCCATGAGTTTTCGTTATTATATGCTTTCGTAACTGTCAAAGGTTTTGGGACATACATGTCTGCGAACGGCTCATCTGGCAACAAGATATCAAATTCCGTAAGTTTCTCTGGAAGAGTGATGCTCTTTAAGCTGGCAACAGAGTGGTGGATATCTGGCATGTTGACATCTCCTTTTTTAAAAGCCTGTGTGTGTGTGTGTACACGTAAGCAAAACGAGAGCAAGTGCGGGCGCAGCAACAAAAGGCGACATTACCAATTTGATCTTTACAAGAGCTTCATTGCAATCTTCAAGCAAGTAGCGTGTTTTGCGAGAGTAGATACGCACGATACCGAGAAGCAATTGGCCGGATATACGAAGAGTAAGAAGCTCTTGCTCCTTGGTTGCAATAGCATCTGTAACCATGTCAGTCGCGTTGGAAACGATGTTGCCCTGGCAAAAGCTTTACCGATAGTTTTTTCGAGATTGGTTTGTAGAAATTGCGATTTTGAAATCTTTCGTTCCCAATGAGAAGCAAGCCAAACGCGAGCAAGAGGCCCGCGCTTTGCTATCAACTGATCGGACAGCATAGAGTGGAAAAAAAAAGCGAGTAAAAGGGAAGGCAAATGTCACCAGATCCAGCTTATTTGGATTTCAGCTCCACGCGACAGAAATGCGCGCGTAGCCGCGTCGCCCGTACTCCGCAGGGGCATGGACTTGGACATTCTTGCGTCTCTCAGCTCTTTCGATGCAATATGGAAAAGCTACAATGACAAATAATGGCAAGAATTTTGCAACATGGTTCGGTTTAGGTTTACACTTTCTGGGAACAATGTAGTATTTTTACCAAAATCGTTGGAAAAATAAGGCGATAACTGAAATTTGCATCCCAGTATATAAAGGTTTCCATGGCTGTAGTTCAAGAACAAACGTATAATTCCAAATACGTGCATAAGTCGACAACCCTAGCCGTGTGTGATTGCAGCGTCTAACGAGTGCTGCCATAGAATAGATGCATCCACTACTTATTCTCCTTTTCAAGGTGGTATCTATCCATCTATTTTCACGTACGTCGCTGTCGCTAATATCATGGCAACAGTACCTTCCAGAAGCGAAACGTTGACAAGTTCTTAACAAGTTACAATAGATACATTCGTGACAGTGGGAACAATGAATTGAAAACCAATACGTCGGTAATGCAGACAATTAAATGCAGAAACATGACATCGAATATACTATAAGATGTGGAATGATCGAAAAAATGCTCGTTTTATGGTATGAAACACTAGACCTATAAACGCAGCTCCGCGTTCATGACCAACCGGAGACGTCTGTTCCGCTGAGCCTAGCGCGAAATGCCATACATTAGCGCGATTTGAATTGATCCACCGGAATAGACTCCCGATATGCAAAAGGCGGGGCTCTCTCTCGTGAAAGGTTACCAGGACAGAAGTTTAAGAATTCCATACGGTCTACTGGTAAGCAAAAGGGCATGTTGTATAGTTGTATTAGCTTATTTACGTGTCAAATGTGGGACCTCCTAAAAAGAGCTGTTGTTGATAGTGCAAGAGAAAGGATACCATGAAGTTTGCACTTTATTACAAAGTCATCAACAGAAATATGTTGCCAGTTTATTATTGATTGCCGGTCACCTTGTTGCTCACGTTTTCCACTCCTTCTTTCAAAGCTTGGCTAGCTTGACTTGCTTGAGCCGTAACGCCCTTGCTTTGCTGTTGTGCGGGTGCGGCGGCAGCGGCGTTATTGTTGTTTGTGCTTTGGGTCTGTGCAGGTTCGTCATAGTCGCCGATTTGAAATGGGTTGGAGGATCCCTGGACGTCTCGATCCTGCTTCTTGGATGCAAAAGGGTTGTGCAGTTCGCCAATGTCCATATTGTGTGATCTGAGAGTAGAAAAGAAACACAGATGCAAACTTTCCGCTTGGCACGCATCACTTTTTGCATTTTGAAGCGGAGATCCTGAAACATACAACCTCTTGGGGATCCACGCAAGGCGCTTGTCACCGGAAATTTGGGAAGGGTTGGAAGGAAGACCCTCGCAGCCTGAATTCAATCTTTTTCTTTATACTTTATACTTTGCCTACTATGATCAAGAGGCGAAATAAGTAGAGAAGAAAATAAAATGGATAAAACTGATGCGCACAAGTGAGGCTCATGCTCAGGGATTTCAAAGACCGAACATGCATTTCGTTTCTGAAAGCAAAGGGCCTTTTTTTACATAAGACGGTTGGAAAATGTTGCAGCTAGCAGTATAATAGAGTAAGCTAAGTACAGGGAGAATAAATTCATTTTTTTAGAAGGGAGACGGGGTCAAGCGAAGGTAAGGGCGAATAACCTTGACGCCCTTGGGGAACAACTTCTCGGCTTCAGCGGTGGAGACACTAGGATGAACAATGACATCGTCACCCTTCTTCCAGTTTCCAGGAGTAGTAATCTTGTACTTGTCGCCCAACTGGAGGGAGTCAATGACACGCAGGATTTCATCAAAGTTGCGGCCAGTAGAGGCAGGGTAGGTAAGGATCAATCGGATAGTCTTCTTGGGATCAATGATGAAGACGGAGCGAATAGTGAAAGGAATACCCTTGGCATCAACGTTGGTGGCATCCTTGATAGATATTACGTGTCAGATTCTCCTACTTCGTGGTTCCCTCACACACACACACACACTGAATTGCGTTACCTGATGATCCAACATGTCATAAAGAACAGACACCTTGCGATCGGCATCAGCAATGATGGGGAACTGGAGGTCGACACCGCTGATCTCATTGATATCGGCAATCCACTTTTGGTGCTCCTCGAGACCGTTGGCAGACAAGCCAATGACCTTGACGTTGCGCTTGTCGAACTCGTCCTGGAGAGCAGCGACGAGACCAAGTTCAGTAGTGCAGACAGGAGCTACAAACGTACAGGAAATGTGGTCAGGAAGGAACAATGCAATCTTTATGTCAACAGGATAATACTCACTAAAATCGGCAGGGTGGGAGAAGAGGATGGTCCAGCTGTCCCCAATGAATTCGTGGAATTTGATGTTACCCTTGGTAGTTTGGGCTTCAAAGTCTACATCCATCCTTCGTGTCAGTCATATAGTTTACATAGCAGGGCCACTTTGGAGTATGAATTACCAGGAGCAATAGAGCCGAGACGGAGAGTCATGGTTGGGAATATAGCGGAAACAAAGAGCGAAAAAAATCCAGAGTTCGCTGAGGTCTTTAAATACGCGTTCCGGAATTGCGCAATGCCGCTTTGGTGCTTATTTTTTTTCTCTCAATGTCTGTACTGCTCTGATTGGCCCTCAAAACAATTGCGCCATCTCATCCCAAAGTTCAAGGCAAGGTTGTCTGTCACACTTCCCAACTTTGGGATCGTTCAAGTCTCATAAGGGTGTCACGGACTTGCAACCCTCAACAAAAAGTTTCATAGAAGTGAAGCTTCCATCCCTCCTGACAATCCAAAAGAGAAACAGGAATTGAATAATAGAACAGTTCCATCTGTATAGAATCGAGATGCGCATTTTCTGAAGGCTTTCTTGAATAGCTTTGTCAATGTTGATTTGCTGGTGCAGCGATTGCACAACTTCATGCAGCAAACGCGCAATAGGTTGCTCCGAGTTCAAGACGATCTATATTATCAGATGGACCGACTGTAAAGTGCATCCTCTTTAAAAATCCTATCTGAAGTGATACCCATCAATATCTTGATTCTAACAGAAGCCATTCCTTATCGATCAAGTTTCGATTCCTTCGTAATATGAGTGTCGAGCATTTGCAAGCTCACTTATCTCCTTCTAACTGATATTGTTAGATGTTGGTTGCATAGCAACGTCTCTGCGAGGGTACGATTATGAAATATGTCCTATCCTACGAGAGATGAAAAGAAAATGAAACTGTCTCACAATTAAAACTTTTTGCTTGCAGCGTTCAGGTGCTGCAGGAGATTGTAAACCTGTTTATCTTGCGTAGTCACTCGTAGACCCGTTCCATTCGAGATATTTTCTGTAATCTGTAATCTCATACTTTCTTTTTTCTCATTCATATTAGCACTCTTCGAACGTCCTGACAAGTCGATACGTTGCTACAATAGCTATGGCTTCTCTCTCTTTCATTCTATGCAAAAGGTGTTACATACCTTTCATTTAATTCACAAGGTACGTTACACCTGACGCGAAAACGGCATAGTCTGCGTCACCGCATCACGTACAAATGAAACCAAGATCGCTTCATCCACTCCATCTGCAACCTTCTTATTGGTTAGCGAACGGTTGTGGTCATCTGCATTGGATAGCACGACATTTTTCCATCCAAAGAGGTACTTTTCTTCCAAGGAAATCAAGAAGCACTTTATGTCGGATAGACAAAACCAAAATGAAAAAAAGCTATAAGCTTCGGTCGCCGACAGTAGTGGGAAAAAAATATACTTTCGATGGCCACTGTGAACAGCTTCTTGACACGCTTGTCGTCATGGAAACAATCAGCCATCAGCAGCCAGCTTTGTCTTGATTTGCGATCAACAGCTGCGTACCAAGCACGCCACCTTGTCCCATCTACGAATATACCCTGGCAGCAATTGTCTCTGCGATGCTCGGAATTGCCACCCAAGCACGTGCCATTTGCTTTGGTCCAGCCAACTGGACAACAAGACTGCTCTGTGTGGCTCAGGGAGCATGGCTGGCAATGTCCCTGGATATTTCAAGAAGAAGAGTTTAATGATAATAATAATGACGCCTGGATACAAGCTCAAGGAAAAGGATGGGCGGAAAATACGCCTCCAAAAGAACAATGGTTGCTATTTCAGCCCTGTCCGTTCCTGGCCAGACACATGGCAATGATCGAGTCCCAGCTTGCAAAGCGTACTAGCAACAACAATGATGATGCATGGCATTGCCTGGATATCGGTTGTGGATCAGGAAGAGATACAGCCTGGATCCTTAGTCATTCACCAAGGTGGCGCGTATCTGCATACGATTCGCTCAGGGGAGCTGTCGAAAGAACATTCAAACTGGCAACCAATTTGAATGTTTCTGATCGCCTGAATGTTACTCAAGCTAAAGTCATGGCGGATGGTGCCTGGAAGACATTCGATGATCAAAAAGAGGAGAAGGAGCAAGAAAAGACCAAAAAGGAACGATTCGCACCGGGACTACCTGCGAGCCAATTCTTTGGCGAGTCTAAATACGATCTAGTGCTCACAATTAGGTTCTTGGTGCGACCGCTGCTGCCGTATTTACCCAATCTACTAAACAAAGGCGGTTTCCTTGTAATATCTCATTTTGTGGACGATGGAGTACATGAATACAGGCAACCG
The DNA here is from genome assembly GCA_000611695.1 of Rhizomucor miehei CAU432. NCBI lineage: Eukaryota > Fungi > Mucoromycota > Mucoromycetes > Mucorales > Lichtheimiaceae > Rhizomucor > Rhizomucor miehei. The sequence continues at coordinate 189,958 of KK100155.1, read as the reverse complement.
CGCAAAGATCATCGATTGCAACTCGATGAACTGCGAAATTTATACGGCGCAATGCAAAATGTAGAAATTGTTGTAGATACCATTGAAGAAATTGAAGATGGACGTCCAGTAAACTCGTTTATATTGAAAAAACTGTAAAAATAATAAGTGTCTCTTGCTGTTCTGTTTGTTCATGGTGCCCATGATGGCCCATATTGCATTTGGATTTAGGTTCATTCCAGGATGCTAATATCCTGAAGTTTTTTTTTTTTTAGCGCGCGCAGATCCATGCGTTCTCTGCAGATATATATTGATTTCACGAGAACATTGACTAGAGTCTCGAGAAATTTTCTGTGTATCGTTTTTCGAGGACTTTCAGACGGAACCAGATATCTACCTGCTTTGAAAAACAATGTGGAAGTATCAAAATTCGCAGTGACAAAAGGAAATACTCCCGTGCTCACATATCATATCTCTTTAATGCAGATATATTCACGGTCGCGTGCATAAAACTTAATTTTCGTTCGATGTCTATATCTTCCTTTTTTATACCTACAGAAAGGTTTTTTCCCATGTCCTGCTGCGCACATATTGCTACTATTTCTTTGTTTATATCCGGATCTGTCTAGAGCGGATATGCTATCTTTGACGGACGATCCTATTCACGTCCCTCTCGAATTAAAGTTGTATCTTAACATCCACACAATTGTTCGCAATACAATGTTCTGGCTTTAGACTACATGTCAAAGTTTTGGGTAAAAATTACAAAGAGGCCGTGATCCCTCCTGTTACCGCGCTGCTAAAATATAGCCCATCTTTATGGTATAGCAGTTGTACCCACAAAAAAGCAGGCGCCGACAAAATAAAATTCATTTGGCGCAAGCACCGTGTGGAATCTGTATCTCTTTCTCTTTTCTCCGTATACACACATACATCATGGCCGCTCCTCACAAACTCTGCATGATTCCAGGCATGTTATCCAAAAACTTGCAAGAATATAGCTGTGAAGAGGAAAAAAAGGAGCATGGTTGCTAAAATTGCTCTTCTCTCTTGATAGGACCCATCGAGTTCCACGAAGATGTCCTGGCATCTATGGCCACCCCGGCCACCTCCCACGTCGATCCCTTGTTCGTGCCTATTTTCGGTGAAGCCATCGAGATGGTCCGCAAGGTCGTCTTGTCCGAAAACGCGCAACCTTTCATTGTGTCTGGCTCCGGTACTCTCGGCTGGGACATGATGGTCAACTTGATTGAGGCTGGCGACGAAGTGCTCGTATTGAACACTGGTTATTTTGGCGATCACTTTGCAGAGTGGTAAGTAGTGGCATGGTGATTAGCTAGCGACGGAAAATACGATGGATACGAAATGGAGCGCAACAAACTGACGTTTTTTCTACCCGCCAGCTTGGAAACTTATGGAGCAAAGATAACCCATTTGCGCGCACCTATCGGCAACCGTCCCAGCAACGATGAGATCAAGCAGGCTGTTTCTGCCAAGAAATACAAGATGGTCACCGTCACCCACGTTGACACCTCGTATGTGTGGCACGGAATTTGACAAGAGTCACAGGGGCATTAGATTTGCTGACTAAATCTTGTGTGTGAAAAATATATAGTACCGGTGTTTTGTCCGATATCAAGGCAGTCGCAGAGATTGTAAAGGCAGCATCTCCCGAGACTCTCGTGGTTGTTGATGGTGTTTGCTCCGTTGGCTCGGAGGAAATTCGATTTGATGCTTGGAACTTGGATGTTGTCATCACCGGCTCACAAAAGGGATTGGGTGTTCCCCCTGGTCTCTCCATCGTCGTTGCTAGCCAGCATGCTCTTGAAGTCTTCAAGAACCGCAAGACTCCCGTTGCTTCATACTACTCCAACTGGAACAAATGGCTTCCTAGTAAGTACACGAAATTTCAGGGTGATTTGATGATTGGAGAGACAGAGAGCATGATTATCTGACTCAACGCGCCGGGATCTGAATTTTAGTCATGAACGCTTATGAGGCCCGCAAGCCTGCTTACTTTGCTACTCCTGCAGTCCAACTGGTGTATGCTTTGCATACTTCTCTGAAACAAATCACTAGTCTCCCTATGGAGGAGCGCTTCAATAAGCACCGCCAGGTCGCCTCCAACTTCCGCAAGACCCTCAAGGATCTTGGCTTGAAGACGTTGGCTCAGTGCGAAGAATGCTCTGCAAACGGAATGACCGCCGTGTGGTTGCCTGAGGGCATCCAGGTCGGTCAATTGGTATCTGCTTTGGCTGCCAAGGGTGTTCAGATTGCTGGTGGTTTGCACAAGGACTGTGCAACCCAATACTTCAGAATTGGGTAAGAAACAAAAGAGAGATAGAAAATGAGATTTTCGTGAGTGTTGACGCATTATTGTAAAAATTAGACACATGGGTCTCTCTGTCATGGATGACAAGCGCCAACACATTACTAAAGTTGTTGAAGCACT
>KK100155.1:163673-186652 GCA_000611695.1 Rhizomucor miehei CAU432 | reverse complement strand
AACTAGTTCGTTGACCGAACTCGGCTATCAAAAGGCTTAATAAAGTAATTGCAGGACCTGTTCTGTACAAGTGCGAGAAAAAAAAAATGGAAACAGAGTTTCATCTTTGCTTTGCCCCCGAGGCCATGTTTTAGAGTTCAGGGAAGAGCCGTGCACCCTTTGAAAGGACAAATGTTTATCGGAATGACAGCACCGTAATATCAGGGAGTCAACGTGCTCGGGTTCCCGCCTAATCCTGACATATTACGAAACATTTGGGATATATTGATCATATCCATATATAAACCAACAAAGGACAGAACAGCATCGAGGGTTGGCTGTTGAGTTACATTGCCTTCTCACTCTCCTCTCCCTCTCTCTCTTGCTCTCTTGATTCCTTCTTACTTTCTTCCTTTTTTGATTTGCTTGCCTTGAAATGTATCTTCTCTGCAAACTCTTGTACATTACAGTGTTTGCACTTTTGTCTGCTGCACCGCCCTATCTGCAGCGGTTGCCCAGGCAACAAAAGAAAGAATGATTCTAGTGTGCATGAGAGAGGATTTATGATTTGTTCATCTCGGACGGCGCTGACTGTCTCCTTTATACTACCACGACGTCCTACGGTTTTCCCCTGATCAGATCGGGTTCACAATTGCTATCGCGCCTTTTATTCAAGTCCATCGCTTGCCCGTTATGGACATACATCGTTGACAAACGACCGCGCCTACATGGTCCGGTGATGGCTATCACAAGCTTGCTCGGTGGACTGGCGGTCATGGGTATTATGTTGGTAGGCCGCTGGGTCGCCGAACAAGAAGAAGCTCGAAGCAACAACAGTTCATCAAGCACTGAAGACAACACCAAAGTTGTTGTAATAACTTGTGCATTTGCGCTCGCCTTTGCATTTTTTACACTCCCCAACACATCTCTTGTCGACAGCGCAGTTGTCAAGATGCTTGGACCCAACAAAATCTTATATGGCAAGTATTACTACTATTATTACTACTATGAATGCTATGTTCTATATTGTCTATTCATTACTCAATGTTTACCGTCTGTGTTTGTGTGCGCATTAGGTGAACAACGTCTTTGGGGCTCGGTCTCTACAGGACTCACGATTCTAGTGGTCGGCGTCTTTATTTCTGCGTATTCGATCGAAGCATTGTTCTATGTGTTTGCAGGATCGACTGTTTGTTTCATCATCTGCGCTGCATTCACCCACATTGAAAAGTACCAGTCCTTAACGGAGGAACAAGCCCGTCTGTTGCCTCCTGCAGGGTCGACATCTACCACCATCCGCTACCTCGAAGCCGGTGCAGCCGTCAAGAGCGAAGAGCAGCATGATGACAATGATTATCTCACAGCGCATGAGAATCCTTTGTTCAAGGTGATCAGCGGTGGATCGGTTGTTTCCATGGCACGCACCATACGCGAAGAAGCCGAAGATGCCTTGGCAAACGGACAAGTCAACCTTGCCCTCGTCATGTCACGCGTTGCATCCGTCGAACACTCGTTAACTGGTCTTCTGGTCGACTCGGATTCTGTCGAGCTGCCATCCTCGCACACTCTGACATCACCACGTGTCCTGTCTTTCTTACTAACGACACTTTTGTTTGGTATGGCCTTGTCGATGATTATCAACTTCTTGTTCCTGTTCTTTAAGCAAGAGCTGCATATGGATCCAAGTCTTATGGGCTGGACTGGCGTGCTTGGTGGTATTACTGAATTACTATGCTTCTTCTTTGCAAAACAGGCAAGTCGTGCGGGAAAAAGCGTACTATGTGTGTGTGAGTGTGTGCGCTAAAGATTAAAAGGACATATTAGATGACCGAGCGTTGGGGTGTGACAAGACTGATTGTTGGTGCCCACCTGGTCACTATTGCACGCTGCATCGCGTACACTCTGCTCAAGGCTGACTCGCTCCCAAGCACATTGATTGCATTGTCACTCCAGACAACCCACGGTTCGTGGCAATGAAAATCTCCACCTAGAGACCGTCTCACGCTGCAAATTGCTCTAGGTATTGGATTTGCTGTTTTTTGGGGCACTGCTGTGAGCGAGATGGATAGCTTCTTCCCGCCGGAACAACGTGCTGTCGCGCAAGGTGTCCTTGGTGCTCTTCATGCAGGCTTGGGAACCGGTCTCGGTGCACTGCTTGGAGGTTACATTGATCAGTATCTTGATATGCTCTGGGTCTTCCGCGGTGCTGCGATGCTATGTGCAGCAAGTATTATTGTATTTTGTTTAGGCCGATTAGGTAGTCGATAATCGATTACAAAAGTTTGAAACACAAAAGTATAATCTTGCTTTCTCACGCTAAGTTTGAGACGGTGATGATGATGGTGGTGGTCAATGTATGATTGTTTCTTGCTTTTCAATGTCTTCTATTCTTGTCGACCGCTTTGCAAAGCTAGTCTGTCGAGACTGTGCCATTGCTTTTCGCGCTCTCATTCGCTCCTCCCTGCGCCGAAGTTCTTGAAGCTGCATCAGTGCCTGCGCTGCTGTTTCCGGATGATGGGCGCCCGGCCGTTGATCGATAAGTGCGCCACTGAAAATAAGGTTAACTTCTTCCAAAGACCGGCCCTGCAAGGAGATAATAGTTTTGTTTCTGTCATTTACGGTCCACTACAGAAGATCAGCGAAAAAAAGAAGAAACGTACCCTTGTCTCAGGATAGAATCGATGTACAACCCATGCGATGCATATGCAAAAACAGCCAAACAGTAAGTAGGTACCCCACTGAATGGACTCAAATAGTAAGGGCGCGACGATCGTTATGATGAGATTAAAAAGATAACTGGATGCTGTAGTCACTCCCATTGCGTTTGCACGAATGAGCTGCGGGTATATTTCAGCTGGGTATATCCAGCCAGCAGGACCCCTTGAAGGTATCAGTTTCCAAACATAAACAGCATTTCATCAATTAGTAGGTACTCACCAACTTAGCGCATAAACTGCCACAAACAAGCATAGGAGCACCATGATGGTATAGGTTGCTGCATGGCTGTGCATGTCTACACTGATATCGTCAAATGAAGAGCTCGGATTTACAATGATTTGGGGAGGCGTCGTCATAGTAGAGAAAGCACCCATCAATGCAGCAACTGCGACCATGCATGCTGCCATGACAAGCGCACCGATTGTTAATATTCGTTTTCGATCCCATCTATCAATCTGAATTGCAATTATCAGCGACGTCTTTCTCGCAATCGTCATATGTTTTCCTTACAAAAAAGAAAACAGGAATCGTCCCCGTCACGTTGACTAGTCCTGCAACCGCGCTGCCCAGGATAACTGCATCGATTTCTGGCATACCGGTTGCTCGAAGGATCCTCGGAAAGTAAAAACTGAAAAACTATAAACTCTATTTTCCCGATAGATACACGCTCAAGTAACTTACAGTAATGCATTGAAACCAGTGAACTGTGTAAAGGTGTGAATACCTGCTCCTAGTAAGGTTCGTTTTTGATAATTTTCGATGCCTCTTTCAAATAAGGCTCGGAACTTTTTAGAAGTAAATGTTCGATCAAAGGTCACGTCTTGCACAATGCTTGTGAATTCCATCAGAGTCTCAGTATCTTGCTTGTTTCCACGGCTGCGAAGCAATGATAAGATATAAAGGGCTTCATCGTACTGGTCACGAGCAATGAGCCATCGCGGACTGTACAGTTTTAGAATACGCTTTTCTTTCTCTCAGTATATGTTGTAATACTGTACCTTTCAGGAACAAAATATAATCCTAGCAGCAACAACCCGCTGGGCATGATTTGAAGACCAGTTGGTATCCTTTTCAAATGTCGTTTAGCTTGCAATAATCATAGCGTCGAATCCGTGATTATTATCCATTACCGCCAAGAATTGTTGCCTTCCATAGTAGCGGTCCCATAGGCGATCCAGTTTGATGAGCAGTAGCCCACGGTCACGCCCAATTGGTACAAGGAAATTATCCTTCCACGGTTTTGAGGGCTGGCAATCTCGCTTTGATCTGTTTTCACAGACACAAGAGTTTAGTTAACGTTATCATTTTTGCCGCGAATTCTCAACTTACACAAGGGAACAGACATGCTGAGCATCCTACAAAGCAGAAATGGCTCAGCATTCATTATGAAGAAAGGAAACAGAAAAAGGAACTAACCCCACTGTAGCTCCTGTTACTATGCGGCCGACAATCAATGCTCCAAAACGCAATCCGGCGAGCTGGATAATACTGCCGACAATGTGGAAAATAGCTGCGACATAGAAGAACTTTTTTCGACCCATTCCGTCAGCCACGAATCCCGATGCCTATTGCTTGTCGTCAGAGATACAAAAATCTGGCGTGGTATTGAATTAATAGACAATAGAGCTTACAAAAGATGCAACAAGGGACGATACCAGCGAGATGACGATAGCTGCCGCACCGTGGGCGTCATCGTTAAGTGAAAATATGTCTCGAAAAACTGGCATTGCAATGCATGCTGTTATGACACCCGTGTCATATCTGCAGAACGAGGTTGTTTTTGTTTGGTTTTTTGGGAATACATCGCTTCTAATTTAAATATACTCTTACCCACACTGTAAAGAAAATGGAGAGAGAGAGAAATGAGCCACCTTAAACTATATAGCATGCGCGCTACTTAAATATCATTGCTCACCATAAAGCCGCCTATGGATACAAAACTACAGGGGGACACGTTAGCACCATATCTCGCTAAAAAGCGCATAAGCAGAACTGAAGTTGTACCTGCAAATAACATATAGTCTTGTTTGCAGAGGTAGTTGCATAGCTGCTTGCTACAAGAGCTATAGACAAAGATCGCGTTCAAAACACTGATCTTGGCACAGAAATGTAGGCGGACCGGGATTCAAGATGAAGGAGACTCGAAACAGAAAGTTGTTGTGAGACGGAAGAGGAACAATCAAGAATGGTAGGTCAATGCGCTCTTTTTTTCAGGTCACTCCCGCGACTTTCGTTGCTGCGTTAAGATCAACAAAGAAATCAAGGTATATACATATATATACTGTGAATAACAAAAGTTCTTTTTAATATGCTCGAATGTTACAATGCTCAAGAATGCTAGATACAAGGAGAAGAAATAAATGGCGATTTACAGATGGCGTTATCGTTCGTCATGGAAACCAGCGCCATCCAATTTGATACAGATTCTCCATAAGCTATTTTCTCTTTTGTAAGTGTTTCGTCTTTGTAAAGATGATCACATCACGAGAGAGGAAGTTACCTGTAAGCGCAATTTCGTGTCTGGATGTACTCTGTATCTATCAGGCATGAGCCATTCTGGAGGAGATGCCTCAGTTAATTGATCTTGTCCTCGTGAAACAGCTTCATTGTTGCTCCGCTCTAGACGTGCTCGTTGCTCAGGTGTGGGGTCGGTTGCAAGCCAATCCTCCATTGTATCCAGGTAGCTCCAAAGTTGTTCGCCTGCGTGTGTGACGACCATGCACATCTCAAAAACATCCACTGGTTTTGAGGCTGCCTTGCACATTACGAGAAGTGATTCAACATCTCCAGAGACAAGTGCTTCCCGTACGCATTCCTCAAATGTGCCATCCAAGTTTGACTCCAGATAGAGACTTGTCAATTTGAAGAGAGATCCAAAAAAGTATGCAAATCTCAGCCTGACATCTCGTTCACGAACGAGTTGTGGATTCTGATTAGGTGTTGATAACTGCAAGAAATTCGTTGCAGAAGCGCATTGACTGCGCCAGACCCAAGTATAATCTCTCGGTAAGAACGGTGCAAGTGGATATTTCGTACTACGTCTTCGGTATTTCTATACCAACGGTCAGCATTGCGCCCCACCCCCACAACTCTGTCAACCTCAAAAAACTTGCCGGATCATGTAGAACGCGTATGCTTGGTGTATGGAGGTATATATGTCGAATTTTTAGGCACAAGGAAGCATAGTCCTTTTCTAGTCCTGGTTGCAGTTCCGGAGATAGTATGCGTTTGACGACGAGGTATTGCATAATGTCGAGAAGTTCAGTGAATTTTGATCGATGTTCGAACTTGGGTTGCTTCTCTACTGAATAGCAAATCAGTTGTAGAAGTTGATTTGCCAAATCGCCTTCGCTTTCTTGTCGTTCTCTCTCGGTCCATGTAAATGACTCGAAAAGCCGTAGCAGGGAGCTGACTTGATAGTGGAATCGATAATGTCTAAGGACGTGATGCCGTACAATCGGCTCAATACTGGCAATTTGCAAAAGAGTATCAAGATCGTCATATTCTAGCCGTGTCAAGACTGCGCAGAGGAGCTCGGTGGGCAACTCGTGCAGCATCGTGAAAGTAGCTGGGCAAACGTCAGCGCGCACATTTTTCGGGTCCTTGCATTTCATGCAGCTCCCACTCTCAGATCTCCGCATTCCCTTTTCTTCCCTTTTTTTTACTTTTGTCACTGAGTTTTCTTTTTGTCTTCCTCAGTAAACTTTATATCTATCACGATGGCAACCACAGGCACACAAACGATTGAGCTAAAGCCGGTGAACCTGACGGATTCATCGCTGGCCCTGAATACCTTTGCATCGGAGGGAAGTACCTTGCAACACAGGCGATGTCGAAACGCTGCCTCCTCCCTTGAACATGGCCCAGAAGATATTCTCCCAGACCCACTATCGCTCAGCTCTAGCAAAGTGTCTGAAAAGAATATTAATGAGTTCAAGCGTCGGAAAATCCAGAGGTTTTATCGACAACAGAACGAACAGATTGATCATCTACTTAGCCCCCTGAACCCCGTTGATGATGACGAACATGAGAAGCAAATGCTAAAGGTAAACTTAGCTTTTTCCCAAACTCTCTCTGGACTGTACAGTAAGCGTTAATATCTTGTGTAATCATTATAAAAAAGGTCAAGATTGCCGTCTATGGTTCTGGAATGGCCAACGTGATCTTGTTTGTGCTACAGATAGTAGCGGCCGTATCTTCAGGCTCACTCGCCATTTTTGCCACAATGGCAGATGCATTCATGGATCTCCTAAGCTCCCTCGTTATGATGTGGATGGCACGTCAAGTGGCACGTCCGAACCCCATAAAGTACCCTGCAGTTCGTGATCAAATTGACGCATTCCATTCGTGTATGCATGTCTCAAATTTATATCTTAATTAGGGCAAAGCTCGAATGGAAACAGCTGCCATCATGGTAAGATCGCTGAGTAGGAAAAAAAAAAGAGATGTTTGATCGAGAAGAAAAATTTTCGATAGGTGGTATCCTGCCTAATGAGCTGTGTTGCAATTTTCCTTATTGTAAGGTCTCACTATGTACATTTTTCCTAAAACAATTCAGTACAGCTATTGACGAATGTCTCAATTTGAGTAGATAGAAGCAGCTCGGATGCTAGCAGAAGGAGCCCGTCATGGTCCGGATATGAGTACCCTGTCAATTGCTATGGTTTCCACAGCACTCGGTAAGCCTTCCGGCTGTGAGCTTCTAATGCAGAGGCTAAAGTTTTACCCCTAACGTTTTGCGCCGAGAAGGTGTAAAATTCCTCCTAATGTTGTACTGCATGACACTCAGACGATACGCATCCGCAAGACTATTTGCTCAGGACCATCGAAATGACATTTTTGTCAATATGCTTGGTTTGGTGACAGGCATCCTCGGAAGCCGGATTGCTGGCTGGATTGACCCGGTCGGGTCGATCCTTGTTGCTCTGGTCATTTTACGCAGCTGGGTTTCAACGTTATACGGTAAAGAATGAAATCTTATTCTGCCGCGTCCTGCCGTGTAAAAAGTAGTATTGATTGCGCCTGCATCGATATACAGAACATACCCAATTGATCATCGGCAAGACCGCTGATGTTAGCTTCTTGCAGCGAGTCACATATATAGGAAAGTATAACGCTCAAAGCAATTAGTCCATTCATATGATTAATACTGTCACCTCTCTCTCTCTCCAACAGCTCTCACGCATCCCGAGGTGCGCCAAGTGGATACCTGCCGTGCGTATTATGCAGGCGAAAATCTTTATGTGGAAGTTGACATTGTGCTGCCACCTGAGATGCCGCTAAAGGATTCTCACGACATTGCGGAAAGTCTCCAGATAAAGCTCGAGTCAATTCCGAGCGTAGAGCGAGCCTTTGTTCACGCAGACTATGAAACATCTCACAGGCCAGAGGTAACTACAGGAAAGCTATTTCTAAAATAAGAATTGAAAATCTCTGACAATGTCCCCAAACAGCATCAGAAAACCAAATAAATGATGATGATATGTGTTGGATGGATCACCATGGAAACAAAATCCCGCCTTTGCCATATTGAGCTTGAAATGACTTCACACAGAAAAAATGAAATGCCGTGCATTGTCACGCGCGAGAGCCAGTAAATCGAATCGTGGACGGTACAATTGCGGATAGACCGTAGATCTTTTCATTCTAGCTTTTTTTCTCTTTTCTTTTTCTGCTCTCTCCTCCCTTTCTACTTCTTTCTATCTCTCTCTCTCTTTTTACTCGTTTTTATCACGTTGGGGAGGCGAAGAAGCTCTAGCATTTGTTGCCATGGTATCAATCTGCACACCTGTTGGAAACCACGACTATGGAAGAGAGATGCTTTGGGGTACTTTGATCATTCCTTTTTTCCCTTTTTTCATCTTGAAAAAAAAATAACTCTACTAGTTCTCTGAGTCTAACATGACACACATACAAGTAGCGACCTTGCCTACGATTATTCTGATACATTTGTCCCTTGAGCGTCTAGTTCCTACGTTTGAAAAGCACCGTATCGACATGCTTCGATTTCTATCAATGAACGATGCCAGTGACTTTGTTGATATCGGCATCTGCAACCCAGATGACTGCAGGAGGCTTGTCCAATGCGTACGGAGCATCCAGGCTCACATGAATACAAGGGGAATTTCGACAAACAGCGATCTCTCCGACATGTCACCACTATCCCTTACGAGTTTGACAAGTTCCTCTTCATCATCATCCTCCACTACATCTTCATTTTGTACATCTCCAACAATTCCAACCTTTCAATTTTCTAGCAATGAACTTTTGGATTTAAAAGAGGACGAGCGCCAATCCATCCTCCGTGCTGTCGACGCTTTTGATCGTTACGCATTGCCGAACTCGGCATGGTCTCCTAGCAACCGGACTTCGACCCTTTCAAAATCTATCATTTCGAATGAGAAAGGCAAGACTTCAGTGCGTTCATCCTTTATGTCGGTCATGAGCGAGAGTACTATCACTGAGGAAGACGAAGAAGAAAACGAGCCCGAGCCTCCGCCCTATCCGGAATATTCTCAGCCAGCTGCGCCATCGTCCTCTTTACCACAGCAGCAGCAGCAACAACAACAACAACAACAACAACAACAACAACAGCCGCAGATTGTATCCCGAGAAGGTAGACCGGGAACTGTAGTACCACGGAAGCGGAATTTGATGTCCCGGCTATCTCGACCCCTCTCTATGCCCGCTTACTTTGCTAACCGTCTCTCCGTCTCATCTATCTCGTCTCAAGAACCTCCATCATCTGCATCTTCATCCTCTATACAGCCCTCTCAATCATCTACAATACGTCCCGCAAGTTCTACTTCAACCATCATGGCTGATAGCCCTAATCGTCGATCAATGATCGTAATGCCCACGCCTCCTCCTCCCGATTATCTTGATACAACGCTCATAAAACGGTGGGAGAAATGCCGATCGCTTATCATACCACGTGAAGAAGAAGGAAAAGAAGAGTTACCACCTTACAAATGCACTGTTTACAAAATGGGCCATGTCCACCTGAAACGCGAGATGGATGCACCTGGAGTACGGAGTCGATGGCGTGTGTGGAGGTAAGATGCAAGCACGAAAAAATTAGGTTGCATCACTTTACTGAAAGGCTGTCACTTTTTGTCCCACGCATATATCATTAGAAAACTTTACGTAGAAGTGTGGGGAACCATCTTACGGATTTATCGGGCTGCTCCGAATGGTGATAGTTACTACAGCAAGTACTACAGTCGTCTGGGACGACACTCGAAACCCGCACCGCTTATGACCTTATCTTTGGCTGGAGCCGAAGCAGGTCGTGCATGGGACTATACCAAACGACCACACTCGTTGCGACTGACAATAGCACATGGACCACAGATGCTGCTTCGGCTTCCGACCCATGTGGAAATGGTTTCCTGGATTGAACATTTACAAGCAGGTATGTGTGATAATGAACAGACATTCTTTGGTTGTTTCAAACAAGTTCTAAGCGTCTCCTAGCAATCAATATTTCGTTAGATCTGGAACATCGTCCAATGCCCAAATTCATGACACTTACTACTCGAACAGCTTTAACAGGCCGAGCACCTACTCCTCGGATGCTTGATATGGAACGAGCTCGAGAACAGCGTCGTCGAGAGCAGAGAGAAATGCTCATTTAACACGAGAAAGAAGAAAAAAATGAAAACACAAAACTCCTTATTTATGCATTCCATTTGTCATTTTCCCTGCTTCATCCTTCATTCTTTGAATAACCAGAAAAGAGTGCTTTTCATTGTATCAAATATACATTGTGATTTGTAAAATTTGTCCAAGAAAATACTATTTGCTTTGAGCTATGTATCAGTGAGATGGATCGCTTGCATTTTGAAACTTCCTCTACAAGGTCAGTATTCCTTTTTGCTGACCTGCTGCTTACCTGGTCTTATCGAGCCGCTAATACGGTTCAACTTATAGCAGCATGAAAGGAGTTATGTTTGACAGGATTATACTAAGATTTAGCCAGAAGACGGTTGAACCCTTTATTCTACTTCTGTTGGTCGATTCTCTAACTGATGTGCGTCAGAAAACGTGTTTTTAATAACGTAAGTAAATATTTACTTAGCTGCAAAGAAGATTTGAGCTATCGGACTATACAACAGATGAAATTTAATAGTAGAAATCAAAGAAACTAAAGAATAAGTAATTTGTATTTCGCCTTGGAGCGTTGAGCGATTCCACCCGCGTTGCGAAAAGGGGGTTTTTTCGTTCAGAGAGGGATCACACGAGCGCTAATTCAGCTCCGACCGCGATCCGTTTAAATGCTCTCAATTTTCACGCCAGAGCATTTCTTTTTTCTCTCTCTTCAATACACTTTTCAATAATGCCCCCTAAGTCCAAGACCTCTAAAGCCACCACCACCAAGAAGGCTGATCACCCTACTGTAAGACTGTAATACATTGTTGCTATTTGATACATTGTCCTTATATACTCTTTCTCTTTCTAGTACGAAGCCATGATCAAGGGTAGGAACGAGAAAAATTTGAGAGATCACTCACCATGACGTGTACTTAACCTAGCGATAACCACCTAGATGCCATTCTTGCCTTGAAGGAACGCAAGGGCAGTTCGCGTCCTGCTATCAAAAAGTACATCCTTGCCAACTACAAGATCTCTCCAAGTGCTCGTTTTGACTCTTTGATTAACGCGGCCATCAAGCGAGGTGTTGCCAAGAACGTCTTTAGCCTTCCAAAAGGTACAACGTGATGGAAAGTGCGTCATTTCTCAGGAATATCGGAATAATAACCTGTCAACGGTTAGGAATGTCTGGCACTGTAAAGTTGGCTAAGCCCGAAAAGACGACCGAAAAGGCCGCCATCAAGAAGACTGGTGATAAGAAAACTAGCGCTGCAAAGAAGTCGACTGCCGAGTCAAAAACCAGCAAGGCTGTCAAGGCCTCTACCACCAAAAAAGCTACCCCCAAGAAGGCCGTTTCCACCACCTCTACCACCTCTACCACCTCTACCACCAAGCGCGCTACTGCAAAGCCGCGTCGCGCTGCCGCTAAGACTGAGGAGAAGAAGACAACAAAGGCAAACCCCAAGAAGAGCAGCACCAAGAAGGCTGCTGCCGCTTCCACCACCAGCAGCCGAAAGTCTGCTGCTACCAAGAAGGCACCTGCGAAGAAGACGCCCGCAAAGAAAGCCCCTGCAAAGAAGGCACCTGCCAAAAAGGCTGCTATCAAGAAGGCACCCACCAAGAAGCAGTCTACCACTGCCAAGGCAGGTGTCAAGGCACCCCGAAAAGCAGCTGGTCAGCGTAGCAGCACCAGAACACGTGCTACCAAGGCATAAACACGGCATGCAAAATTTTCGTGTTTTTCTCAAACTCCAACCATCCGCCCTTCAACCTTCTACTTTGTATTTACGTTGGCAGGGAACCTTACCACTAACTCCCCGGATCTCCCTTAGTCCATGTTTTTCTTTTCTTTTTTCCTTCTTCTTCTCTATTCGTTTCTTCGCTGTACAGTCATGAAATTTCGTTGTCATAAAGAACATTTAAGATTTGCCAATTTGACAGGACAGGAGGAGTGGGAGGTCCGTCGCGTAAATGCTGATCTGTGCGTGTTGGGTAACTGTAACGCGAAAAAATGCCGAAGGATGAAGTGAAAAAAAATTCAAGCGCGCTACCCTGCCTTGAAAAAAAATCGACACGCGAAACTTTTTTTTCTTTTTTCGTTGCTACGCGGAGGAACCAACTTTTTTATTCCCGTTTTTTTTGCAGGACGCTAACTGTACCATCGGCTTCACCGAAATATGCCGTCTCTGCCATGTTGCAAAACAGACCAACCTCGTACACACCCGTTAACAACTTGATTTCTTTCGACAACGCAACGGGGTCCTCGATAGCACCGAAATGAGCATCAATGACAAAGTTACCATTGTCGGTAACGACAGGTCCTGCCTTGTTAACAGCCTGCATTTCCACGGTGATGAGTTGCCACGTGAAAATGTAAAAGGACAAACACTTTTGAGCCCTTACCATACGCAAGGAAATTTTTTCAGGTTTCAAAGACAACTTGGACTCGAGGGCGCGAATGACGGACTTGTAAGACATGGGTACCACCTCAATGGGAACTCCTTTCAACCACTGGCGAGAAAATTGGCAAGCACGGGGATCAGATTTCTTTTTTCGCGGATCCAAGTATTCATCTCTCTTCTTTTGTTCGTTTTACCTGAGTACCAAGCTTGGATGATTTCTTGCGGTAGTCTTGACAACAAATATATATATATATATATATAAATATCTGATTTTGCAGGAGCAACTAGTTTTCTAATATATTATACGCACCTGCAATAATGACAAACTTCTTTGCGGCCTCTGCGACCACCTTTTCTTGAAACTGGCATGCACCGCCACCCTTGATAGCATTCATGCTTTCGTCGACTTCGTCTGCACCGTCAATGGTAACATCAATCTCTGGGTATCTGTTATACGGAGCATACAAAAGCGTCAGTTTAGTGTGTTGCATTTCCCTCAAAGATGTATATATAGCTGGAGGATAAACTCACTGTTCAACTGTTCCCAAAGTCAATCCTCCTTCAATAATCAATGACTTGCTCTGGAAACTTGTTGGGATATAGACAATGTGCTTAAGCTCGGGGCGTTGCAGGATGCGTTCGACCGCATAGACGACGGTTGAGCCAGAACCAATACCGACAACCTTGTGTTCAGGCTTAATGTACTCATCAACAGCACGGTAGGCTGCCAATTTCTTGCCGGCTTCAACTGGATTTGACATTTTTTTCGTTTGTTGTTGCAAAGGTTTGCAGAAAGTTGAGGAGGGAAAGGAAAAGACAACTTTAAAGAATGGCGGGCGAGTCGGGATTAAAGTTTCACTTTTCCAGACCAGGGCACCTCTCAATAGTCCCCCACCTTGCCCTTCTTCTCTCGTCCTGCCGTCTTCCGCTCCCTTTTTACCCCGCAAAAAGAATAATCATATGATATATATAGCATGTATAAAATGGAGAAAAGCAAGATAACATGATATCATATATTATCTTTGAATGTTTGTATATATCTCTGTGGTCGCTTGAAGAAAACAGATTGCCGAAAGGGACCCACTGGTCCCTGGTCCTTAGCGTAGAGCTTAAATGTGTCAATTTACGTCATAACTGCAGAGTAGAGTTGTTTCTCATTAAGTTTCTTTGGAATTGGAAGTGTTTGCCTCTTTCATAGATCTTTGCCTGATATAGTATGTGAAAGATCGATTGACAGAAATCCAAAATCTATGAACATCAAAGAAGGTGCATATTTTTTTTCTCAAAACTAAATTGCTTATATATAGTACATATATATCATAGGGCATTAGTGGATGCAAATGGTCTTGTACGTAGAATGGGAGGATGGATGTTGGGTACACCTAAATGTGTTGCTACAGGATTCAGAACGCTGTTGGGGCCACCGCTTGGTCGTGCGCATTTTACAGCATCCATCATTGCCGCTGATGGAGAGCGATAAGAGTGGAAACTTGAATCCGGCGACAACCGACTTGATGGTATCTTTTCAAAATAGACCGTGCTTGGATTGACCCATGTATTGTCCCTCTTTCGGTGATGTTCTGGTTCCATTCTGTACTCCGGTTGCCGAGTGCTTACACGCGGAGGACCTCGGGAGCTATCCAATCGATTCCTTGACCGAGAAAGTACATCTGCGGATGATGGGCTGTTAAGGTCTCGGTTCGAAGAAGTTTCGACGGGGGACGAGGGCGACCAACTTACAGGCTGTGATGCTTGAAGCGTGATCATCTCGATATCAGAGTCGTCCAACAATGCCCCCGAGTTATCTTCAGGTGGGTAGGATAGCTCAGCTGATGCTGGCGATGAAGTCGAGCCCACATAGGATGACGAAGACTGCTGTCTGTGTCCTGAAGAAGGAAGGGGTATAGATTTACCATCATCGTATGAAGACGGTCGACGCATATGCGACATTTGGCTGGGTGAGGATGTATCAAACTAGACACACATATAGCCCGCGGAATTAGAATCGTGTTACAACCTTTCGTAAGCAAGTTTGTTTACCATAGGAAGAAGGTCATCAGTGGTGTCTGCCATACTCTCAGATGGTATAGGGCTGTGACTCAGCAAAGATGCAAAGTCTGAAGCTCTTGTTCGAAATAAAGGTTGTTCATGAAGAGGGATGGGTACAGGTTGTGTAGGAGTCAGTCTGCTGGCAAGACTAGAAGTAACTGGTACTGCTGCTGCCGTTGTTGTTGTTGTTGGGGTTGGGGTTGTGATGATTGAACGTGGTGGTGAAGATGGTCGGTCAGTTGCTGCAACGCAAACAATGTAAAGTTGTTCCAGTGTACTCGGTACAAAGAGATCTGCACCAAGACCGCCGCCAAGATAGAATCGAGCTTCAAAGTCGATATAGTTGCCACTTGATGTTTTCAAGGCGATGTTATCCTTTATCGTTTGCGATCCATTGGCTATACTTAACAATGTAGCTGGCGAAGTGCTGGCGAAGCAGTCGGCTGTTGTTCGTTGAGTCGGAGGTAATGCCATTTTCTTGGTTGCGTCGGCTTGGCGACTGTAAGCTGTTGCATTGTCCAGCAAGCAACGGTGTACCCGAGCAATGCGTTCAGAATGCTCAGGATGCACAAACTCATACAATGAACGATGAGCAAACTCATGAGGATATATGCCCAACAAATCCAGGGTCTCATCCGATACTCGGGCACAACATGTCTCCATAGATAGGAAAAGCTGTTGTTTGAAAAATAAAGTCGAAGTTTAGATACACTCCAATTACAACCAAAAGATTATAAACATTGCCACTTACTGTTATCGTACATTTTTGCAGCGCACTATTGTCGCTACCGGCTCCTGGAGGACTTGTCATTATGAAAGATGATTGCACCAATCCCGATGGGAAGATCCCCGGCAACGCTTTTACACCACTCGTCACACTGATGTTGATTTCTGGCACAGAGACGAGTCTGTCACGGCGTCTAGGTCGACCACGCTTTTTGTGCTGTGCATCAACGCAAGTGTCCTCGCGGCCAGTTTGAACACATCGTTTGCAAGGTCGGGATGCTACGGAGATAGGATCATTACGTAAGAAAACCTCTTTTCCTTTTAATGTTGATCAAGTGTATCTATTGTTTACTTTCACATGCGAGATGCGCTCTTTGGCAGTTTACCTGCGTCAGAGAGCAAACATTAGAATTGAGCTCGCACTAGAGCATATAATAATTTCATCTGATTGCTTACACACGCTGCAGCAACGTGGCCCTTGCTTGGTCTCTTTTTAGGAAGGATAGAAGATCCGGTATTTGACTCGGATGTAGCATCTTTTGGTTCGCTCTGTACAATTGGAGAAGTTGGAGATGGTAGTGAAAATGGGGGGCCAGTGGCGTCGTTCATGGTGGAGAAAGAGATCTAAATATGAAGAGGAGTGAGAGGAAGAAAAGGGTACGATTATCTCTGAACACAAATTCAACCAATTTTAGAGGTCCAAGATTACACAAAATGGCAGGATTCCGCACGTCTTCCCTATGCGGGGAAATATCGGGAGTTTTTCAAGAAATTCCCTAAATCCCCTAAGCTCACGGGCTTCTTTCACACGCCATCTGAATGCGGGGTCACATCCAAGTGTGTAGAGAAGGAGGTAGATCGATGTTTTCGTGCAAGTCAGCGCAGAAAAACATAAGACATCTACCCCGTCTGTGCTTTTCTCCGATTCGTTTGCTCATTTTAAAATGTATCTCAAGTAACCAACCACGATTTATTGGTTAATGTTGTCAACACGGCACTGCCAAACTGTAATCTTATCAAGCTCAAGATCTACACTTAATAGAAAGCGACGTGTATTTAGCGGGGTATCTCGTCTCATGTCCATCTGCGGGTGCAAAGTGATCGAGACCTGGAAGCCGCGGCTGATGATACTCGAGACTGTGCCACCTTTTCGATGCCAAGCAACGCGCCTGTGAACAGTTGCCACCTTAAATAAGCATCTTCATTTGCTGGCATAGTAACTCTGTTTCCAGAGGCACTTTTCCGACAAAAGAATGGTACATTAACCGTTCAACTGCTGCAGGTCACCGAGTTGCTGGTAACATTGACAATGCATGGCGAACTTGTCTTGAATTTTGACAGCAAAGCAGATATTGATTTTCTGTTGCATAATGTCTGTACTCCACAACGCGGGAAGATCCGGGCTCGTTAGCTTGCGCACTTACGGTAATTCTGGAAAAGATTTTTCATGGCGTCCATGCACGCCTTAACATTCTTAGCTTCTTACCACGTTGTCTTCCAACCAACCCCTAGGCAGTCGATTCCAAAATTGGTCCCTCCTGTTCAAAGCAAAATCATTTATTTCAGTTCCACAAATAAGTCATCTTGTAACTGGTCGTTCCATGTTTTCTACGAATTGGATCTTTTCATCTCGTCTGATGATATTACATAAGCCATGATTTAAGATTGTATTAGTATATATGCAGCATGCAAGCGAGGCTGGGTTACACTCCATTCCAGTGTGTTGACAGATTTTGCTTAGCGTCGTGAAATGGATGGCTCTCGCTCCCCGCCCATACAGATGCTTTGTTTGGATACATCTACGACCAGGAAAGTTAGCTGTCCATTGGTTCCCAATACCTGGAAAAATGCCGGGTACTTTGTCCAGCAGTGCTATCCAGCACGTGGAATTCTGCAACATCTAAGATGGGAAGGCAAACGATATAGAGGATGCATCGGAAAGCTAATATTCCTACGAGGTCTCGACAGTACATCTATTGCAAAATGGAGAACCTGCCTCCTTTGCGAGTAGCAGTGTTTGCAACTTGACGAACCATTTTTATGCCAAATGCCAATGTAAGACTGTACAGTGAGGAACACAACAGTGGCAGGAAGTAAGTAGAATGGCTATAGTCCCATATAGAATTTGACGAATACAGTATACATATCGCGTTCTTCATTTGGTAGTCTCGCATCAAGGGAAAGAGCGATTTGCGTTGGTTCTTTACGGTTCTGTACTCGGATGACACGAGATTAGATAACAAGAACCTTCATAGAGAGTACAAGGTTGTGATTGAGGAACGATGAAACAGTACAACTACTGAGAACCTGACTGGAGCGTGTCCCAGTAGGAATGCTAACCATCCTTTAAATAAAGACATGCATCTCCGTTTCATGGATTCTGAACGGCTGCAAGATCAAGCACTGGTTCGTCACGCAAAGCTCTAACGTCTTTCCTGTGAGAAGACTGAAAATGAAGAATAGAGCCTGGTTTGGATCCTCTCCCTAATTGCTCTCAGCAATGTCGGCCACAATGCTACTTGGAGTACAGCCGAGTCATGCAAGTAGATTCTTTTGACAACGCGGAAAGAAAATAGCGAAATTGCGAATGGTAGCAATAGCGACAACGTTTCTGACGCAGTCGTCGGAGTATTATTCCGTATCTATCAGCCAAGTAATGAGCTTATCCGTCCGGACCGGATACTTCGATGATCCAGTACCGAAGATATCCAGAAGAAAATAAGAAAATTGGGGAAATCCACCCAGTAAAGATGTCTCGAAACGCTCTAATCATACGCCGAAACCAAGCAAATCGGCCTATCCGTCTAGTAAGTTGTCATAGCAGCAGTAATTTTTATTCATCAATGACAACTCATTGTTTATACATTTCAATGGTGATGTTATATTGTTCTTGGCACTCGTTGGATTCGCTGTAATTGTCGGTTGGCTGCTCGTCCTCTTTCTATCTAAAGTGCAGGCATTGATACACTGTCACTGATTAGCCTTTCCATTCCTTTGTATTTAAAAACGTTCCATTTTCTCCGTGTAACATGCTCTGTAAAAGCTCAATGGACATTCGAATTCAATTTTACTATGTAACATGCCGTTGGCTTAGTGTTGTAAAGAAGTTTCATCACTCCATCATGATATTATTACAGCTATCGAGGGACTGGCGAATATCTCGACGTAAGGATGGATTGTATTTGTCGTGACCGAGGTTGACGAAAGATGTGTGGAGTACATAATGGTATCTTGTTGACTCATTTGATGGTGGTGGCGCTGGCTGAAAGACCGTTCTCACGTCTTCAGTGCTGCCCGGAATCTTGATGTACGGGCCATGTAATATGCATGCCCTGACCATGTACCTTGAGCATATACTCGTCGGGTTTGTTTGAATGCACAATCGTTTAGCTGTACGGCATGACTGCATCGTCATACATTTCAAGGCAAGCAAATCAAAATTTGGCGACGCTAGTAATATCACTGGATGTGAGACTACTGAGTTGGCAGCTTCTGGTTCGGCATTAAATATCCCTCAAAGACAGTCAGCGCCGTCCGAGATGAACAAATCATAAATCCTCTCTCATGCACACTAGAATCATTCTTTCTTTTGTTGCCTGGGCAACCGCTGTCGTCCTTGCCAATGAGCAGATTGTGTTTTCCAACTTTGAAGAGCAGTAAGGCGCTCATTAAATAGCTTTAGGGAACTTGGATTCTAATCCCGGGCGACTCGTGTCAGGCACATGGCAGACAGCCACCACATTGAAGTCTCGGACGAAGTAGCCTTCTTCAAGATTCACGACACAAACGGCGATGGTTTTTGGGATGAGAACGAACTGCGATCAATGTATGGTATCGAACGTGACATTGATCCTGAGGCAAGACACGTTGGTGCTATTATCAACCGTGCGTTCCAAGACCTTGACGCCAACGGTGATCGACTTATCTCTTTGGAGGAATATATGCGAAGCAAGCTTCCGAATTGGACAGAACAAGAAAAGAAAGAGGAAAAGCAATGGATAGAGCAACACACCGGCAATGCACCTCCTCCTCCTCCTCCTCCTCCTCCACCACGCGCTTATAATGATGCTGACCGGCCACAATGGCAGGAACACGATGAAGACCACGTCCCTGACAAGTTTAAAGTCTACTAAAGAAGTCAATAAAGAAGTGAGCTGTCTTTGTTGACACAAGAGTCACTGGATGTTGGAAGTTCGTTTTTCCGTTAGTCCCTTTCGCTTTAAGTTTTACCGAGGATTTTGCGATACCCGCCGTGTTTTCAAATTGTAGACATGACCAGCATCGATCACAGGAACATGGTTATGCTACGTTGACTTAACGGTAGTATCCATATAATGAACGATTAAAAATCAATGGTTTCAGCCAATAAGAGTTGATTACTGGCTTGAAAGCTTGGAAGCAGGACAGCGTTTGCTTACAAATTCATATACTACTCTTCTATGTGCATACTACGTCTCAAGTAAGGTTTTGTCCGCACCAGTAGGAGTGCGTAATGATACGTCGTCATCAAAGTTCGCCGCAAAAGTTTAATCCGTTTTTGAGAGACAGAGTTTTTCTTTTTTCACCGATGATTTTTATTAAATTTTTCCACCCTGCATTTGAACTCGTCGTTGTGCGTGAGTATCAATGACTAGGTTTTCTCGATAAGGATTCTTAACAATACTTTGTAATGCAACACAATCAGATTACGCTAGTAACAAATTGATGCAATCAAGCAACTCCCGTGGAGCGAATTTTTTCGAATCCTGGTCAACTGTCTGAAACATTGTGTAACGAGATCGCCCACGGTTGCCGGCAAACCGGGTCATGACCTGGACAGGTTTAAAGTTTTTTCCGTTCATTTACAATGCAAGATGAGTGGCAGGTGATGTTTTTGTTGCATCCCGCCGAGCTATCGATTCTACACCTGCTACTGCTGCTGCTGCTGCGCGCGCATATTACTTATCACATTCGATTGATAAATGCAATTGTGTTTCTCGTAACAGCGCCATTGCTATGGCAATTCATTGTTTCTACCTCCCCTAGCAACCATTCCTTTGTTTCAGATAACTTACTGTCAAAACGTCTCAGTCCTTCTGGAAACACAAGGAAAAAGTTTTCTCTTTGCTGGATTTGTAATCTCGGCATGATCGGCACCGACCGTAAAGTCCAGCCCACGAACTTCGTACTACTATAAAGTTTTTTTACGACAATCCACCGCCGCTGCGGTCGCGAAAAAGATGTTCGCCAGCTGAACTTTGGTTTGCCCAAAGAGAGGACACATGCTTATTCATGCATGCCCGGCGATGAGGCGGACAATCAAATGACTGATCGTATGATGAATGATGGTCTGTGTTCCCATCGACGCAAGAAACAAGTTTGACAGGCCCCGAGAGTAAATATGAATTCAATCATCACGAGAGAGATTCAATCAGCTCAGAATACGCTGGATTTCCTGACAACAAAGAATAAAAGGGAGAGAAGACGACGACATATTGACGTGCTGAACTGTTTTATCAGAATTCCTGATTTGTTGCAATGCTCTTTGTTGCTGCGGAAACCAGTCGAAAACTAGTTGTGGTATAGTTGGGCAATCGGCTAAATTATGAGGCAAGAAACAGCCTATAGTGCATCATAAGAATGAGACACAGAAACACAAAGAGCTTTTTCATTTAACCGCTGTCCCCGATCCGTCGAAAAACAGAGAAAAAAAAGGATAGCGTCACCACGGTCACAACATCTTGCAAAGATATATAAACTGCATAGAGGATCCCACCTGGGATGCCTCAATCCAATTCATCCAGACAAACAAGCTACAAGCAATAATTGAATAGTAACAATGGACGCAACTGGTGCTGCCAACGACGTTTCTGCCTTTGTCTCTGACTATTGGGTCCGCAACACTTGGATCGCTTTCTTCACTCAATGGGTCCTCTTGGGTCTCGTCTACTGGACTCGCCACCTCTTGGGCGATTCTGACAAGTCTGCTACGGGAACGTCCGAAGATCCTGAAGTCGCAAACAAATCAAAGTGGAAGCCGACCAGTGGCGCCCTTGCAGTATGTATATCTCTTGCAATGGTTTGACAGATCGAAGCAAGCAATACTAACTCGAATCAATTGCTATACAGCGCCGCGCAGAGAACGCATACCGTGTCTTGCACGATAACACCTTCTTGCTTTTGGGTGTGCTGGTTCTGAACACCTTTGGTAGTGCTTCCACTCGCGCCGTCTTGATCCTTACTTGGATGTAAGTTGTCTGCATTGCTTCTTACGCATTGGCAAGGTACAAAATTTGCTGACTACTTTTCTTCTCTGATAGCTACTTTGGCTTCACTGTTATTTACGCTTTCACTGAAATTGGTATTGAACATCGCTTCGTCCGCTTTGTCTACAGCACCATCTTCTACGGTCTTGGTCTCGCTATTGGTGGTCTCGCTTTCGCTCAAGGCTGGAAGAGCTCTTAAAATTGTAACACATTAACGCTTATTACTTTTCTTACGTTTATTTTTTTCTGTCATAATTGGTAGTCGCTTATTTCTTATTTTCTTAATGTCTTTTCCCCTTTATTTAGAGTTACTTGACTTCTTTTTTCTTCTTCATTACTTCTTTTTAATTCCGAATACTATAAAATCTAGTTTCCGGATCTTTACAAATGATGTGTGCGTGACATATTAGATTGTCAAGGAAGGGTTTGTTGAACCACGTGATTCGTCACACTTTCGAGAGTTTTCAGCCAAAATGTTTGTCCTACCAAAACAATACCGCAAACTCGTTAGTCTTTCGTGTGGTGCGCACTATACTGTCATCTATATTAAACCATATCTCTAAGCTATGTCCCAGAGTTTGCGTATGTCCGAGAAAATAAGATGTACTTGATGCTTACAAGATATAGTATATAAAGGGATTGCAAATACGATTGTAGCACTCGCAGTTTCGACAGGTTATACAACCGCCTGACAGCCCGAATGAACTTTCCAGTACATAGTAGTACAGCCATGCGTCAATTCCATTCGGGCCGCAGGCATCCGAAAGATGGGGCGCAGTACTATCTGACGCATTCCCTGTGGGAAATGCATGCTTTTCCCTCAGGATAGCGAAGTGTATATACTGTGACTTAGCATGAACCCCGCAACCGTGCCGTTGCAGCAGGGTCTACTATGCGTAACAGACATCCTTGACCTGCAGTAGAACGGTAGAAGGCTAATCATGATACCTAGTATTGCGCACACGACTGCAGCAAAATTATGAATGGATTGCCATTATACCGGTGTTAATTTTTGTAAATTTCAAACAGTTCGCATCTTTGGATGGATTTTCCCAGATCTTTCAAGTTTCTATAAAGGCCATGTAGGTATATGAGTAAGGCAAAGCAACGATTGGAGTTGGACTCGCTATTGCACATGATAGCTGGCTCTATTGACATGACACGAATATTAGTTATGTATGTTGTGTCCGTTTCAGATAAATGGTGTATGCAACATATGGGATAACTTCAGAAGTACAATATGCAATCGCAAAAGAAGTTTACTATT
>KK100155.1:150035-163237 GCA_000611695.1 Rhizomucor miehei CAU432 | reverse complement strand
AAATGCGACAAATAATAACTATGACAAAAAATACATTAGGAGTTGTTGCGAAGTACTGTATGACGGAGGAGCACATCGACCTAAACTAGTCCCTGAGGAAAAGAAACTTAGACAAGGCATACATTTATAAGTGATCTCTCAAGGACAACATCATCTCAAATTATCTACTCACAATAGCTTGCTGCGAGATAATTAAAAGGGCTCATAGTGCACATTTTGTGCATACTTGCTTCAGATTCTGTCTTGTGTTTCCACAATGTTCTCTGCTTTTTCTTTCACCGTGACCTGACGCGCCAGGCCACCTTTCGTCGGAAATCACTCCATGGCCGCACACACTACCTTATATGACCTTTTCGGCGTCAGGAAGATTGCTACTGAGGCCGAAATCAAGAATATGCTAACATGCTACTACTGTCAAAATCTTGAACAAGCTACTGACATTGATCTTTAGGCTTACAAGCACTTGTGAGTATTCCACTTGATCAGAGATGGTTCACTCGTAAAAAAGAAGATTTAGTATTAATAAGAATGCTGTAGACTTTGAAATTTCATCCTGACAAGAATCCGGGAGGCATCGAAAAGGTACAATCTTTTGCACGCGTGTATTGGTACTTAAAATTCCTGCTAACTCGTTTGATAATTCAAGGAAATCACTCAAGTATACGAAGTGCTATCAGACGCGAAAAAGCGTCGAAAATGTGATTATAAGGAGTTGCGTGACGACCAAGATGAGGAGTATCGAATTCCCAAGTACAGACCATTCATATCTCATCGGGGTGGGGTGGGGTTTATTATTGCATGTATTGACTTACCAGCGCATTCAGAGCGGAATAAGACATATCAGCGTACATCTCCCCGATATTACCCGTGAGCTTCATATTGAACTTGATACTCTCTTTCGTGAAGGAAAGATGCCATTCACATTTAAACGAAGCAGCATGTATAAAACCTGCGAAGGGCACGTAGAACTTTTTGCAGATCTTTGTTAATATATGAATGGGCTGTTCACAATAGCCTGGCTATCTAGAAACAAGATGTTACTCGTACAATGCCCAAAATGCAACGGCACTGGAAAGTTGAATCAAGGAAAGCAGACGGCACGATGCCTTGATTGCAGCGGTACCAGAAAACTCAATTTGCTCTGTAAAGATTCCAAACGCTATGGCGTGCAGTTCGAGACGATCATCATTGAGTTGGAGATCCAAACGCGAGAAGCAGAGATGCCGACGATATCATGGTGTTAGAAGTGGGCAACGAGCTTGTAAGTCGGAAATCTCTAAAATTCTTTTTATTTCAACGTCTGTTTAAGTAAATAGCCAGGTTACAAAATACGCGGTGATCTTCATGTCTTGCTTAAGCTGAAGAAACACAGGATATTCAAATATGATCCAAAAACGAATCATTTAGCGACGACTATGAATATAACTCTGTTTGAGGCTCTTTTGGGCTTCACGAAAATGATCACTCATTCTTGATGGGCGGCCTACCGAAGTCATCGGCGAGCCAGGCAAGGTCATCAAACGAGGCGTGCAGAATATTATTCCTAGAGAAGGCACGCAGTGCAAAGAATGCCCATCAACCAAGGGAGATCTGTATGTTACTTTTAATGTCGAGTTTTCTGACACATTGGGCTATTGTCGCCAAAGACTCGTCAAGTAATAGAGAAAGTGCTCCAACCGAAGACAGATGAGTAAAAGGAGCAACAAGGCCAGCGAGGAAAAGAATCACAAGTAGTATGCACTTCAGGACAGAAGATATCCATTTGAGGTATGCGATATGCATGCATTAAATTGATGGCTGGACTTTCTAAACTCTGTCGAAATAGAACGCATCTGAAAAATACGACCACGGAATACCATTTTACCTAGAATGCTTTGATCCTTCAGGGCCGGACTTTGCCCTCAACCACCAGTTTCTCAACATGCTACCTTTCAAGCTGGATCCATTCATATGCAAGTTACATGACCCTAGCAAAGATGTTGAGGATGCTACCAAGTACAGCGAATCCAACGAGGTACCAGTTAACCCAACACCTGCAAGAAGGATTCAACCACCAGTTTCTCAGCATGCTATTATTCAAGTTGGATCCATTAAAATCTCACTCGACGACCAGCGAAGATGTCTCGAGTGTATCAACGAGTATATTGAATCCAACGAAATACCATTTTACCCAAAATGCCTGCAAGGGTTCTTTAGAGCCAACATACCCTTAACCACCGGTTTCTTAGCATTCTATTATTACATGATATCAGGCAATCTCACTCTACGACGAGGTGATTATTTAAATATTATCCATTTCTCTCATTGCCAATATCTAATTGAGTTTGTATATCTTATGGAAGAAGCCTACTCAATTTGGCAAAACCATCTTGTGGTGTAAATACCAGCCGATTACACCCTTTCAGACCTTTTACATTCAACAGAAAAGCTTTATCGTATCACTCGTTATATAGAAAAGACACATGATTGATAAGGTAGAAATAAAAGTTGTTCAATTTGGAGTGACAAAAGAGAAGAAAGAAAAGAAGAGAAAAAGAAAGAAGGAACAAAAAGTATATACAAGCTGCTACGATTTTTCTATCATGCTAATACTATGTTGGTTTAAGACATTGGATAACCTCCTCCACCCATCATGGGACTTCGAGATCTTGGTCGTGTGTCTGGTTGATGGTGTGTGTCTCGATAATAGTCATAATCAGGTGCACCGCCCACTTGGCTGCCGCCGTATACACTGCGACCATCGTAAATCACTGAGCCTGCGTTGCGACCTCCATACATGCTGCGAGTGCCGTCGTAGATAACTGAGCCAGCACCGCCGCCGTAGCCACCACCGTAGCCTCCAGCACCGTAGGCGGGTGCGCCATACATGCTGCGTCCATCATAAATTACTGAGCCAGCAGCACCGCCGCCGCCCATGCCCCCTGGAGCACCGCCCTTGGATCCATACGAGTAGTAGCTGTGATAACTGTGTCCAGTGACGCCAGTTTCGCGAGAACCAGTTGATCCCATTTCCCACAGTTCTTGCTCGTAGACACTCCATTTCTTGAGAGGAATCATCTTCTCGTCGAATTTCTCGTCGTCGTTAATAATAATCTTCTTTTGCTTATTGTCGCCGACGACAACACGCGTATTACCCCAAGAGAAATCGTCAAAGTGCCAGAACGAGTACACTGGAAGGAAGAACGAGAAAACCGGGATAGCGATAATGTAAAAGATCATCCAACCAATGTGCTGCCATTGTCGCTTCAGAATAAATAGGATTGCTTGCAATGCATAGGTACCGGCAAGGATAGCAAGTGCAAGTACAGGTACTGGTCCAGTCTTGGAGGCAATGACATAGATCAGGTAGACAAGATAGACCACGGATACGGGAAGAGTCAAGGTACCGATCAAGTCAATAAGGACGACGAAACGCATCGAGAAACAGCAGAAACCACACAAGTCCGGAAGCAAGATAAGTTCAAAGAGGTTGTGCACAGTAGAGTTGATCCATCGACGACGTTGAGAGAGCAAGACTCTCCAGCGATCAGGAGCGACCGTTTTACATTGAGCGTAGGGCGTGAACTTCATCTTGTACTGCGGGAAGTGCTTCATCATCAAGGTAGTAAGGAAACGATCTTCACCAAGGTGCAACAGGTTCTTCTTGTGCAACGTGTCAACATTGTTGTCGGAATACTCCGAGATCACCTTGGGTGATACAATAAGAGGCTCGTTCTTGACAGGTGTGCGGACGCGGTACATACAGAAACAACCGGGCAAACAAGTGACGGAGCCAAAGAGAGATTCGAAGGCCTTGACCAAATGGTGAGATATATAGTACTCGTAGACTTGAATCATGGTTGTTAGAGACTTGTCTTCATTGACCAGCTTGGTTTCACCGCAGAGACCAATGATACGTCCATCGTGAAGGAATGTAGATATCATGTGATTCAGAGCATTTGGCTCGACTTCTGTATCTGAATCGACCATCAGAATATACTCGTAAAATGACGGATTTACGCCAATGACATTCTTGATCTGGTGATACATTTCGAGTTCTAGCGGTGTCATCTCGGCGTCAAAGTGGACCTTGCTCAAAAAGTTCATACAGATAAGCTGCGAATCACGCTTGCCACGGTTGCCAGGTTTAGCACGCTCTGAAGCCTTGCCGACTTTGACGACAACAATGTATGGTACAACGTGTCCTTCACATTCATACAAGCCAGAGTAGACCTTGCCATAGTTAAGCTGCTTGCTGCCTTCACCGATAGACTTGAACATGAGAGGTTCAGGGTCATTCTTTGTGTCGTAGCCCAAGACGTCCAGTACAATTCGAGGCGTGTGGCGGTCGTTACCACTACCCATAATCATACCATCGGCGATAATGAATAGCAGTTTTCGCTTGTCGTCGTAGTTCATGACAGTCAAGGAGTCGATGGTCTTCTTTAGAGATTCTTCGCCTTCTGTGTAGCAAGGAACTTGGCAAATGACAAACTTGTCGTGGTCTTCAGGAGTAGGTGCACCGCCGAACTGAAGAGCAGCCAAGAACTTGACGAGAGTAACCAAGCACATGACCAGAGCAAACGCCAACAGCAAGTAGTTTGTAAAAGTACAGCGTGGAGTCTCGCGCTCGTCAACTTGACCAATGTAAAAGAAGTTGTCAAGGCAGTTCATGTTCATTGCTTGTTCCTCGGCAGACATGGCACCTTTGTACTTGTTCCAGTTTTCCGTGGCATCAGTTCCACTGAACTTTTTAAAGATCTCCACAACGGCCGAGTTCAAAAAGTTGTATTCGCTAGAGGCGGATCCACTGCCATAGTAGTCTGCAGTAGAGAGATAGTCCGTAATGTCATAGACCTTGCCATTGATAGCCAGTGCTGTACGACCCCATCCTTCATAGTCTTCCTTGAGCGTCTTGATGGGAATGACGAGAACACCTTTCTTGTAAAGATTCATTTCCGGCAAAAAGACATTCTTGTACCAGCTGTTGCTTGCCATATTCGTCAAAGAAGTAATCTGCAGCTGATCACCAGAGTAGTGCACGAATGGACCAAGCACGATAGAAGAGTTGGGCTGTATCTTGACGGTTGGAGAAGTGACGAGACCAGCGCAAGCAACAGTGAGAGGAGGAGGGATCGTATATGATACGTCTAAACCGGCTAGCACTTCCATTTCGTCAGAGCCGGCGGGGAGAGAAGTCGTACCATGGTCGCTTCTTGCAAAATTGGTGATATCGTAAACGACACCTCGATGGCTGACATACATATCGTCCTTGACATTGTGTGCTTGCACGTTGGCTGTAGAGTACATGGAACGGGTGCCAGGACACAGTACTTCGCCCAGACCGACAATAAGAAAGATAACAAATCCAGAGAAGATTAAGATAAGGAGACAAAGAGTCGTCTTTTCGCGCCATGCCATTTGGATGTCTTCACGCTTCATCTTGCCGAACCAGCGCAGGAATGGGCTTGGAATCCACCATGTCATGAACCATACAAAGCGAACCCACCAGATACGCAGGGCAGTGATGGGCATTTCTTCGACTTGCTGATGCTGAGGTGCATGATAGTCTTCAACCATCTTGCTCATATCCATGTTGGGGCCAAATCTTTTCAAACAAATGAACGAATTAGTAAAGTGGTCCCGATGTAATGATGGTAGTTGGTCAAATCTTACCCTTCTGCTAAACCTTTCATGCCCCATTCAGATTCTTCACCCCATTGACTTCCTTCATGCTTGATGTCTTCGCTTTCAACATAACTTGCGCCATCCTCAAAGACTGAAGAGCGAGCCATGCCCGCCGCGTAACCAGGAGTAAGATGTGCTCCGTCCGAGTACCCGCCACCAGGAGGCAATAACCTGTCATTGCTGTCTTGGTAGTACATTTCTTGCTGGTCATAGCCGGTGCCCTCCGTCATCATGTCAGCGTTGGCTGCGCCCATTGCTTTGGCACGCGCACGTTCTTCCTTTTCGGCAGCACGAATGCTATCCTCTAGCTCCTTCCATGTCTCGTACGATAGCCAGATCATATCGACACCAATGAATGCTTGAGCCTGAGTCCAGTTTAGTATCGTGTAAATTGCCTCCACTCTGCTTCGTTCTGACTTTGTCTCGTCGATTTGCAATGATGCCACCAGGCGATCGTATCGAACAAGGAATTCGCCAAAGGTGTAATAATTGGCATATTCTTGTGCACAGCGAAGCGTCAAGTCTGGTAGCAAGAATGCTCTTATTTGAGATTTTACACGCTTGGCATCGAACATGTCGCGGGACTGCATGTCGTTCGGGCGAATATGAATAACGTTGTAAATACGGGTATCCGACATGGTATAGAATAAATCCCGCAACGTCATGTACAGTTGATCCATGACAGTCGTTACTTGCATGTTTTGATAGGCTTCTTCTGCATCCTTGACCATCTTTTCTGCATCTCCACTTTCGGCTGTCGGTGTGGTTGCCAAGGTAGCTTCAGCGTTGCCGCGGCGCTTTCCAGGGCGCTTCATGGATGGTGCACGAGTGGGCTTGCTGGTAAGCTGAGCTTTGACAATGGTGCGTGCGTCCTTTGGATGAGACTCTGTAGCCATAGCCGAGCTCTGGAAAAGGTTGGCAACAAAAGCATTCGAGCTGTTGTCACGGAGTAAGCTAACGAAATCAGGAGAGAGTGCATCCAAGTTCTTTTCGACAAAAGATTCGACGGTGTAGTGGACAGTGCCAGAAAAGTGACTGATACCAAAGCTGTATGTCTGTGATGTCTTTGCAAACGATGAATGCGAGCCGAATTGACGCTGGAGATTGGCCAAAAAGTTGGCATCCGTGGCTTCAGTAGCGCCGCTTTGATACTTTGCACAGTCGCGGTCCATGAGACCAATCACACCACCTAATCCCAGTGCCGCGGACTTGCTGATGTTCTTTTCCCGGACTTCCTTTTCCTTGCCGACCAGCAAATCCAGGCAACCAGAGTTGTCCATGGTGATAACCCGAGGTAGAGGAACTCCATCCCGCACCATGATTGCATTCAAGCCTTCGTCATCGTTGAAACGTTGGCTGATCAAAAACTGGTGCACTCGTTCGTTGGCAAAGTTGGCGCTGAATTCCTCGAAACCGTTGGTCTTGAAATTTTGGAAACCAAATTGATCCAAAATGCCAATGAAGTTGGCAGGTTCACGGTCCGTGTAACATATCTTGGTATTGATTGATTCCACAATCCACAGAAAGAGAACATTGTACAGAGCCTGCGCCATCGAGTCACGTTGAGCTTGAGCCCCTTGCTGGTTCATAAACACTGTGCAGAGTTCCTTTCGAATAAGTCGAAGCTTGTAAGTCAGCGAAGTTTCCAGCTTGGATGGTGATACACCCAACATGGCGGCAACAACTTCCAGGACATCTTCGTTCTTTACGCTGCAGCTTTCATTGCTCATCGTTGCACCGTCGCGGTTATCGACAAACTGCAGATTACCTAGGTGGAGAATTGCCGCTAATAGCTGAAAGATTTGTGTCACCGTCTTTGCCTTAAAGCCGCAAATTTTCAAGGCGCTCTTGAGGTCACCGAAAGCGATCTCGTCGTTCCTGTCTGGGGTTGTGATGCATTTTGATTGATTGAGATAATGGAAATGGTCCGCCGGGAAATTGATGTGGAGAGCATTTTTCTCATCTACAGTTGTACCAGCAAGCAGAGCATAAAAGACGTGGTATGTGCGCTCGTTAAGAGGAACAGAGGTCACCCGATTTTTGTCAAAAGCGTAAGTTAGCGTCTTTGCACCGATGATACGCCCACGTTCGCTAAATTGCAGTTCCTGGAACATGCCAAACTTGGAAGCAGACGAGTTTTGAGCGGTGCGAGCATGACCAAAGGCTTCCAAAATGGTAGCGGCATTGCGTATTTGTTGCTGTAATTTGTTTTCCTTCTTGCTGTGAGTCGACAACAAGGTCAATTGATTGACAAGATGTGATCGTGTTATACTCTTGCCGGAGCCCGTAATGCCACTGTTTCAAAAGCAAAGTAAATAATTGGGCATTGCCAAATTTGAACCCAACCAATAACACCCGCGCCCTTGCCAACACGTCGCTTTCCCCCCCCTCGCTTTCCCCTTCCATTTGCAAAAGACAAAAATGAGTGGAAGAGAGCTTACCTGAGGATTATGCTTTGATCTTCGCCAGTTCTTCGCATGTGAAAGTAAGCCCTCGCAGCAAGATCATACACATGTGGTTGTAAGAGTGGCTTGTTTTCAGATACGTCTCTGTACCCGGCGTCAGCGTAAGCCTCCAATGTAGCATCATTTGCACTGTCAAGAGGTTGATAGGGGTTGAGAACGATGAGGTTTGAATGACCAGCACGGGTATAGATTTGGTTCCGCTTGTATCTGCTTTGCAGCAGATTCGATATGCTGTCCTCCGTCGGCGGCTGGTTCGGTGACGTTAACAGGCACGAAAGGTCGGTGCGAGAGTCGTCTTGCATGGCAAAATAATGATGAATTGATTAGTTATTGCGTAGTAAGGTTCTTTTTTTCGAAATGACAGCTGGTTCGAGATGAAGGAAATGAACTCAGCGAGAAGCTGTTCTAGATGTACAGAACACCGGTAGCAACAGTGGCAACAATAGTGCTCGGTGAAAGTTAAGTGAGGAAAGGGAGAGAAGAGGACGCTAGTGGAAAGCAGAAGAAAAGGATCTCCTCCCCTCAAGGAAAAAAATAACTTTTTTTTGGGTTGCCAGACGTGTACTACAGCTATTTTTTGCAACCGTCCTTTCCCAGTCAGATGGATCTAAAAATGGCAGCTTTCCTTCATTGCCATTTCGTGAATGGCATGTCCTCGTGCCCTTCTTGATAAATCGATCCGTGTATAGCTTTTCTGCTTCTTGATGATCTTTTGTGTTCTCTCTCTACATGTCGATTAAAATTCGCACTAACGCCAAATGTTAGACCAGTTTAGAGATCGACCACTAAGAGCAAGTCACCAGAGGAACAATAAAGTTTCACCTTCCCCTTCTTCCTCTTTCCACCGTCGAGCATCGAACTTTTTGTCGATTGAGACCTGAATAAAAACTACCTGATATATATCTTTTGCAGCGCAGAGGCGGGGGGAGATATATTAGCATGCGCCATCTTTCGATTAAACCGGCCTATCGACGAAGTTTGGTACCGCCGCGGTGGTGGGTGATCGTGCACAACAACGGGCACATGCAGGATGCAAAATTCGTACCACTCTTTTTCTTTGTACATCATCGAGGGACCTACAGCTTATTAGTACTCTTATTAATCGGCAGTTTAATGTATGCAGCTGCTGAAGTAATGTTGTATATTGTATCCATGATATATAAAACTATTCCGTTTCTACGTGATATATTGACCATCGCTTTTAAAGCTTCTGTAGTAAATGCAATAATGTATCAATTTAATCCCTCAGGGTGTGGACACTCCCTATAGCAGCACAAATGTAACCTGCATTCCGGAATGTACTTTTTCACAATCGCCATGTAGGTTGGCGGACAGTATACGAAAGATGAATATTTTGCAATCTTACTCTTCAAATGCATCCTACTTTTCAACGCTACCGAGCCCCTGAGTGTACGTAGCCGCTTCAGCCTGCTCATGGACCGGCCCAGAATTTACCATACTTCGGATAGCTCCCGAGGCAGTCTCATGCCAGGTTACATTTGTGCAACAATGGACCAGCCAAAGCAAGCAAAGTTCTTTTTTTTAAAGCCGATTTGCTGGAGAGGTTATTACTTGACAGGTTTAAGCAGTATATCTAATTAGATTAAGAATGAGAAACTTTTTCTTCATGTATATACAGAGAAATACTAGGTTTGCAAGAATAAAATTCTAAGTACTTGCAATGATTTATAGTCTGATGCTGTGAAACCTATCTATTGTTATGAAGTAAGCTGAATTATCATATATATAGCTGGAGCGACCTTGTGGAGCGATCTGGAGTGACCTGGATTACATAAAATATTGGAATGACCTGGGATTTTCAGCCATACAAGAACTCTGAAACTGGTACTGTATAACCATTGAAGGCTTTGCATAATACACAGCATTTTCTCTTCAATCAAACGAGAGATATTTGTCATTAGGAATCTTATAATTTGCTGGTATTTCTGCTCTTCCGCAAAGGAATATTGCTGTTTTTGAGAACCAAGCAACAAGCAGAAACGTAAGATGTGAGCATATGAAGTTTCACAAGAAATCCAGATATTTTGTTCAGGCTTTAGTGAGCTTTCCTCACACTGTAGCCTGTAATGTATATCTAACAAACCATTCGGCTTAAGATTTAGCGACTAATTCGCTGGTTCACAACGAGGGAATCAACATTTATAAGAGCCTACATCATACCCTTTTTTCTTGCTATCGGTCAATTCATTTCGAAAAAGAATGATGATCCATAGCACCATGGTAAATAAGATACGGTATAGTATAATGCACATTTAACGTGGACTTAAAGTGACCATTTGTTGGTAGAAAATAGGTTGTAAAGTTTGGTTGAAGCAGTTGACAGAAGAGAAAGGGACGATAAAGTCTGTGAGACGTGAACGTATTCAGAAGATTGAATAATGAACTACTAACCTCGAACTACGCTTACTTATACTCTAGCTGACTATAGCTGTCGGAAAGTACGAGAAGACGGACTATGAACGGAATAACCATCACTGACTTAGTGGATTGGTATTGTCTCAGATCTGGTTAAGTATAGCTCATTGTCGTAGATTACAGTGGATTGTCTCAGTTTTGCTATAGAAATTGTAGTACAGAAATCAAGGCACTTCTAGAATCAGCAGGGTGGCAACCGAGGTACATATTCAACAGTAAGTATACTTAGAATACGACATAGGTCGCTGCTTATTTCTTTTATACATCGTTTGTCAGAGATGCAACATTCCGTTTTCGCATCTAGCAGACTCATTGGTGTATTTTCTTGCTGGGCAACTCATACATCTAGTGAAGTACGATTTAAAAGACCTTGGTAGAGCAACGGAGAAGCAGTAGAAGGCAGGACTCATGTTTTCGAGATAGGTGTTTTTAGTAGTGACAAGAGCGTGATAGTCGCATTCGTTTTGATATGTAAGAATACATACGTTAATAGAATACGTTAATAGAAAAAATACTTTCGAAAGTTTCAACGATCTGCATCCAGCTAATGGCACTAAATGAGGAGAAGATTCAAAGTATGTCTAAGTTGTTATGAAATCGAATGCTGAATATTGGTGTTAATTACTTTCAAGGTATGATAAATCTTGGTATTGATGATGCTTCCAGACACCATAAGATATCTACAAGCTTCTATCTTTTCCGCATTTTTTCATTGTGCCTTTTTTTTGAAATATCTCAATATTATGTAAAGCCATGTAGATTGGGCACTTATAAAGAGCCTGGCTTCTTTAAACTGTGTCCGACGGATATGGTAACTGTTCATTTGAAACGTTAGGTGGCTTGGTTGGCAGGTCTGGAAAAAAAATTCTTGCGCGCCTGGATATCGTTAAGTCCCATTCCTGACTCCCTTTTCCTTCGTCTCTCCCCTCGATGCTCGTGCTCTACGAAACAGTCGCCGGCTTCGCTCTTTTCAAACTCGTTAAAGACGGTAAACTTGATAAGCCTGAAGAGATCTGGAAAGATTTCCAGACTCCTGAGCAGGCCAACAAGACGTATGTATTTTTGACATTTGACTGCAATGTCACGATGGTCAATTACTTACGCAATTGATGCGACAGTGTCAAGCTCAAGGCGTTCTCAAAATTCGAAAACACGACTGACGCCCTTTCTGCCGTAACTGGTATCGTCGAGGGCAAAGTACCTAACAACTTGAAGAAGTTCTTGGAGGACGAACTTTCCGAAAAGGACATTAAGAAGGAAAAGCTTATTGTCGGCGATCCTAAGCTTGGTAATTTATTGATCATCTGGCAGTTCGAGTGTAACGAGACACGCTAATGGTAATCGTACGTTGCTTTTAATAGGTAACGCGCTTAACCAGAAACTCGGCATCAGCGTTTTGTCTGATTCGACCGTTTTGGACTTGTACCGTGGTATTCGTGAGCAATTCGAGGCTCTTGTCACCGGTCTTTCCCACTCTGATTTGAACGCCATGTCTCTTGGTCTTTCTCACTCCCTTTCACGCTACAAACTCAAGTTCAGCCCTGACAAAGTCGACACCATGATTGTCCAGGCTATCGGATTGTTGGATGATCTCGACAAGGAACTCAACACATACGCCATGCGTGTCAAGGAATGGTACGGCTGGCATTTCCCTGAAATGGGCAAAATCATTACCGACAATTTGGCTTACGCCAAAGTCGTGAAGACCATGGGCTTCCGCTCGAACGCTCAAGAGACAGACTTGTCCGCAGTCCTTCCCGAAGAATTGGAAGCTGAAGTCAAGGAAGCTGCCGAGATTTCCATGGGTACTGAAATCTCTGACGAAGATATCGAAAACATCCATGCCCTTTGCGATCAAGTTATTTCTATCTCGGAATACCGCACTCAGCTTTACGAATACCTCAAGAACCGCATGAACGGTATGTCTCGCAACTATACTTGATCATTATTATTATGCATGTGGTACTGACGTGCGTGATTTCGTATAGCCATCGCACCCAACTTGACTGCTCTCGTTGGTGAATTGGTCGGTGCCCGTTTGATCGCTCACGCTGGTTCCCTCATGAACCTTGCCAAGCAACCCGCGTCCACCATTCAGATCTTGGGTGCTGAAAAGGCACTCTTCCGGGCCTTGAAGACAAAGCACAACACACCAAAATACGGTCTTATTTTCCACGCATCCTTGGTTGGTCAGGCTAACCCCAAGGCAAAGGCCAAGGTTGCAAGAATGTTGGCAAGCAAGGCAGCTATTTCCCTGAGAGTCGATGCTCTTGGTGAAACAGATAGCAACGAAGTTGGTATTGATGGACGTACAAAGGTCGAAACCCGAATCCGTATGCTTGAATCAGCATCAAACGCACGAGCCAACCGAGACCGCACACAACAAAAGCAACAGAAATTCAAGTTTAACAAGACCGCACAATACAACACCCAGAACGACACCGTCATGACTGAAGCGCCAGCTGCCGCAGCTGAACCTGAGCCCGCAAAGCCTGCAGAATCAAAGAAACGAAAAGCAGATGAGATGGAAGCATCAAGCGAAGACAAGGAGGAAAAGAAAGAGAAGAAGGAGAAGAAGGAAAAGAAAGAGAAGAAAGAGAAAAAGGAAAGAAGGCCAAGAAGGCCAAGAAAGAC
>KK100155.1:105581-148830 GCA_000611695.1 Rhizomucor miehei CAU432 | reverse complement strand
TACGACGTTGTAATACTCGACGAATATGTACATATTTGTCACAAATCTGCAAGTTCTTCTCAGCAATCCGAACATCTACATTACGACGCACTTGAGTGAGCTATTTCATCTATACATAAATGCTTCCGGTTGGATATAGCTGCGCCAATCATACACCAAGGTCACGCCTTGGAAGCATGCGGGGTAGGAACTGCAGAGTGTAAACAAATAAGGTTCAACAACAGGATGGGTGATCGACAATGGATCTCAGGTGATAACCAGCAAAAAAAATTACTGGAAAGCGATATCATGAAAAATAGAAGCTTACGAGATGAAGATTGCGGTGCATCGGAGACAAATAACAAACTGGAGCAATGCCGGTTTGCCGATGGATAAGTCAGCCCTTTTTGGGGCCTGTTGCACAAACGGGTACGACCTTAGCATCTTTGTTTGATAGGTGCACCACTTCTTCCTGCAGTGTTTGAATATTGAACTCGGAAGTAAAATCGAGATATAGAATATGCCCGGTTGCAGTTGCTATATGAAGGAGTATGATGATGATGGAAAGAAGCAAAGAAAAGGAAACCGTGGCTTTTGGGACTCAGCGATTGAGAGAAGTTATCTAAATCCTTTTTGTACCTAATGGACTTCTCAGCTTTCTTTTGCTTCTAAAGCGTTCAAAGCTGGGGAGCACTTAATACCATATTTTTTTACCTGTATTATACATATTCTCTTTATTTGGTTCTTTCTACAAACATAGAATAGCCATGGGCGTCGAGGTCATTCCGGGCGAACTCGACTCATTCTCCATTGCGATCGCCATTTTGAGTGGGTTCATTGTGATCTTTGGTTTCGTGTCCATGTTTGTCAAGGAAAAGTTGTTTATTTCGGAAGCTTGTATGTGCCCTCGCAAAACTGCCTCTCTGTAGCAAATGGATATAAACTCGCCGGGTTATTTTAGTCGTTGCTCTCGTCGTTGGCATAGTAGCTGGGCCCATTGCAGCGAACGGATTTGATCCATATGAATGGGGGGACACGGATATGTTTACCAAGCAGATCACCCGCTGTATCATTGCGATTCAGGTACTTCCGCTATAAACGATTTGATCGTTTTTCGATCTTGTTCTGAAACATTGTTTCGTAGGTCATGGCTGTCGGAATCGAGCTGCCAAAGTAAGTCATTTTTGCCTCCTCCTGCTCCGGATTATTTTTCTTCTCTGTTGTCTCGAATCTGATCCATTATTCTAGGCATTACATGAAGAAAGAATGGCTCACAATGTTCATGTTGCTGTTGCCCGTCATGTTGTTCATGTGGTTGATTAGTGGCCTCTTTATTTGGGCCTTCATACCTCCATTGAATTATGTGAGCTTCTCGATCTCCGTAATTTCTGGGTATTTGGACTTTTTTTCTCATATGACTTGCTTCATTATAGCTGCATTCTCTTGTAATTGCTGCTTGCGTCTGTCCAACTGATCCGGTAAGTCGTTTCTTTCCCTTTTTATTCAAGAAAATTGTTGTCATGTTTGTGTGCATTCAGTAACCACTATGCGACGAAAATGTCTAGATCCTTGCCAACTCGGTTGTCAAAGGCCGATTTGCGGAAAAGCATGTTCCCGCGCATATACGTAACGCCTTGTCTGCTGAAAGGTACCGTGCATTTCCCGTCGATCCCTAGTTTTTAAGGGCTGCATAAGCGCTGACTTCTATTCTTAGTGGTGCTAACGACGGTCTTGGATTTCCGTTCCTCTTTCTGGCCATTTTCCTTATTGGTGAACCCGGTACTGGCCACGCTATTGGCAAGTGGATCTACGAGACTTGTCTTTTCCAGATTGCCTTGTCATGCGTCATTGGTATTGTAGTCGGTTACGTTGCACGTAAAATTCTGCAATGGTCTGAGCGCAAGTAAGTGAATGACTTACCTGATTGATTGGGGGCGTGTTTTCTTATACTCTTTTATCGTTTCTAAGCCGTCTCATCGATAAACCATCATTCCTCTGTTTCGGTATTGCTCTCGCTGTAAGTTACATCATACACACATGCTGCCTCACACACAGTTCCAAGCTCAAAGTTCCTTTTTGCAACTAGCTCTTTTTGATGGCCATGACAGGTTTCTCCGGCAGTGATGATCTCCTTGCATGCTTCGCTGCAGGAAACGCTTTTTCATGGGATGACTGGTTCAGAGAGGAGACTGAAGAAGCACATTTCCAGGAAGTCATCGATATGATGCTTAACTTGGCTGTATTCGCCTACATTGGCGCTATTATTGTAAGTGGCCGTTGTGAGGGGTTTTGTTTCACAAACTTGTGTGTGCTAGTAACACCAACCCTACTTTCCTTGGTAGCCTTGGCATGAATTTGGAAATGCGGAGATCGGCTTATCACCCTGGCGCCTGATTGTCATTGCCATCCTTATCCTATTATTCCGTCGTTTACCTATCGTCATTGCGCTCAAACCGGTGATGCCAGCGCTAAAGACCTATCGCGAAGCAGTCTTTAGCGGATGGTTTGGCCCCATGGGCGTCGGCGCCGTTTTCCTTTCCACTATTGCCAAAGAAGAATTGGAAGCAATTTACGAAGGCCAAGCAGAAAAGCCATTGACAATCGAATTGATCAGCCCCGTTGTCTTGTTTATTGTTCTTGCATCCACACTTGTTCACGGTACGACTATTCCTCTCTTCCAGCTTGGCAAACGCATTCGAACACGAACACTCTCAATCACCAGCACCGGAAGCACTCACCGTCTGCCGAAACTCGCTCAATCCCTAAGCTTTAAACGCAACCATGACGAACAGGAACTTAGGAGATGGAACATGGAGTGAGACACAACGCAATACTCTCATCAATACCATCCAACGCAACAAAGCAGAGGAAGAGGCTGAGAAGCAACCCAACGGTTTGCCACACGATCACAAGGCTATCGATATTGAAGACGGCGCTGCTGAAGAAGACTTTTTGCCTGATGACTCTGACGATAGACAGGCTGCAGCGCATGGTCAAGAAGAGAGGAACTCGTCGGCTCAGATCCAGTTTTTGGAACCGATCAAGCCACGACCTACGTCACAGGCGAATTTAAATGTTGAAAAGAACGAGGCGAGCGTTTCCAGCTTCTCTAGTTTCCGAGGAATGGGCAATCACGAATCGTCGTCATCTTCGTCAGGCGGCAATGCACTCTTAAACCTTTTCCGCCGTAGCAAAGACCAGTCGCAGGATAAATCGCAGGAAACAGAAGAACGTCCGCCAGTTTCTGTACCACAATCGGAGAAGGAAGCAGAGCAAGTTGCAGATAACGTTAACGCCAGTGAGGAGGAAGCGAAAGCTGCCGAGGAGGCGTATCATCGTCGTTCTGCGCATTTGCATCCTCGTATTCAAGTCTGGGAGGAGAATGCTCACATTGTCATTGAAGACACTGCAGACGTCGGACCCCAGATCGTCGTTGACAAGCAGGATCCAGAATGGAGAGAAAAGACAAAGAAGAAGGTCAAGGAGCTTGAAAGCATCATCAAGAATCAAGAACCAAAGTAACATATCCTTTTCTTTATATCATCTGTCCTTCTCCTATCTTCCTCATCCTCTTTCGAAGCATAAAGCTCTGTCTTTTCTCTTCTCTACTCTGTGCAAACTTACGTACATTCACACACGCACATTGCCATGTAACTTATTTCCTTTAGATGTAGCCATTTCTTTCTCGTTTTTTTCCTTTCCCTCTTTCTTCCCTTTGTTCGCACAAATAAGAAAAGAATATATCAAGAACCGGAAAAGATGTGCATTGTTTTCAGGTTTCAAAGAATATATAAGTATTATTGTACTATGTGGTAACATGCATAAGTTTACAAATGTAATCGGGTATGTTTAAGTTTTCCCTCAAATGGGAAATGCCGCCTGCTGGGTAACGTACGGGATTGTGGAATATGTCCTGATCTGCGCCGCTCTCTGCATACTTCTCTTCGTCTTTCCAAGTCTTCCTCGGTGATATTAGTCAAGGAACGAAACTTGCTAAATGCACACTAATGCAGAAGAGGGGATGTAGGTGAGTAAATCAATTTTGAAACATTAGATTTTCCTTCCTTCTTTTTTCTTTATACCTTCATTAACCATTGACAATCAATCATTTTCTTTGGCATGTTCTGTACACGTGGGAGGGAACAAATGTTAAAGGTTTTGTTTCACGACCGTGTGTATCCATGCAGTAGTATATTACCTGTACAACTTGAAAAATCTCCAACGAATCGTTCAGGTTCATGATGGTTGGTTCGCTTAACTTGAACAATGTCAATGCAACTCGAAACAGGACACTAGATCCTTCACTACAACAAATAATTAGCGTGAGTTACGGGAAATTTGTATCACTGAAAGGCAGGCAGTAAAAAACTTACTAGAAGAAACAATCCCAAACTCGCAAAACTGTCTACATAGCCAATAATTGTATATTTAATAATTCAATCCCGTTGGCCATTTGCATCCAGCAACGTTTTTTTTCTTACCTCGACCGGCAAGACATTAATGAAGAGTGTAAGGAACCAATGATTTGTTACAAGAGTAATGGATGGCATGGATGCGCCATCAGCTGCAGAATCCCAAAAGGACTTCTTGTCAGCTACCTTGGACCAAATGTGTGGCATCCGTTCCCACAGCAACATCATGAGAACGGTTTGATCGATACTTGATCCTTCCATGGTAACGTCATACACGCCTGCAGGAAGGATGTTTTGGATGATAGTGACAAGTGTCCAAAACGCTTCTTCCTCGGGCATAAATAGTAAAAGCATGCCGACAATGTAATTGAGCGATTGGCAGTATCCAATGGATGGTGAGTAGAGCGAAAATGCTGAAAGAACTCGTTGCAGTGCGGAAATGATGGGCGGTTGAGAAGAAGCTTGTGAGTGCGAGGCGGAGGAAGTGGTAGTGGTAGTAGTGGTAGCAGTAGTAGTAGATGAGCGATACTGGATATTATCTGGAAAGGTACGATGCAAGTCTCGTTTGATAATGTCCGCAAACTCGTTCTCGTCTCCTAACTGTTCTGCCTTGTTTACAAATTTGTCGTACACGCCCGGGTTGGCGGCCATCTTTGCTTCTGCTCCGCTGTAATGCAGCCAAGCCTTGCCTCGTAATTGAGGTGGAATCCCCTTGCGGACATAGCGTCTTACTAGAATATGCGGTATTAACTTGTGAGTAAAGGAAAGAGAGATAGAGAGATTTGTTTTGTTTCGAACCTTGTGGACTTTTCTCTGGGAACTTTTGATCATTATCTTGCAATAATTGGTGCCACCGTGCCATGCGTCGATCAAGGATCGGCTGGTAGTGAATCTCGAACTCGTGGTATTCTTCTATAGAAAGCCACTGGGTCGCCTTGTTGAATCCATATCGGTCCCTGAGAAATAGCTTGATTAGACAAAGAGATGATCAAGGGGGAAGAGGAATGTTGAATTTTTTTTGATTGTACTTACGTTTCAGAGTTATCGTTCAAAGATACTGGTGGAGGTGGATCAGTGAATTGATGCTTAGATATCGTGTCATTCTTGTGTCCAGTGAGCCGTTTGAATAATAATCGAGGTGATGCAGTGTGGTGGTGATGATGATGATGATGATGATGATTATTTAGTATTCCATTCTTTGAATTCTTCTTTACGACAGAAGGGATAAATGGTTTCTTGGTTGTTCCTTCACGTGGTGCAAACGATTGATCCGTTGTTGTAGGAGATGATGTTAATGTATCAGTGAGAATGGGTGGAGGTGTCCAATGCGTTCTATTTTGCGTGGGTGATGAAGAGGATGTAGGGTTGCTGTTGTTGTTGTTGCTGGCTGTGTTTGTTTTTAAAGGCGATGGTCGTACAGCTCTCCGTATCAAAACACCTTCAATTATTGCACCTGCTTCGTTGCTATTACTGATGTTGCTGCTGCTGCTGTTATTGCTAGAACTACTAATGGTAACTGTGGTTGCTGGGGATTCTGCGGTTCTATGACTACTGCTTCCGGCGCTGCTGTTACTGCTGCTGCTACTGCTCGTACTATCGTCGTCGTCAGACTCGGAATCCGAATCGTCGTCAGGAGCACTAAACGATATAGCCCTGTGGCGACTAAGACATATCTGCGATGGTGCTCGCGGTTCTTCCTTTGGCTTCAATGTGATCGATACCGTCTTTTGCTGTACAAATGTATCGGATCTCTGACGCCGGATGTTGTTTGCACTGAGAGCTGCAGCTGCATAGACTGAGACGGTGTTGCTACGTAGAGGAAGATCGCCTGACGATGACTTATGCAATGAAGGGACAGGAGCCTTTTCGACCGGCGACTCTGGAATCTTGAGCGATCCCATAGTGGAGTCGAAAGACGGGAAGAGCCTGTTAAAAAATTTGACTTGTGCAAGAGTTGGGCAAAGGAGGTTGTGACAAAACGTAC
This sequence comes from Rhizomucor miehei CAU432, assembly GCA_000611695.1. NCBI lineage: Eukaryota > Fungi > Mucoromycota > Mucoromycetes > Mucorales > Lichtheimiaceae > Rhizomucor > Rhizomucor miehei. Next base: position 142,455 of record KK100155.1, on the reverse strand, counting down.
CTTGAGTACTGTTACCATATCTGTCGAAACGGATGCCGAATGTTCAGGTCCGCTTGTCGGTGCGCATCAGGTACTCTTGACACACCCTGTTTCAAGGAGAAATAACAAGGGAAGGGTAGAAAAGGATAAAAAAAGAGCTTCTTTCTCTTGGCCCAGGAGATTTCGTTTCTATGCTATACAAACCTCTTAGTACTCAATGGCTCATATACCATACGCGCTAATTTCCTGTGCCTTTAACATGCCAAGGGGATCGTCGTACAAAAGAAAAACAAACTGCCAGGGTGCTCGAATAATGAAATACCCGTTCGTACGTACATCATGAGCTGCTGCAGGTAAAAAAGCTACCCATTTCATACTATTTGTCCAGTTCCTTCACAAAGGAGCGATTATACTGATATATTTGTCCCATAAACTAGAGGGGGCACAGCTTTTGCCTGTTACAAGTACATTTTTGTTTAGCACTGTTTGGCACAGCCATCGCATCATTTCGATATAGGCTACCTTGAAGATCTACGACGTGGTTCCTTCACTCGACCCTGAATGTGAATCAGCTGAGAGCTTATAAGCGGCCCGTACAGTACACATAGCAAACACACCAAAACTGGTGCCCTGGTAATTACTTTCAGCATATAAGGACAAAGAAAGAAGGAGAATAAAAGAGAAAAAGAAAAGTTAGAGAAATGAAATGCAAAAGAAAATGAACCCGTTAAAACGAAAACAAATGAAATATACTCCCTGCGGGAGGATAAACATAAAATGGTTCACACTACATATACGCAATCAGACGTATATGCACGCTTTCATGCAGCAATATCACTGCTGGGAATCAGTGCCAGCTTTAGCAATGGGGACAATGACGTCCCAGACGCAACTGGCCCCTTGATATAAAATGCAGTAAGGTTTATTTTTGTGGCAAAAGCAAACTATCGCATATTAGACTCGGTTTAAATATACAAAGCAGTATGTAAGAGCAATGCGATTGAACATTTAAATAAATGTAACCATCTTGCTTTCCACATTACTGGTAACTGCCTGTTATTATAGTTCCAATTACTCGGAATCAATGATCTACTAAGTACCCAGGTAAATAATGAAGCAGGGTCGGCGGCGTTTGCCTTGTCACTTTTTCCGACAGGTGGCTGTAGCTACCTGCACTCGATAAATATAGACATCTGCAGCACCCCTAGTTCACTGCAAGTTCAACATTCAGGGAGATGATAGAATACTGTATACTTATCCATTTGGAAGTGACGGACGTGGCGGATGCACATATTAGAAAGGAGGAAAGATAATGACTTTGCAGCCGAAGTCCCCTTCCTTCATCGTCTCCACCCATTCTATCTTCTTTCTTACTTACCTGTAAACTGCTAGCCACTCCAGGAAAAAAAAGTTTGTCAACTTCCTCGAACCTGCTCTGTCTTTTTATACTTTGCAATTGTGATATCTCGCGCCGGCATGAACTTTCATTGTAGTGAAAGGCCTCCTCCTCGCAAAAATTTTTGCATTGTAGACCCGTCATCGTCAGAAACTCGGCACCTCTACAGAAACGAAAAGCATGGAGCTCAAATGCACCGCACTGACCGAGAACTTGTACACATAAACTATCGTCACTGTAAGCCTGCCCTGTCACTACCTGCACGGTGTTCCATGTCACCCCTTCCGAGGCTTACTATCGCGGAGCGCTTCATGTCCATACGCAACCAGGATAGTCCCTCTTTCATCGATTGTACGCGGCAGCGCGAGCAGACAGAGGACAATAAAGGGGACAAAGAAAAGCACAATGAACAAGTTGAAGAAAACGTACAAGAAGAAGAGACAGTTCATTATCTCGATATACCAACGCACCAGCATCGCCACGACCCACGAAAGCAGCATTTAGTAGACGGTATTAAGCGCAGTGTATCACCCACTCGAAGCATCAATAAAGACCACATTGCCTCGTCGCCAAGCCAACACAGTGTTGTACACCCTATCCACGAACCTGCCCATAGCAGTTTTCAGGACCCTCCTCCAGGTTTCGGTACCAAACACGACGTGGAAGCAGCAACAACAGATGGGCGGCAAGAAAAAACATCACGGGCACCATCCATGCAGCAACGCGGACGAGATCAAAGGAGGTTCAGACACGCCGCATGCGCTGTCATTCTCTTTACACTTATTTTGGCTCTCGCCGTCGGAATTTTCGTGTCATGGCCTCGCACACCTCTCATTCGCATCAATAGCTCGGCTACGCTGACCGTGGCACCAAAGATATTTAAGACAAAGTATGTGAACGCTGGAAACGTCGCATTCGAGACTGGATGGCTGGTCCGGGCAACCATCGATAGCAGCGATAATTACATCCCACTACCGTTTGCGCCAGATGTTGTCGTCAAGGACGCGCTCACAAGTGTGGTTGTAGGGCGATTGGACGCGAAGAAGTACGAGGTGGTGACCATACCTCCACAAACACTCACGGATGTTATGCTGCCGATCCACATTGATTATGAGGCTCGGGATGTCTCCGATACAACATTCAGTAACTTGAGACGCGGCTGCCTGACGGATAAACGCGAATCGCTGCAACTCCAATTTTGGATCACATTGCATTTTCCTGCTTTGGACTCGTTAGGTTACAGACCTTCGCTAGTCGCGTTGCCAGCAACCGGAGGATTTGCATGCCCACAGGCCTAAAATGTAGATATATATAATATGAACTTTATTTTGTTTGCAAAGAAGAAAAAAAAGAATACATGATCCTAATTGCGAGGTATCTCAAAGAGTTGGCAGACAATGAAATAATGTATGGAAAGAGACAGAGAGAAAAGAGAAAGAGAGCAGGGGGTTTGTGTGGGGTTATAGTTCGTTTCACGTGCGGGGAGCGATTACGATGGAAAAAAGACAAAGAGACAGAAGACTAGTACGTGTAATTACTTATTTACAATGAAAGCTGATGATGGTTGGGCGGCGAACTCATTTGTTCACACTATAGTCCCAAATACGAATGTCGCCGTCATCAGACGCGGAAATGATCTTGGTATCACTGAGAGCCACTGCAGTCACTGGTCCGCTGTGACCCTCAAGGGCATGCATGCAACGTCCACTTTCCATATCCCACACGCGCACAGTTCTATCGTGCGATCCCGATACGATACGGAGGCTGTCGAACGCTAAACTCCAAACGCCTTCGACGTGACCAAACAATGTGCGGAGACAATTTCCTGAAAAGTCCCATAGTTTGATCGTGTTATCCAGGGCAGCCGAGAAAATGATGGGGCTATCTGAAAGCGAGGGCGCACATGTCTCGTTATTAACGTGCTGTTGTATCGGTCGACGGTCGCCATTCTCGGTTGCACAGGCTGGTTGGAAATCAAGTCGACCATTCACACTGTTGTTGTTTGCGACAGTCGAAGGCATAATTGGCGTCATTTCCTGGCTGAAACGATGCTTGAATCCCTTGGGACTCGGTAAAGCTATTTGAACTTGTCCCACATGCCCGCGGAAAACCTGGATGCATGATCTCGTACGCAGGTCCCAAAGTCGCACTGTGGCATCGTCGCTGGCTGACAACAGCAGATTTTCTTGAGGACATAGACGCACGCAGTTCACCCATTCTGTGTGGCCAGTCAGCGTGCAGCATTCTCCAGCTTGAAAATTCCAAACACGGATTGTGTAATCGGTGGAGCCGCTAACCATTAATTTCGAGTTGAAGTGCAGGCTTAGGACCCCTCCTGTGTGACCCTCGAGTGTTCGGATACACCGGCCAGTGTGCCAATCCCATATTTTTAGCGTATGATCCATGGCACCTGTCACCAATTTGGCGCTATCAAACTGCAGTGCTCGTACACATCGCGTGTGGCCAGTCAGTTGCCGAATCTGCTCTCCCGTCTCTAGGTTCCATATTCTCACAGTCTTGTCGTATGAGCCAGTCATTAAAACGTTGTTGGCGTCGCAAAATTGGACGCACATCACGCCATCTGTGTGCCCTTGGAGAACCCGCACTTCGTAATTATTCCGTCGCCAGTTGCGTTCCACAACCAATCGTTCGCTGTACACTTCCTTCCATGGTCTTCGTCGAGCTTCAATAACTGATCCCGCCGGATAGCTGCCGCTTTCGAATGATTCGACGGATGATCCATTCTGAACCTTGGTGCGTTTAGGAGGTGATTCGATATTATCTGCCGGTCCGCATGCAGTTCGTAGAGGCGAATCGCTCGGTCGAACTTCCACTGCAGCGCGCTTGCGGACCGTCGTTGTCGCTCTCTTCTTGTCTAGCAACGGCAAACCCCATCCGCATTTTGTACACTTCTTGTCGATATGTTGTTCGCACATGCGGTGCCACAATGCATCGTCGTCTGCAAGGGCCTTCCAAGACCTAGACACCTGTGCAGCATGGCAGAGCGATTTTGCATCCAGATAGGAGAAAATCCGAAGCGATACCTCACGAGGAAGGATGCAGCTAAAGTCTATGCGCAAGAGAGGCTTGATTTCATCGTACAGAAAAGAAAGCTGAGGCATACAGCATGTTGACAACAACCCTTTGAGAATGAGAATGCGCTGATCAGCCGGTGCAGCCGAAAACAAGGACCAAATGTGCGTGATGGCAGCCTTGTCTGCTGTCGGTAAGCAGTCCATTTGCTAATAGAGCAGTTAGTACCAGAGCAACAATGCAGCGTTCTATATAAATAAGACCGTTACCCGTTGTACGTCCTCAAAATTGAAAGAGTCCGGCATACGTTTTTTCGTCAAATCAGGCCGATGGCGATAACACAATTTTCTAGAATTGGAGATCTGTGTAGGTACATGGCGAGACAGAAAGCTTTGGTGAATATCTGGTGCTGCTGCCGAAGGCGGTTTGTCGTTTGTTTCATTCAGCGGTTCGTCCTTGTCACTCATTAGGCTAACTTAAGTGCAAGGAGAAGAAAAGAAAATAGAAAATTGTCCCACAACCGACTTCCAGGACGCGATTTAGACCCGGACGGAATACATTCAATCAGATGATACCACACCACCGGACCTTATACCCATAGAATTCATCCTGAAAACAAATCAAACCATGAGTGAAAAAAAAGATAAGAATCGATGCAGCGCACAATACATATCTTGCCTATGGTGTTCATTGATTAGAGACGACATCTACTTCTTGATGAGTTTTCAAAGATAACTACACTTCCACTTGGCACGGAGAAATCTGCTGCTTCTGTATCAGACGATTACTCATCAAATGCCACCATTCAATTGTTCCTAATTATTACTAAGATGCATGGTATATGACTAAGGCACTGATGCCCTATGATATTACAGCTTTTTCGCAATTTCTCGCTCCACTATTTCTGTTTTGCCATCCCTCGTCCAGCAGGAGTCCATCAGATAAGCTTTCCACATCATGGACAGTTTGCTTACAATAGCACACAGCTCGTCTGACGAAAGCAATCATGTGGGATATTTTCTTTACAATATCTGGGTGATATACTATGCACGTTCTTATTTACGAATATTTACTCTGAATTAAAAAAATGTAATTATATGTATAGCATGTCCATGCTATGATAAGACTCCAAAAGATACAACAGAGCATGAAAGTATCTACACAGGTTGGTATACATATATTAGGTTTTAACGCTGATGAGGTGATTGAGGAGTAGTAGGAGACGCATGGTATCCGTGGCTTCCATAGTAAGCTTCAGGTTGATATGCATTGTACTCTTGCTGACCGCCCCAGTATGCAGGATAGTAATTCGGATACGGTTGTTCAGGCATCATATACTCTTGTTGCTGCGGAGGGGGGACTGGTGCCAACGCATGCGTGTATGAACCCATATGGTAAAAGTGGGGTTGCTGTGTTGGCAAAGTTGGGGATGGCATTCTGTTGTCGTAGGTAGCAGATGGAGGATAAGGTTCGTAACCTGTGCTGTAGAATTGACCGCCGCTGCCACCGCTGCCTCCTCCGTTGAAATTACTACTATTCATGTTGTTCATTGCCTTCATTGGTTGCTCTTGGAGGTGAGGACTAGCAAATATTTCTGAAATCGCATCGGTTTGTCCATCATGTTCATCGTCCCTGGATCGTTTGCGCATAAACAAAAACCCTGCAAAGACCTTTTGTCCAAACAGGGTTAGCCTTTTTTCAAAATCTTTTTCCTTTTAGGTAGCTTTCAGTCTTACCAGCGCTGCAGCGGCTACGGATCCGATGGCAATTCCTGCTATTTCCGGCGAAGAAAGGGTCGAAGAAGACCCTGGAACTTGTGATCCTTGGACACTTTCGTGCGGGGACGAAGGATAGGCGTTGGAAGAAGAAAAACTACTGCTGCTGCTAGATTGTGTTACTGACGAGGATGACAAACTTTGAGAAGCTGCCAAAGACGATGACGACGATGCAGAAATCGCTGGCGAGAATGGTCCAATTGTTGGGAAAGAAAATATAGGCAGGATATTGAAGAAAGACGATGTCGACTGAGTAATTCCACTTGATGAGGCGGTTGCAACGTCCTGAAAGAACGTAATGGGTCCTGTTGTAGCAACCATGCCGCTGTTGCCTTGTATCCTCAGATAGTAATCCGATCCCGGCTTTGTTGTACTCGGTGCTGTAACCACAGCATATCCAGTCACCGCAGAAATGTTCTGTGCCAATGTCCCTGTAATCTGCAGGGCTGCGCTGCTAGGTCCTTCGGCTAGTTGTATCGTAATTGATGTAACAAGAGGGTCCGAAGTCCAGGCAACGCGAAACATGGCGTGAAGACCGATTCTGCTGTTGGCCGCAGGGCTTATTACTGAAAACGCCGATGCTCCATAGCAGAACAAGGCAGATAACAAGAAAATCCAAGCCAAACCAGTTGACATGGCAAAAGGAGAGGAATAAAAGAACACAAAAGTAGTGACAACAAAAAGAGGAGCAGAAAAAAATTCATTTTGTAATTTCTCAGTATCCGGGTTTTCACAGTGGCTACACAAAGCAATGTAGCACCAGCACACAGAGAGTGGGAAAAATATAAACAAAGTCCGTGATGAGTCCCGCTATAGTTATAGATAACTACGAAATATGAATCGAAGAGAGGTAGAAGAAGTTTATGACATCAATTGGTTTATTATTCAGCGTTGACTTCCTTGGCAATTTTGGACAAGACACGGCGCTGAATGGTATCGATTGCAGAATTGATATCGTCCATGTCAACCTGTATCACATGGAAAAACTGCTGCTGAGACATTCGTTGCTTTTCAGCATTGACTTGTAACAACTCGGTTTGATAGTCTCGGATGCGTTCAAATCTTGAAGCGCACGATTCGTATTTTACATGTTCTTGCAAGCTTGTTTCTTGTCGCGTCAAGAGAAACGGTGCGATAATGACTGGATGCTGAGCATTTTGCTTTTCTTTTATGGCATTGAACAACCAATCGAGAACCACATGATTCACCAGACTTCCTTCAATTATAATTGATTTGCCATCGGTCACAGACTTGTATAGATCGGCATTCATTCCCTTGCAAACAAGCGCGCTTTCTCGTTTGATTATTGCATTGAAGTCATCTCCAGGCAAACTCCACAGTGGTGGAGGACAGCTTCCTCTATGTACGGCGTCAATAGATCAATAACAGCATTTCTTGTGTGGTAGCACTTACTCTGTGATAATATGTGCTAGTTCATAAACTGCATCCGTCTTTAGCACGGAGGACACATTGAGTCGTTCAGAGAAGGCGGTCGCAATGGTCGATTTGCCTGTATATCCTGTTCCTGCGATCAACACCACCAGAGGTATCCGCAGATGATGGAAGCTGCGAAAGACCATTGAGACACCATTGACTTAAAACTAACTTTTATCTATCTTTACCTCGCCACAGTCTTGTACCATCGAACATGTTCACTTCCGTATCCATGCTCTTTCATCAATTCAAACAACTCTTTCTGGAGAGCTTCCTGTGATACATCGAGCTGTGCCTTGTCAACCAGTCGCTTCTTCAAGTCCAGGGCAATGCGGAGAGCATGGTTGTAGTCGATCTTTGCAGCCGTCAACATTCGACAAAGCAGAAATCGCGAAAGGACATAGTAATGCTGCTCTGACAGGTGAACACGAACTTTGACGAAGTCGTACTTCGACGAGGAGTTCTTTTGCCGCTTCTGTCGCTGCGGTGGAGACTTTATCAAAACGTTCATTGTTTTCAAATCTAGGACGAATGCGACAATAGCTCCATGACTATGCTGCAAATCTGGTTTCTGAGAAAACCTATGTCGCTACAAAAGGCTGAGCAGAAGAAAAAGAGGGTGTACGCTGAATTCCGGTCAAGGTACCACAAAAGTGCAAAAACTTTATCCCATGTTCAATGGCGTTCCAAGTAGCCTCCTCTAGATGCAAGTATCTCGTCTATAATTTTGCCTTCTAATGGCATTACACCTCTACGTTCCCAACATTTAAGATATTTCAATGTAGGAATACGGTCAACTAGATTCTTGATTGCTTCGTTGCTGGTACGTTCGTGGCTGAAAAATCGAAGGTCCAATCGTTCCAGGCGTTTGCAATATTGTACAAGTTCCATGAGCACTTCATCGGTTAAGAGGCAGCGTCTTACTGTCAGACTTGTGACGTTTATACACCCCTTCCAGATACTGATCCATTGATCTCGAGTTAACGTTTGACTTCCTCCACCTCGAATATCCAAGCGTTCAAGCGTTTTCATTTGCGGGATCAAATCCACGATTTTAGGAGATAGCATGATCATTCGCTTCGATATAACCAGCGTCTCCAAGGTATTGAGCGATCGTTGCAGCATAGCAATTATATCGCCTTTTGCGCGGAGAAAGGCAAGTTCCTTCATTCCAGTAACTATTTCCGTGTCTTGATCGTTGGCGAATTGATATCGCGTCTCCATTATCTGACCTTCTCCGACGTAGCAGTGAAGATATTTAATATTTGGGCAATGTTCGGCAATGATTTCGATGACGTCGTGTCCATCTTCAGGCATATGACGTTCGACCACTTGCAAAAACACTAACTGAGGGCAGCGGGCAAGTACGAGGTCCAGTCTTCCGATGAAATCTGCTTGGAGACATAGGTTCTTGAGAGAAGTCGGTTTTGTGGATGCTGTGTTGAAGTTATTGGAAAATAGCACGGTTCCACTAACCACTAGCGTTGTCAATTGGGTGCAAGTATCCAGTACGAGGTTCAGAAGGATGTCTTCATCAACACCCTCATATGACAAGCGTCCTGGTACAACCGATAATGTCAATTTTGTCAGCGTTGGTGCCAGGAAGCGAAGCGCATTATCCAAGGTAGTCAAATTGGCGTATACTGCGTTATAGATACCTGGGAAATAATAGTCAAAGCACCTTCAGTACGCAAAGTGTAGCATTTTATTTCCTTATTCTCTCGATGTTACTTAGACTTTCAATGTGATTGCAGCCGTTATCCATAATCGACAGTAAACTTTTTTCGATGCCCGTTCCTGAGAAAAGCGCATCCAGATAACATTGTCGTAGGTAACGTCCTCCACGTTTCATGTACTCTTCGCAGAAGATGATTTTCTGATACACGCCAGTGTCGTTCTGCTCGCTGAGCGACTGGAAGGATTTGGCTGGTTCACTAAGCACGTCCGGCCAGCTCGCAAAGAAGGCCCGCCACGACCGACAAACGTCCATGCTGTTGATGCGATCATATAATGACACGCTTGAGAAGACCTTTGTCGCAAGCTCAAACGGAAAGATTTCAACAAGGTTGGTGCCCGTCATTTTGGCAGAAAGGTCAAGAACATTAAGTGTGGCGAAGCGAAGAGCACAAACACGCTATGCTGCGCAGTGCCAAGGATGTTCTCCTTGTGTCACTCTTGTTGGTCGTTGCATAATGGGTCTCACCAGCGTTTCTTCTTCTTTGTCTGGCTATGATATAATTTGATGTGCGAGGCATCAATGTTTCAGTGATGGTGTGTTGATGTAAACATTTCGATGCTTTGGTTCTGTGAACTCTCCCCACTCTTTTCTGCACAATGGAACGATTACCTCTGGAAGTGTTATCGCTCGTCACAGATCGACTATCACCAAGATCAAGTCGCCTGCCTCTCCGTGTGCCACTGTTGGCGCGATGCGTTTATGAAGATCATATATACGAATGTCAAACTTGGCTCAAAGCTTGGAGCAACCTCTTTTTCCAGTTACTGCGCGAACACAATGCAATTTCCTTGGGAAGCTACGTAAGCGAACTTGAGATATCTGCTGATGATATCCGAGCATGGGATGTACAGGAGCTACGCCATTTATGCCCTCGCATACGAACGCTCGTGTTCAGGGCTTACAGCTGTACGGATATCAGTTGCAAACACACAACGCAAATGTTTGAAATCCCAAAGGCCATATTATCTAAAGCGGATATCACCAACCTCAAATTGATATCAGTGATCGACTGGCTACATTGGTGTGATTGCAGCACTTCTGAGAGCACAATGTCACATGGCATCGAGCCTGACCATCAGGAACCGCAAGGAAACAAGCTCATCAAACGACCGTCTCAATCCTCTGGTCTATTATCGTTTCTGGACAATGCAGAGAGTCTGCGGTGTCTCACTATCACCAACGTATTACCAAAACCATTCACTTTTTATCTCGACTATATCTTTGCCAAGTGCCCACGACTCTCGCAGCTTCACATCGAAATAATGGACAATTGCTATGGATTTGACAATCTTGAATACGGTCTAAATACGCTGTACAATGTGGTGGAGCAAGGCAGGAGGTCAGATTCCGAGACAAGACTTGTACCGGTGACTCTTGAGTATCTGTTCTTTCAAGACGGGAGCGGCGATCTGTGCCAATCTTATCCATTCTGGTTGCAGTACTTTGCTTGTCAAACTTCCAATATCAAGTCTTTACGTTTGGGAACTGCTTGCGAGGGTGGCATAACTTACATTGAGAGCTTCTTCAGCAAGGAGACAATGGACAATATCGTACATACCTTTTGCAAGAACTGCCCCAGGCTGGAAACGCTATGCCTTGCCGAGCTGGATATGAATTATGCTCACACATCCAAAACTTGCCGATGCTAAAGCGTTTCGAATATCGAGCCTGTTGCTACAAAAGAGCCATGTCTGCAAACTGCTTCAACAGAATACTTGATACAGCTATCGGTGCATCAGTCGAACACTTATCCGTCGCTGTTCGCAATATGAATCGCAGAGACATTAATATCGAATCCGCGTTACCGAATCCAAATCTTAAAACGCTTCAAATCAAGAAACGTTACCATCCGGAAGCTTACACCCATGACGTACTGAGCATCTCCAAGCTACTCGCTCAATTTACCGATGTCACGACTTAGGGACTGGATCACTTCGGATTTGATGAACAGAGCGACTTTGATTTTGAGGGACACCATCCTCTCCAGACTTTGAACCTCGTCCGTACTCCTTTGCCTTATCGAACAGCAGAAATCCTGGGTCAATGCTGCCGGTATATTCGAAGTTTGTCGATTCATCAAGACTATGTTGATCAGGTGCTCGAACTTCCGTGGCACCACTTTGACAGCCTAGAAATCTGCAGCAGTAATGGATCGAACATGACGAAAGATTTAGTCGTCGGGATCTTCTTGTGCGTGGAGAATGGAGAATTGAACGATGACAGTACCCTCATCCCCTCAAATGAAAGATTTTATCGACTATCACGGTACACTCACGCAAAGTGTGCATCCAGCCATCATTTACGATTGCAATGCGGCCAAGATGATTTTACTGCCCATTGGCTTACTTATATTGCAACGAGATGCCTTCGATTGCACGACGAGGATGACTTTGCGAGATATCTTTGCAAACTAGAAGGTATACACTTGAAGAAACGGGTACGAAACAAGAAAAGCCCCTGTTAACATGGAGGAACTTCAAGAAGCTGGTTGACAAGGCGCAGAAAATCCGAAACTTCGTCCTATACTGCGCGTCAAAGAATCTGAAAATCGACGGTTATCAAGTTATGGAAGATGGAACATATTGCAACACAGCTATATAGTAAAATAAAGCTGCAGGAGAAAGGAATGACGCATAGCGATGAAATTGATGCATTAAAGTTATATCTACTCGTTGCTTGTTTGAATAAAATGGTCGTGCAATTATGATATTTTCACACGCTATGGCAGGCTTTGAGCACAACTATTTCTCATACAACCCTATGATATAGCGTAACAACCGGTACAACTTAGTGGCACTATCTTGTCACAGACAATGGCGGACAAGCTACGTCGAGTTTGTCCGACTTTACGCAGCCTGTCCTTCCACTTTAGCTACACTGCCGTGATAGAATTCTCAGAAAATCATTTTAACAGCATTGAACTCTGCACCTCATCCTTTTACTGTTTCGGCTCGATCGGCGGCATAGAATCTACATATTCTATCGAACGCTCAGTCACCATTTTCACGTCTCCAAAAGTTGGACAACTCAAAAACGACTCGACCATTGATCTGTCAAGCGGCTCAATTTTTCTGTCTTACTCCTCTACCTAGACCTGAAGTTGATTGGGACACATATGCTGTATTTGAAGGTGTATTCTTAGATGATGATGATGATGAAGATGAAGACGAGGAAAGCAGAAGCCAGAAAGCTAGATGAAGACAAGTACTAAGAGAAGAGAAGGAAGAGTCAGGATGTGGAAATGACGACAATTTTACTAATCATATCTTTATGAAAGATCAAAAAGCATGTGTTCAGCGTCGCAGCGACAAGGAGCTCGAGGATTATCGTATCAAGCTGATGACTGAAAATAGGAAAGAATCAGTCGCAGAAGACGAGACAAATTCACCATTGACACGGCAGACCTACAAAAAATCGATTTTCAAGGCTTGAGAATTGACGGCTATCAATTTGTAAAGTACGGCGAATTCCGCGAACGACATTCACCACCTCCATCGTAATGATTACAGCTCCTTCAAAAGCCAATTCAAGTGATTAAGATAAATACATGCAAGACGCTTCTTGAAATAAACCAAAAAATAAAATTATGCGTTGTAAAGTATATATCCGCTCGTTTTATCAGTAACTTAGAAATATGGTCACTATTGAATTTCTCAATACAGTGCTCGGTAGTGTGAAGACTTGTGACAGCTAAGTTGAAACATTTCAAGAGTTCAATTTTAGTACTTCTCTTTAAACTTGGCTTGATTTGATTCTTTTCTGATTGCTCACTACAGTTCATATGGTGAAAAACGAAGACATTCCTTACTTTTCGGTTATAGTAAATCAGGAAAAATAAGTAGCGAAGATAGTGGAAAGTAGTAATTGAATTTAAGTGAAAAAGGGAGGCGATCAAGCAAAAGTTTCATACGGATTATGCATTAGCAAGCCATTAGAGCTATCGTTTGTCAAGTTTAAAAGATGTATATTTGACATTTACAGACACCATCAAATGATATGAATATAAATACATGCAACAAGTACAGGAAATGGAATGCAATGACTATGTAATAGAATAATAATGTATTTACTCCATGGGGTTAGTTTTGCCATCTTGTGGTCTCTTTTCAAAATGGCTCTCGTCGTGTCGATGAGCGATGTGGTCCTTGATATCATGCTTGATGTTATGTAGAGCCTCGTGGACTTGATGCAAGTGAGGATGCTTGTCCTTGTCAGTCAAGCTGAGCTTTCTTGGTGGTGATCTTGTAGTATTGGTTTCCATTGTGAATATTTTTGTCGAGTAGTGAGGCAACAACGCCATCGACCCAGTTTGCCCTTTTATAGGTTTTTTAAGTTGGCACATACGTCAGTTGTGTAACCGATCGCCGCTGTTAACTTTGCTATAAAAAGCTACAACCGTATTTTGCCAAGAGTGTTACACGCGCTAAAACCGTTGTGCCGTGATATTCACGTTGCATCTTCTCGTATCTTTCAACGATTGAAGGTACCTGTTGCGATTAAATTCGGCAGAAGGTAAATGTTTCATAAAATTCATGAGAGTAAATACCGCCAAATAAATGTAGATATTTTCAAGCTAATTGAATTCTCCAGAGGAGTTGGCAGGGAGGAATTGCAGGGCACGATCGTCTCCTAGTCGTCTGGACACGCTTTGCTGCATTGTATGTAGAAGCTTCTTTTTTTACCATATCCTAATGCTTTAGTGCTATTTTAGCTTCCAGTTATCGAGCGTAAGGAGGATCTATGTGGATCACCATCTCATGCGGGTACAGATAGTTTTGACATTTTTCTGAACAAAACTCACGTGGAGAAATTGGATCCGTCCTCTTCTGTTCCTCAACTGGAACTTTAGCCACTTGCAGGCAGATTAATTGAATTACATTGAAAAGAGCACTGAAATCAGTTCACCAACAGTTGCTATATTCAGCATCCCTTTGATCCAGATGAGATACCCACTGCTTGTTTCAACCATTGACCCTGACCAAATGTCTCAGGACTTGCAACATCGACTCTGCAGAATTTTCTTCGGGACGTTCTCTCTAGTCATTGAATCAATCTTTCCATAAAGATCAAGGAGCTGTCTTTGTAAAAAATAAAACTTTGTTCATTATGTTAAAAGACCATGTGGTAGCGTAGTTATCATTTTAATCTTCAGATAAAGACGAGTCTCAGAGTATTTACTTTGTATCTTGTTTTCTACTGTTAAATACATATTTCAACACTTTAATGCTATGTTTATCTTGACGATGGGTGTATTGGATGGTTTTGTTCAGTCAGCTTTCAAAGATGGTTGCCCTATGGGGTAACATGTGAGTGGAACCGGTTACATGTGGTAGAGATACTACGGTGGGGGCTTGAGCTGCAATAATCCAGGTTAAGTCTGGAGTTCCGTGCTCTAGCATTGCCACAGCAAGGACCGGATCATCGGTTTCGCTGGTCGAATCCAATATTGTTGGAGTAAAATATGTCGAAATGGGTCAAGAATACCCAATAGGTTTCGCACATTATCACTCCTTCGGTGAACCTCCGAGCCTGGTTCACAACAGTCTCGTCCACATGGATTCGAAGCACCACATCATCCTCGGGTGTACACTTCAGTTCATGGTATGTGACGCCTTTCTCGACCGCCGGGCCCGGAGCTTTCGGAAGCTTGACAATCGTGCTAAGAGGATGGTTTCGAAGACGCCTCGGATCACTATCGTATGTTTGCTGCTTACGCAAATCTGAGATCTCGTTTATCCCTTTTTGCGAAAGTGCATTTCGATACCTATTCAGGAGCCAATCCTACATACCAAATAAGTAAAACTTGAATGGACGCCCAACTTACGCTGCTCAATGGCTTTATTTTTACGAGTCCTCTTGTACCGCTTGATATCTTAAACTAACCTCTCCGGGGTCTCGAAAATGTCTTGAAAAGGTCGCTTCAATACTTGCTGCAGCGTGTAACTTCTTGGCATAGTATCACATTGCTCTTCTTCGTTATCTTCAAGATCACACTGCTTCTTTTGCTCGACCTGCTCCAAGAGTTGATATAAACGGATGTCGCAGGTGGCACATACATCAATGGCGTCCTTCGACGTCACGTTCTCATCATCGTCCACATCCAAATAAACCAAAGTCGTCTTGCTCAGGCTGCGCATTACATGTGGCATGTTTTCGCGAAGTACGACACCCCTCCCGAGACGGATTTTATGCAGATTCGAGAATCTTCTCAAAAAGTTGCACAAGTTTGCTGCCGATACGACTACATTCTCAGCTTTTGAAAATGACATATAGTTTCATCCTAGCTGGGCCCATCCCAGTTAGACATCGCCTGGCACTCAGTGCTTTGCGGCTTGTGGATACCAGCCGACATTGCTGCCAATATCTTTGTAGGCGGTGTGGCTATCATCCTCGTACCGGGCCTGTAATGCTCTTGAATAAAAGTGCGAGGAAACATGTACACGTATGTGGATCTGACTCGAAAGAGATTCTCTCTGCTCGGCACGAGCACGTCGTACTAAAGAGGACGCGGAAATTTTGTATACAATATACGGAAGAGGTTGATTGTCTGTCGAGAGCCACTTGACATGCCATCGAGGACGATGGTTCGTTGGATACGGGGAAGTACATATATCATCGCCTATTCGTATTCTGGATCAAACCGGTCAGATACGCTTTTACCTCCAAATAACCCTGTCAGACACGTACGTAGCATATATAGGGCCCTTCATATCTTACATTCTATCATACTTGCTCTTGAAGCGAGTTTGGCAAGTAAAGAAGACATGGAAGAAAGAAGAAAAAAAGAAAAAGGAGACGCATCACCCTTTACCCAACTCTTTGTTCTCAATCGCTAGTTATGAATCGTAAAACACGTTTTCTTGCGTCCGAGCAAGATAATGTGCTTTTCAATAAGGAGATCCTTTATTAAATATAATCAAAGGATGAGCCAAAGCGTTCGGCAATTAGCAGTATAATTTTTAGACTTTTGAGGTCCAAAGAGTCGCACTCCGCGGCTGTCAGAGGACTCGAAATTTGATGAAGCCCACTTGACATGCCATCGAGGACGATGGTTCGTTGGATACGGGGAAGTACATATATCATCGCCTATTCGTATTCTGGATCAAACCGGTCAGATACGCTTTTACCTCCAAATAACCCAGTCAGACACGTACGTAGCATATATAGGGCCCTTCATATCTTACATTCTATCATACTTGCTCTTGAAGCGAGTTTGGCAAGTAAAGAAGCGCATAAATTCATGGGGTATGGGACAACCTTGCAGTTCTACGCTTTCTTCACTCTCTCTTTCTCTCTATCACTTGGAAGATGAGCGAAAAGACAGCACATCTCCCCGCTCACAGTGAGGTTCATGATCCCTTTGTGGAGGAACGACAACGAAGCGAGCGGAAGAAAAGTGAGTTACTTATCATTCATATGCAACAGTGAAACTGATATTAATTCTTGCTTGAAAAAGGAACGTGGCGTTTGATGCGCAATTTGGCTATTGGCTTTATTCTTCTTGTTTTGATTTTTATTCAATTGAGAAAGTATCAATCTGCTGGCAAGGTGGGTTCCATTGGGAAGCAACGAGATGATCCTACCGTCATGAGTGACACTTTCCTTACCTGAATTTCTTCAAGTTTCCTTCGTGGTCCGATCTGTTTGGTTACAAGGGTGAAGCACAGTTCCCGGCAGAAGTTGCGGAATGGGAGGGTCCAGCCGAAGTGGGACGCTTCGTAGATGAACTCCATGGCATGTTTCCTGATGTCACGGATGGATGCTGTCGCCATCACCACCAGTATGATTGGACAAACTATGCTCAGCAGGAATGTCAAACAAACAAATACTCGTGCGGAAAACTTGGCATTGCATTCCCACCAGGTATTTGTCTGATGGAAAGCCAAGGGAAACGGATGGTGAACGTCGTGACGCTTATAAGTGCTGTCTATACACGTTAGAGTATGCCCGTCATCCACGCCCGCCGCGCCGTCATGAGCCGTTTTGCAAATGCAAAGAATTGAAACCATCGTCAACTGTTTATACTTTCTCTCCAGACGAGTTTCAGCGAGCTGCCGTGTTTCTCGATGGCGATTTCTCACGTGGTAGCCATGTCACGGTTGACAGGGGTACTGACGATGATGAAAAGGATGTCAAAGTCAATGTCACGCTGTATGTCGGTCGTGACGAACTCTTTGATCAGGTATCGATCTCTGGATTCGATCACGAAGGACAGTATTCCGTTCAAGTCAAGCGCAAAGGTTACGATCACCACCATCACTGCAAGAAGCCGCATGTCAAAGAGGATTGCCTGCTCTACGATATTCATGTTGTCTTCCCGTCGCATCTAGAGTCGTTTGATGTCTTTGATCTGCATGTCAGGGAGGCTTCGCGTATTGGCACAAACACGCCATCTGAATTGACAAAACTCGAATTCAACAAATTCAGAGCTGGACTGGGTCAAGGCGCGATTCATCTTTCCAGTAAGTTGCTCTGTGTCTCTATCCCGTGCAAAATGTGTACATGGTTAAATCGTCGACTGTAGATCTCAAAGCGAAGCAAATTATGCTGGCTACATTGCATGGTATCGTCATGGGTCATTATGCGCCCACTGAGAAATTTGCTGCAGTGACCGTAAAAGGTGCAACTAAGGTGTTCGTCAATCCAAGTTCGGAAAAGGTCAATTCCACTGTAGTTGCTACCATCGGTCCTGCGTCGGCTGCTATGGTAAGTATTCGGGGGGGGGGGTTCTTCACAAAACGTCTCTTCTCTTTCTCTTCTGTGCGATGATGGAATCTCATTATTTTGCTGTAGCCGGCCGATGGATTCAAGGGAAATTTTGTCGTGCACACCTGGACAGGCTCTCCGATAGTGAAAGCTCCCAATCCAAATGACGTTCATGTCGTTAAGCATAAATATACTCTCAAAGCCGGATATTACAAGGAGAAAGACACTGGTTCAAACGTCGTTGTACACTCCAAGCATGGTGACAGTGAGCTGATTTTCAAGGGCAAGGACGATGACGCGCTCTTGTAGTCTTTTTTTTTTCTTACGATAAAGCAACATGCAGAATAGTTTTACATCGCTGATAGTTTAACGTCTGGGGCTGGGTGTGCGAGGTCCACGTCGCGTTGCTTTGACTGGGCTACGTGAAAGTCGTCGGCTGGTGCGGGACGTTTTTCTTAAAGGACTCTGTGAGTGTCGTCGAGCAGCTTCTCGGCTTAATGCTCGTCGGGAAGATGAACTGTGAGCAGGTTAAATAAGTGGGGTGTAAACGTAAGGAAAATCGTCATATTGGATACACACCTTTTTGCTGGGTATCTTTCTGCAGATGGATGTCTCCGCGGCGGCGGAGGAGTTCTTCGTCTATTAACCAGTGTTATTCATCAGACTGCAAACAAAGAACGCATCGATTTTTCTTTATACCTTTCGTAAGGATCCATATGTCTGGCGCGTTCGTAGTATGGATCCCGTCTGTCCCATTCAGCATCTCGTCCATTCGCGTGATGTCCTTGATATCCATTTAGCATACACAAAGATTTTCACTAGCTCTACGAAATGCAACTTACTTGAATCATACGGAAGGTCATCAAAGCTCCTTCTTCGTCGAGACGTGCTGCTTCTCGGAGGTGGTTCAGCATATCTTCCGTAGTGGTCAGCAGGTGGCGGTGGAGGAGGCAACGGCTCGTAACGTCCTCTGTCGTCTCTGTAATAAGAAGGTGGCGGCGGAGGCGGTGGTGGTGTTAATCTCGAAGAGCGTGGAGGAGGAGGCGGCGGTGGTGCACGAGCAGGTCCAATTCTGGACGACACGGGCCGATACGAGTCGCCTAGGATACGTGGTTCGTTGTCGTAATCAACGCGTCGTCGACCATTGTCAGTACTTGAGAGTTTTTCAAGTTAGAATTCCCTGATGGTAATATGTAGAAGTACAAGGGGGTTCTTTACCTAGGACAGTCGCGAGAGTAGTGACCTACACCTCCACAAGCGAAACAAGTTTCTCGCTTATCAACGCCAGAAGGAGGAGGCAGTGGTGGTTCCAGTCGTCGATCAGTGCGCGCCAGCTCCACACGTAACGCAAGTCCAAAATACTTTACGCCATGGAGACGGTCAATAGCATCCTCGCAATCTCGTCGAGAACCCATTTCCTATGCAAGCAACTTCATTTAGTCCAACATCTTGGCAGGTCGGTCGCCCGACATGGTGAGCGAACTGCAATGCTACTTACAACAAATGCAAAGGTGCCTTTTATTTCCACAGAAAAAACACGACCATACTTTGAAAGTAAACGTCGTAGATCATTGGGAGAGATATTTGGAGGAAGATTTCCAACGTACAAGGTTGACATGACAGTTCAAGTGCTTAAAATGGCTTGAAGGAGTGAGACTGAAAAAAACGACTTTCCGAAAAAGGCGACGTTAAGTCCACCAGACTACAAAAAATATATATTCTTGTTATATAATAGATATGTACATGCAATAGTCTTTCTATTTTAACTTTCAAAAATATTAATGAGTTCCTTTGTATACTTTGCAATCTCATATGCTTCCTTTGCCAGGTCCCGCTTGGCATTTGCACTTGCTGTTTCGGGCGAACGGTCGAATGAAGTGTCGCGGATACGTATAACCTTTTGCTTGCATCGATCCAAATCAGATAATACTAAGTTTCCACGTTTACGGAAGCGGAATCCAGCCGTAGACGACAAGGTCTTTTCGGATGCTTGCATCAGTGCACAGACAATATCAGTTATGCTGGTAATTATGCCATACACCTGGCCACTTTGACTTGGAGATCGAAGTGCAGCAAGCAAGTTTTGGATACTTTGAACAATGTGGTCAGTTTCACCTTTAAGATAACTCTAATAATTGCATGCGTTAGTTTTAAGAATATATGTGTTACTGGGTTAATATTTACCGAAAGTTCCTCTGGATCAAGCATGTCGCCATGCTTTACAGCGGGCTTGGCAGCAGCAGCGAGGGAACCGTTCTTTTTGATGCCATTCATTTCAACGGGTGCGTCTCCTTGACTAGGAGAAATACCAAGTAGTTTGGCAAGATCAACAATTACTTTGGTCATGTTTGCGGCGGATGCATCCACCAAACACACCGGACTTATGCCCATTCCAGCAGCGTGGGTCTTGACAGCCGAAAGCAAGTTCATCAATGCGGTAGATACCTGTGTTTTCAAGTTATAGAGGCTATTCTGAGTAGAAGAAGGAAGGTCACCCCGTGCTTCGTGCGTCTCGACTTGCTCTGTGATTGCTTTGCACGTCAAAATGATAGTTTGCATTACAGGTAAAACTTGGGATGGCTTGCTCGATCTGTGATACAGCTGTTTGGTACATTGTAAGTTGGTTATATTTTGATATACAACGCACCTTGCTGCCTTTAACAAATCATTAATAGCTACTTGGTATGCAAGAATATGATCATGGGAAATAACACCCGAACGTGTAGGCTGCAAGAACTCTTGATTGCTAATATTTTGGTTTGGAATGTCTGAACCGTCCATTGACATGGCTGAAATATCTTTGGATCAGTTTTTTTGCATTCAATAAGATGCATATGGATTGCTAACCTTTGAGTGTTCGTAACTCTAATCGGCTCTTTTCATATTTTTCTTGCCATTCCTTGATCTATTCATCCGGTGTTATTAATTCACCATTTACCATGATTAAAATGACTATTACAATGTACCTCTTCCGAAAGTTGCTTCACTTGAGCTTCTGCCCTCTCCTTTTCGATCCTCAAATCATCATTTTTTGATGACAAAATTTTAATCTGTTCCAACAGTTGACTCGTTTCCTCCTTCACTTCATCAACGGCCTGAAATGTTTACACATATTAGCAAAAAGGATGGACCAGCATGCTGAAATACTTACATCTTTTTGATTTCTGTGTTCTAGCTCCAACTGACGGTAACGATCGTCCAGTCGATTGTATTCTTCTTGTAACTGTTTTAGCCTGTTATGTCGTTCTTGGTCCTTCTAAATATACAAGAGATTATTTTTAACAATTTTCTTTTGATGATCGACTTCTGGTACTGCTCTCGTGAATGTATATACCTTTCTCAGCTGTGCAACGTCTGCGTCCATATCCGACGACATTGATCCTTTTCTTTCCCTAGCCATCTTTTTGTTGCCGGAGGGAAATAGATGTTAAGACACTCGTGTTGCTAATCTTTTTTTGAAGTCTTCACTTACTGCCAAGTCTGCCTCCAGTTGCTGACATCTTTTTGTTAAACCGGCAATCCGCTCTTCATAGTCTGCGCGCATCCTTTCTGTTGTCTCTCTATCCAAACGTAGCTACATAGATTTCCGGTTTGTAAGTGCCTTTCTTTTGCCAGTGCATATCTCAATCCTCTCTTTTTCTTTTTTTAAAAAATCCCCATACTTTTCGTTCTCGATCATCCAAGTCGGTCGGGCTGGATCCTTTGCCAGCGACCATGTTTCCAAGATCAGCCATGAGACTATCGAGACTTTGAAAGTTGCTTTCGCTTCCTGCACTTGTGTTACTCATGTGTCCGTTTTTCATTGGCTTTGATGAGGGTGGCGGGCTAGCTTTCGATGATTGCATGCCTCTGTAACTGGGAGTGTTGCTTCCAGAGTGGTCGCTGAGGAACGTAGTTCGGTCGTCCATGTTACCACGGTGACCATCAGACATGTACGCTCGTTCATCATCTGATAACTCTACGGCTTCTACGTTTATTGTTCCCTTGACAGGAACGATATTTGTTGCCTGGCTTGCTTGCGGTTTTGTAGCTTCAGTTGATTTGGCAGACGAGGGTATGGGGGGAACGGGTGGCCGATAAGAATCCTAGCAACAGATCATTAATAAATACAAACATTGCCTTTTACGACACTAGTGTAGCATATCCATACGCCAGAAGCTGGGTATCGACGAGTTAATTCATGATAAACATCGCTTGCTAAATCCTGAAAACGAGGTGTCGACAGTGTCGCAAGCTTTTGCCGTGCCTGATTACGTCGTGGATGGAACTCCTCTCGTACAGGTAAGAAGGGCACTGGAGAGGAGCAGATTAGTTACTGCCTTGCTACTTTGATCTGCTACTGCTGTTGCTGCTGCCCTGTCCTTTAGTTACCTTGCTTATCGTTCATATTCCTCCGCATTAATTCATCGTAAACATCCATCGCCAATTCGTGAAATTGAAGGTTGTTTAGACGAGAAAGTTTTTGGCGTGCAGAGACGCGCTGCGGTAAAGGTCCTTCTGCAGCCTCTGTATTTGGAAAGGTGGGTAAGTTTTGCATGTACCTTCCTGTGCTTCGAATTTTGTATTACCTTTTGCCAGCACATTTACTAGAAACTTTTCCAGTTCAGCGTGATATGTTTGCGCTGCTGCCTCGTATTGGGCCGCATTGCTGCTACGCCCTCGACTGGCGGAGGAGGCCGTTGACTGAGATCTGGAAGGCTGCCCCATCGACCGAGATGAGGTAGAGTACGATCTGCTTGACGACGAAGGTCTGCGAGATTCCCAATCGTCCGAGAAGTCTTGCGCACGAGAATAAGCCATACTCAGGCTTTTTAAAATATATTTTCAGTTCAATAGAAAGAAAGAAAAAACTAAAAAGAGTTAAAGGAGAATAAAGCGTTTGTAACCAAAAAACCTGTATTTTTTGGTGTCGTTTGCTGGGCACAAACTGAATGGTTATACAACTATGGTTTTGTGAAACGATGGCATTCAATCTGGAACGTAATGCTTGTGCTTCGCGGCTTTTCTTCTTATATCCTCTACCAATGCTTTGGCTTCTTCGTGTCTCTAAAAGGGCAGGTTAGTTACCCTTGGCAACTATTGACATATTTGCAACCTAATTACCGGTCCACCATCCTCCATCAATTTCTTTGCAAACTTCTCAGCTTCTCTCCATTCAAAGTTATCTGCATGGTATTTTGCCAGGTATAATGCAACCTCTGCGTAATCTTCCACTGGTGCCTATTTGATGTATATGTGTCAGTCGAAGGGAGACAAGGAGAGAAAAATTAGGTAATATTTGACAAGTTTAATAAAAAAGATCTTACCCCTTCTTCCACAAATCCATCGTATGCTAAACGGTAAAAGAACGCTGCATCTTCCTTCTTCTCCATGCCATCCAGCTCCTTTCCGAGTTTTTCATATAATTTGTGTCGGTCAACAAAGTCAAACGATGCGGCTCGTATGTGGCATGCAATCCTTTCATTATCTCGACCCTGCGATTTGAGGCAATCCGCCACTGCAGACCACATTCGAGCATCGTATGGTCTATTTAGGCGCTTTTTAATTTACTCCCTCACTTACTTTGCTTATCACAATCACATGCTCACCTCAGTTCTGTGGCTTTCAAGTAGTAATACAGACCATATTGCGGCAAGTTTAGAATCTCATACGCTTGACCTATTCCATACCACGCTCGATAGTCGCGGGTATTGACATCTAGTTCTGGTCAGCCGTTGTATCAAAAAAAACGTGGAAAAAAATTCGTGAAAACTTACTGATGGCTCTTCGGTAACATTCAATAGCTGCGTTGGGGTTTTTGAGTTCAATGTAATCGTGGCCAAGTAAAGTCCATGCCAGATGGTAATTCCGATTCAATTTAAGCGCTCGTCGAAAGTAAGCTATTGATTCTGCAACATTCCGTATCGCACTGTAATAATTGCCTTTGTTACACAGCCAAAGTTTAGTACAAAAACGGAAACCATGGAAAAAAGGTGTGTCGGTGTGCCTGGCATTTACCAATAATGCAGCATGTTTCTGGCCGGTACTTGTCGATGCGCACACATTGATGAGCTAATATACTTAATTTAACGAGTTTGTCGGGTCTTTCTTGGACATAAATCAAGTTGGAGTATTTGTCCATGTCTTCGAGTCGATATGGATTCTCAGCGCGCATCTCGTCAAAAATAGCTTCTGCTTGCGGGTAATCTACGTATACACTCGTCAGTTTTTCTGTTGCTTTGATACAACACTGTCCAATCCTTTATTTTTACCTCTCAGGTCGTAATGTGCTGTCGCTATCTGCGATTTGACATATACGCTGTTTGGAAAATAGTGCTTGAGTCGTTCCAATAATGGCCAAAACTGCTCCTGTGGCAGATAGATTTCCAATGCTATGTATGCTAAAAATGCGTCCTTGACCAGACTTTGTGGCAATATCTTGTCAAGTACTTTTCTCAAGTCATAAAACTAGCCAGTATTGTGAGTTGCTATATTCCATGAACCAACCGACAATGTTACATACTGCTTTTTTTGTCTTTACAATTTGGCCCAATTCCATCCATGCTGACCAGTTAAACTCGTATGCCTTTACAGAATCCAGTAATATACGAGCTGCTTCCTCTTCTTCCCCACGTTTTCGTAATACTATGCCGTATCTATATATAAAAATCCAATGTTAATATGATTGTAGTAAACTCATACATCCATAACAACACGCACAAATACATGCAAAACGCGTCCAGTTCATTGTTGTGTGATGCAGCTGATAATTCGGCATAAATGCTCTCCAGCTCTGCATTTTCTGCCAAAGTTTCTTCACTGGTGCCTACAATATCCGTTGTATGGGCAAACATACAGAGAAAGAGCACAGTCATTGTAATTGAGACTTACTGAGTATATCCTGTGTCTCCTCTTCTTTCCTCTTTTCACCCGCCTACATTTGTAAATCCACTGTAAGCTTCGAGGTGTTATATGAGCATATATACAGCCTTGTCAACTAACCAGATACTTTGAATACAGCCTCAAGAAACGCGACTTTGGGCTATTAAATTTCGACAGGACGAACGCAGCATTGTCGTATTGGCGCATTTGGAATAGCGCTTTCGCGTATTGATACTTGTTGTATTCTAGCTCACTTTGTGGAGGCAGGCTCGACTCGTAGTACGTGGCCATAGTTGCAATGTTTGGCATGTTTTCGGAAATATGCGTAAACTCCTGATCTTGATCCAGAGCAGCAGTGTGTATACCGTCCAGAATCTCGGCCGCCCTGGCCAGAAACGTTATGTGTTCAGCCAGCTACTTCATAATGCCACAAGTTTGTCCCTCTACTATTTACCATTTCGTTGCTTGGTATAGGCAACGTTCAGAGCAAATGAGAACAGCCTGCTCCAGTTGACTCTTGATTAGTTGCAAGCCTTCCAGATCATTGTTGATCATGACTTCGAGGGTATCTGTTTCTTTAAAAGGTAAATGGTTGAACGATTGGATTTCTCTTTTAAATGCGCGCTTGTGAAAAAATAATTGGCGTTTTGACAGAGGATAGCTTGCGCCTGTTCCCAAACTACAAAAGGAGGCAGTCGCTGCTAAAATAAAGCTTGCCTTCAGTCGGACCGATTGTGGATTAGTCAAGGCGTCGGTTACTGTACCTGTCTCGTTGCAACGATATCAACATCATATAAACCTCTACAACAGGTTCCAACCTTTGGAGAGCAAGGATGAGGATGAGGATGAGGAAGACGAGCATCCCTATCAACCGAGTCTGGATATGCTCCAGCTACCAAAACCATCTATCATATCATCCAAGCAAGTATACGAGAAATCTATGGTGTATAACTATGGTGTATAAGAATGCGAACTTACACGCGCGGCGAAAGCCGGAAACAATGACGTGCAAACAGTCGAACGGATATTTTCAAACAATTCCGTGGAATCAGCAACAACCGCTGAAGATGTCTATAATTGGCACGAAGTAAGAGATCAAATGTCATTATTATAATCTTTTCATCTAATCAAGAACGCAATCATGTTCAATAGCTTGACAGAAATTTCGTGAGAATCGTGATATCTTGCAACCCTTTAACAATTCGGCAGCGGCAGGCCGAAGAAAGTTGTCTCAAGAATTTGCTCTAGCAAAAACAGACTCGCAAACAGCTTCAGCTGAGAGATCTCATGTGAAGAACACGTGCGGCACTGGACGAAAATCCATTCCTATCATGTTTGTTGGGGAATAAGGCCTCAATATCAATTCACGAATTAAAAGATCGCCCAAAAGGTGCGGCGACAATGATTCGGAAAGATCACCAACAACGTGCGGTTGTTGCTATGACCTCCGAATATCGAAGCTCACAAACCTGCGTTGGTTGCTTTGGTCCAGTCGTGAGACAAAGAGCGACGATATTCAACAACAGAAAAAAGCAGACAAAATCGGTCAATGGTGCTTCTCAATGTTTTAATACAAAATGTCCATTGTACCAGTCTGGATTTGCAGTACAAGGCCGGGACACTGTAGCCGCCTTATGCATTGCTTTAAACGGAATCAGAAAGGCGATGGATAACAAAAGTTTATCGCCATTTACAAGAAATTCAGCCGCTATCAAAATGCTGAATAGAAACAGTACCCCAGAGATCGTTGTTTAATAACAAAAATGCAGAATATTTTTGTAGTTTCTGAACTCACAATGCTAATATGTAGGTAATGATGCTCTGGAGGACTCTGTCAAAAAGATAGAAATACAACCTTCGCCTAGCGAATGTAAGTCTGCCATCGATGGTCATATGTATACATTATACTGACATCCTCTAATTAGGAGAGGTAAGAAACAACCTAAACTGTTAGTACAAGAACCAATGACTCACTAAGTCTTGTTGATGCCGCTCGGGGTAACCTTTTTTGCGCTGGGAGCACATGATTTGCACGGACACTGCAAATGTTAAGTCGTAGGAGATCTTAAGTACTAGCGCAAACTTCACTAACTGTATAATGCCAATTGTGTGCTTTCCAGACCGCAAAGTGTTTTCTCATATAGCGCAAAAGGTTGTCCCAGGTGGCGCAAACATTTATTTTAAAGACAGTATTTAAGCAGCTTTCAATGCATTTTCCACAGCAGTTGGATCCACAAGATCTCCGTAGTAGACCGTGAGAGACTTTAGTCGACCATTCAGGTAATTCTGTTCGATTTCGCATATGCCATCTGGTCCTGCCAGTCTAGCTAGTTGCTTCAGATCCGTGTTTCGAGGGACAAAGTATGCTACATTGGGTGTGATCCGTGATGCTATTTCATACAGTTTTGTCCTAAGTGTACTTCTTCAGTATACTGTGTTTCCTCTCCATCAAGATAGATTGCTCACCCGTCCGAGGGTATCATGGTAGCGAGGTCAAATGTTTCGGCTTTCAAGTAATTGGGTCCTCCCCAAGGTGGAGAGAGGAAAATGGCATCTGCCTGAAATAAAAATAATGGTCAATTCCTTCAGAACATGAGCAGATATTCTCTGCTATTTTTCCATTTACTTTGAGCGATGGAGCCAGTTGGTAAAAGTCGCCTTGAATAAATTCGATACGATCCTCGACTCCATACAACTTGGCATTATGCTTTGCACAATGCAGTTTTACAGGATCCAAATCAATGGCTATAACTAAACGCACGAATATCAGCAAGTGAAGTTGCAACTCTGTGTAGAGTCTTGATAATACCTCGTTCACAAGTGTATGCGAATTGAATCGTATTTCCACCACACCCACAGAACGCGTCAATGATGACATCGCTGCGACAACGCTCAGCAATGTGGATGGCTATTTGTTCAGGTGTAACTGAAAACCAACCCTCTATGGCAAACAGATCAACATAAAGCATGATTTTTACAGGAAGTCTTGATCCACGACTTGCCTCTGTCCATTAGGATGCCTTGATCATAGAGTGAGAAATAGAGATGTCGTTGACGATAGTACCTGCTTGCATGATAAATACAACACAGATGCATATAATATATCCTCCATAGATGCACAATTACTTTTGCAAATCTTTGGGAACATTGTTATGATTATATAGCACCATCGTTCCATTGAACATATTTCGCGAAGCTGCCTTTCCTTTGTTCTTTTTTTGCTTTTTCTTCAATGGTACATTGTCATATCCAGCATACGGATCAGTGGTCGAAATAGGTCGCTTTCTGCTTTCGCTATTTGCTGCAGTCGTGTCAATCTCGACAGACGTCCTCGTTTCAGAAGAGTCCGTTTGTATCGAGTCTGTTACTGTTTCAACAGTCTCCTCTAAACCTTCTCTGTTATGTTCAGATACTGGCTCACTAGCGGCTGACTGATCGTTGACAGGTTGCTCTTGTTGCTCTTGTTGCTCTTGGTTGATCTCGTCTTTGCAAGCACTTTGATCATCGACTTGATCATTGCCCGATTGCGTCGATAGTCGAACGAGTTCGCCGGCAATCACCTTGTACTCCTCAGGCGCTTCATCGTCACTCGACGATGCTGTTACTGTAAGCATACGATCGTCCCCTCTCCCAAAGAAAAGATTTTGGAGACGCCGTGCAAACAGGGCGAACATGCTCGCTGTCTGCCAGTCACCCTCTTTTTGATTAAAATTGTGTCCAACAAATTTCAACTTAGCAACGAACGACAAGGGAGGTTTTGATCCAAACCATTCGATGAAAAGCTGTTCAATGTTCCCAAAATTCTCTTCCTTTTTAGCATGTAAGTATTTTATTGTACAAAAGTAAAAAAAGAAAATCTAAGGGGTGCAGCGGCCAGTGAAACGAGGATATAGGCTGCAATCTCTTACAGTGTAACGGTTCAAGAGCCATGCGAGGAAACGCTCGACACCAAGACCATAACCACCGTGTGGGGTTGTGCCGTACTTGCGCTGATCAGTGTACCAGTAGTAAGGGCTGGGGTCGATACCTTCCTTCTTGTATGCCTCCAACAATTCTTCTCTGTCGTCCATTCTCATACTGCCGCCAACAATTTCACCGACACCAGGCATCAAGACATCAACACTTTCGGTGATACGTCTATCGTCATCGCATTTCTTCATGTAGAAGGCCTTAATATCTGCAGGGAAGTGGGTGAGGAGAATAGGGCGGTTGATCTGATCGGTCATGGCACGTTCGGGTGCTTCGGGGATATCGTCGCCGAATTCGTAGAATGTACCGTCTTCCTTCTTAATGTCGTGGTCCTTCAAGTACTGGATGGCGTCGGCATATTTCATGCGCAAGAAGGGACGTGCTGGGGGCTTGAATCCGGGGTTCAATTGTTCAATGAGTTTGCGGGTAGGTTCGTCGGCCATAACACGGTCGATAACATCGCAGATCAAATCCTCCAAGGCGTCGAGCATTTCATCGAATGTAATAAATGCCATTTCGGCTTCCAAATGAGAGTATTCGGATAAGTGTCTGCGGGTATGTGATTTCTCTGCACGGTAAGATTCCGCCAAGCAAAAAACGTCGCCCAAAGCTGGAAGACAGGTTTCCAGGTACAACTGGGATGATTGAGTAAGGTAGGCCTAGGATTAATTGCAAGCTTATTAGTTATACTGCTTTCATGATCAAGCATTTCTGGTCCTATGTACCTTTTCGCCGTAGTAGTTGAATTCAAAAAGAGTAGCACCACCTTCTACTTGAGTCTGTACCATGCAAGGTGGAGTGATTTCAGTGTATCCTCTCTCTTCATAGTGAGCACGGAAAGCCTTGATGACTTGTGCTCTTGCCTTCAAGACAGCGGATACAGTCTCACCACGGATGACAAGGTGGCGGTTGTCAAGCAAGTATGAGGGATCGGCATCGGGAGTCACCTTGGTAGTGAAAGCATCGTCACCACCTGGTGCCTTGCCGACAACGTACCAGTAAGTCAACAACAAGTTCGTGACCATCAGGAGCCTGATATTTTGCTGTTGATAAATATTGTGATGATATTCATGATCTAACTTGATTTACTTACAGTCTTGCCTTCAGGCAACTCCTTGATCACACCGTGGACGGTAATGGTGGATTCTATTGTCAAGGTAATAGCATCGTAGGTGTGGCACTAGAAGTAAACACATTTAATACAAATGCTCCATTATCATCCTGTCTTCAATGGATCCAAAAAGAATATTTACCAATTTGCCAGTGAAGACACACTGAAGGTATCCAGATCCATCACGAAGAACAACAAACATCATATCCTTGCCTTGAACACGAAGACGGTGAACCCATCCGGAAACTTTGACACGTTGACCTCGTGATGCGACGGCCTGTCTGATTTTGATCTATTTCATGCGCGCGTATACTGTTGAGTGCATATATACCCTACAACACTTTTGAAACTTTATGATCTCTTTACCTTCTTGGCAGCAGGCAAGCTGGCATCTTCAGTCAAAACAACAGACTTTGCCTGTTCAAGAGCCTTGGCCTCTTCCTCGGCCTTCTTTGCTTGCTCCTCCTCTTGCTTCTTTCTCTGTTCTTCTTGCTTCTTGAGCTTGCGCTGCAACTCAGCATATGACTTTTTGGCTTTCTTCAGGGCAGCACCGGAAATGTCCTTGAAACCCTCGGCATCTTTCTTGACGAGAATCTTGGCGCTCTCTCCAAACTTTTCGATAGCTTTCAGGGCGGTTTTCAAAGGAGCGGCTTCGGTGCCGGCACCGGTCTTGTCAGAGCCAGCAAGCTCATCGACGTATACAGCTATTTAGTTCCCTTCTAACATTAGCAACCTATGCCCAAGGTGTACAAGTTTGCGGTTGTGTTCGCTACATTACGTTTTTCTTCAGTTGACATTGTCTCTCTTTTTGTTGGGACAAAACCCGAAAAAAGTTGAAGGAAGCTTTTTATAGGTGTCAAAGCGCTCCCCCTCTTGATACCCTCCTTATCGGTTTGCCTAAGCCACTATGACACACCGTGTGTGGCCATTGCTCAGGGCGTGTATACTATAGATGGACAACAAGGACATTGTCACCATTACGAGAGATGAGCTCCCGAGTTTGGACACCATCGCCCAGCTCGTTCACGACGACTCAGCCGGTGCCATAGTTACGTTTTCTGGTTGCACTCGGGACACTTTTGAAGGTGCGTCGGTATATGCGTGTATGAAACGGGGCAACCACCCCAATAACTGAACTTTGTGGTGGGCAGGCAAAACTGTGGTTCGGCTTGAATATGAAGCTTATGAGCCGATGGCTGTTAAAGTGCTCAAGGAATTGATCCAACAGGCACGCAGCCAGTGGTCACTGAAGCATGTTGCTGTTTATCACCGCATTGGCATTGTTCCTGTCGGTCAAGTGAGCGTGATCGTTGCTGCATCGTCTACACATCGAAAGGAGGCTATCCGTGCCACAGAGTTCCTTATTGATACACTCAAAGATCAGTGTCCTATTTGGAAGAAGGAAGTTTATCAAGATGGTAGCGTCTGGAAAGGAGCATGTAAACACTCATCGTAATATTTGTTTGAGATGTCCATGTATCGAAAATTTTATACCTTTTTGTTCGTTGCCATTGATGTGTATATATTATATTTGTTTGCGTGTGACAATCATATCTCCTTCTCAATACAGTGGTAAGATGTTATTTGTCCAGCTAGATCTTTACTACATAAGCATCCTTATCAGATACAAATGGCGATACATGTCCCTTTAATAGCGTTTCGTCAACTGTAAATGTAAATGAAGTGGACCAAGCAAACCAATGCCTCCACTCTTGGCGTTCTTGAGGCCATCTGCATGTTCGCTGTTGGGTGCAAGTTTCCAAGTAAATTTGCGAAGCATCATTGCTTGGATTACCCGTTGTTCCGCCAAGCTAAAGTTCATGCCAATGCAAGCCCGAGGTCCGTAACCAAATGGCATCCAAAGGTTATTATCAATTTCGTTGAACCGATCTGGGTTGTAGGTACTTGGATCCTTCCAATATTTTGGCAAATGATGCAGACTGTAAAGCTCCATGGCTAGCGTCGCTCCTTTGGGTATAAAGTGATTCCCAAGGTATGTATCACGGGCACACAGTCTTGGCAAGTTACCGCTTGTCGGCGGGTTGATTCGCATGGCTTCCTTGATACAGTTATTCAAGTAAGGCATCTGTCTTAGTTGCTCTTGAGTAGGTAGTACATCTTCTGGACCGTCGACTAGCACAGATATAACTTCAGCGCGTGCGCGTTCTTGAATTTCTGGGTGTGCAGCAAGATAATATAGTGTGCTTGCAGTAGCACTAGCAGTTGTCTCATGCCCTGTAAAACATTTATTCATTCAGTTTATGTCCATTCTTTTTTTTCTCCTTCACAATATGACGTTCGATATTAGACTTTTTTTTAGTCTTTTACATTACCTGCCACAAAGAATACAGAAAGATTGGCTACAAGTTCTCCGTTGCTCAAATACTTGTCTTCATTGTCCGCCTTTGATGCTTCAATCATGAGTGTCAACAAGTCCTTTTCCTGATCAGGCACATTGTTGTCCTCGAGATATTGCTTCTTCTTTTCCACAGTATCGTACAGAATTCGCCGAAGTTCATTGTTGGCAATGCGTGCCTTATTGCGATAGGGAATATAGTGCGAAGGAATGCTTGTGTATGCTGGAAACAAGTAAATCAATGGGTCTCGAAGAATACCTATTAATATAAACCGCCCCCATTATTAAGTTTAATACATCTTATTGATTGCCATATTTCACTATGACTTACTGAACGCATCCTTGTAAAGAACGGCATAAGGTGATGCAGGGTCACTAACTGCACCCATATCAAAATTCTATTAAAATTGAAGCATATGAAATTAAAGTTGGTCAAAAGATAAGTAACCTTTTTCTTTTTTAAATGATGCACCTACAAAGACACCCAATCCAAGGCAGTCCAACGCATATCGCTTCATGAAATCAGCTGCATCGACAACGATATCACTGTGAGCATCGGCACAACAGGCTTCCATGGCAGCAAACATGCGCGACGCAATCCTTCCAAACGTTTCTACTGGCATGGCTCGATGGAAAATCGGGTTCGCTACCCGTCGCTGACGACGCCAATCGAGACTGTTGGCATTTCCCATGTTGGCTTCCGTGTTAGTCAATATCAGATCCGGATCCAACGTGACATGTTGCGCTTTAGGAAACGTCTCAACGTCCTTGAGCATGGTCTGAAGCAGGACCGGATCGCCTACAGTGACGGTCCATCGTCCAATCATGTATTTGAGACACAGTCCGTGCTGTTGAATTAGAGGAAGGACGAGTCGCTTGGAACGCACATCGGTGCTTTCACCTCGAAAGACGCTCAGGAACCATCCGATCGTGCTGACCTTGGGAAGATGGCGTAGGTTTCTTGGGACCACAAAGTATGGACGCAGGATGACCATGAGACTTAGCGTAAAGCACAAAGCGCGCCAGTGTCGACGTAGCAGAGCAGATTGCCATATGAGCTTTAGATACGGAAATACCACCGCAATGGTTGCATGCGTCGTCTTCAATAGAGTCATTTTTGTCCAAGAATGAGGAAAGTGAGGGAAAAAAGGAAGAGAAAAGATGTAGAGTAATACAAGGAAGAAAATGTTAAGAACAAAGGGCAGATGCTCCATATTAGGGCAATATCCGAGAGCGGGGAATCGTGAATGTTATCCACATGTGTGTGTATGTATGTGTACATGCAAATGCAAACCTTAAAGGAATTAGGTATTACAGGGAGGACTTTATTGTGTCGTAACAGAACGGGTAAAAGCAGACGCGGATGCGAGGTAGCGGGGAAAGTAATTGTACAGCTGACAGGAGAAGAGAAAAAAATGCGATGTAGAAAAAAAAGAAGTAATGGGGAAGAGAGTGAGACGGACGAGAAAGGATGAAAGATTGTTGTTGTGTTGGCATGCTAGAATAAGTACTTTAGATGGTAGTGACACTACGGTGCAGGTTCTCGGGGTTCTAGTTGCAGACTTCTTTCGTAAAGTTTATCAATATCTCTGCTGCTTTCCAGGTGAGATTTGATGAATGCCTGCAATTCAGAAACAGCCTGGAAAGTGTAGGGTGGAGACTGGAACTGGTTAATCTCCCGAATGACCTCGGCAGCTTTCTGTCGTTTAGCGAAATTGATCAACCCAAGCGGTTTGTTGATAAAGTCGGGATTGCCGTCTTCAATAAAGGTGAGATCCTGAAGATATATACCCAAGAATGGGATGCACGGTGGATTGACTGAATGGATCATCTCGCGATATTCCTGGAAGTTGCGATTCGCTCCCATAAGCTTTCGGATGTGACCGAGCGTTTGAGTAGTACGATTGCCTACCAACTACAAAAAAGCATTGCAAATGTGTGAGTAATTGATAGCTTCAATCTGAGGGACAAACAATCTCTTTTTTCTGCGTACCTCCCACGTCTTTCGCAACCGACCCACAGCGCTGTTATCAAAAGCAGAAATTATAGCCATGCATGTATTGTAATTGTTCAATTGTCGACATCGCTGCGCAAAAAGAGATGGAATTTTAGACAGCGTGAACAAAGAGATACACATTTTTTGACTTGAGAACTTACTGCTGCAACTTGTGCCCAGTATTTAATGACAACAACACGTTTCTTGGCTTCTTCGTTTGCCAGGATGCTGTCGCTCACCCAGCATGTCAGGCGGTTACAGTAATCAATGGATTGTTTCACATGGATAGCAATGTTGCCACCCGCATCTTCCCGTGACCAGGCCTTGTTGAGACATTCGCTCGGTCGAATGTTGCTGTAGAGCTTAAAGTCCAAAAGTGACAGTTGTCGAGATAATTCGAGCGGATCGATATCCAGCAAGGTGACACGCGTCATGTCCTTTGGTATAATCGGTAAGGGACCGGCCATCGCGTTTGGTACGAGTTTTTTCAGTCCCTTGTTTGCATTCAGCTCTTTGCGTTTTCTTATCAGTCTGTTAAGCTGATCTGCTGAGAACGGCGAAGCATCGCGAATAACTGTGTTGGTGAAGAACTCCAGGCGTGAAAGAATAAACTCATCTTCATCGTTGTAATAGTTTTCCAGCCAGCTCTTCATGACATTGAAAACTCTGATGATGATGATGATTGTGATGTTATATCAGTATATAGAAAATTCGCAGATAATGGGGGAGAGGCATTTATTATGCTTACCTTAAACGTACTAGCTTTTGCTTTCGTTCTGTCCATGTCTCCAATTCAAAAGGCGTTAGACCTTCACTAGGCTGAAGCTCATAACGCTGTTCAAGCAAGCTGAAAAGCTCCTCGGTAGTACAGAATGATCGATACGTTAGCAAAAACGTGGCAATGAAACTTGTGTCTAAATTTGGCTAGTGAGTTCATTGCTTAGTGTTATACATAGAGCACTCGTGGTTACACACCTAAAGCATCGTGCAGGGTCAAGCGCTCCACTAGCGCACGCAGCGTTCCACCCTTGACGTTGCCGTCCGAGCTAAAAACAAGTTCATCCGGAGCGTAATCGTAGCCGAGGCACCAGTCCGCTGAGCGTGCCTCGGGCGGGCGTATTGTGTACTGAGATTTTCTAGGCTTTTCCAATCCTGATCTAATCACCGGGAAATCCAAACCACCATCTTCTACGTCATCCGCAGCTGCTGCTGTCGGCGACATGGCGGCATCTCTGTCAGGCAAACTGGTCTTCATGTACCAAATCTTGCGTTGCTCAACCATGTCCTCCACGTTCCTCAACACATTTTCAACGACTGTCTCGCATTGTCGAATAGCATCCTCTAGAGCGTTCGTCGCTGTAGCGAGATCCCCGTCTTCGTTGCTCAGCGTTTGGACTGCATGGAAGAGGTATCCAACAGCATTGTACATGCCCTGTTTACTGACACGGAAATCTGGCAAGGACGGTATCTTGGAACCATCCACGTTGCCCATGTCTACATCTTCCAGAATGCTGAGATATTGTCCAAGTTGCATTGACAGATTTCTAAACAGGATCACAACATTTGATCGCGCTTTCATACCGTCACGTCTTCCATCCTGCATTTCGTCGTCGTGCACATGCTCAGTGTAAATCTTGAGCACGTAGGCTGTTGCTTTCGAAAGTGCATCCGTTGATCCAAAAATTTGGTTCGCATGAGTCTGCAAGCTAATTAACAAATCCTGGTTGAGAGAATATTTCGCTTTTTGAACGGCGGGCAGTTCCTGGCTGGCGCGTCTGTTTGTCTTCTCATTGTTCTCCTCGTTGGCATCTTCCTTGTTGTTGGTCGCACCACCTTCTGGAGTTGCGTCATTTTCTGGTGCTGCTGATGCATGACAGGTGTCCACCAACAATTGTGGTCGAACCTGAATGATTCCCACACGCTTATCTTGACACGCTGTAACAAACGCACGCACTGCAGCCAAAACATCGTTGGCATCTCGCTGGACTCTGTAAAGCGTCTCAGGTTTTGGACTTTCCGAAGCTGATTTCACTGATAAAACTAGTTTCGACAGAGATGCCATTACAGCACGCTGTGGATCTCGAAGCGCACGGTCCTGCATATGGCTCGCATCCTTGTCGAGCGATCCAGACGCATACAGCATAACTCGGATGGTGTCGACAACGCTCCATGCATTGTCGTTTATAGATTGCTGATCTCCTCGCTGTGCTGCTATGCTCAATTGATGAATCGCTAGGGCAGTGTCGCTCGAAAGTTTCTGCCAAGTCGATGGTTTCTCCACGTTGGCTGCTGCAGCTGCTTCCTCTTCGTCGTAGTGTGGATCAGCTCTCTCAGGCATATCTCTCAAGGATTGTTGTCGTATGTGGTTCACTGCTGCTTCCTCCTCGCTGTCCGATAAGGAGTCCCTCACATTTTTCTAAATGTAACGTTAGACGTAATCATGCAAGATAATAGAGATTGATCTGACTTACCAAGCGGCCGGTCTTTAGATCGACATCATCAAGATTCCACGTGGTCTCC
>KK100155.1:67090-105328 GCA_000611695.1 Rhizomucor miehei CAU432 | reverse complement strand
ACCAAATTGCAATAGTACGTCCGTCCTTGAGTTGTTTTCCTTTCCACCCATTGGGACATTATCTGATCAAAAAATATATCCATCAGCCCTTCCATCTAGGCATACACATTAATAAAAAAATAATGGGATTCCATACATTCGGGCTCGAGTCAGAAATGGTAGTGTCAGGTGCTTCCACATCCGCAGGTAAGGAGTCCAAGCTGAGTCTGTTTCCAGCAGACGGTTTATTATACTGAACCTCCCCGAAACTATCAACTGATTGCCGTCGGTAAATGTAGCCATCATCGCTGTCGTCATCTGACAATGTGCCCGGATGCTCGTACTGCATTTTGCCTGTCCGATGGTTGTAATAATAATAGGTTCTGCCATCCTCGGCAACTTGCATCGACCAGCCCTCTGGCAACATCTCGGCCCTGGCTATGCTTTCATCATCATCAGAACTATATATGGTGCTGATTCTGCCCGTCCAGCCAAGATTGACCGTTTGGGTGGGATATGATAACGAATGGGGTCTCGCGCGTCGTCGTTTGCCACTGCTGCTACGTCGTCTTCGGGTTTTGACTGTTGGACGTTCCTGGCGAGGAGGTGCAATTGGTTCGCTTGGCGCCACAGGCTCTTCCTTGTCGTAATCGATAAGCGACTCGGTATCCGCAACATTGTCCTCCACGACTTGCACGTAGTTACTAGGGAACCAGCCCCAAGAACCGCCGCACCTATAAAAGAAGGCCGGTGCTCTCTCTCTCAGTATTTACCATTTCACCATTTTTTATTCGTTTTCAAAATGCAACTAGTGCGTACCAGCCGTCCCACCAACCAGAATCCAATTGAGCAAGGACATCGATGTAGTCGTCTTTCTCGAAATTCAGGGACGAAGGTTCATTAGAGTAAAACGGGTAAATAGCCTTCACACGGCATATTATTTTTGGTGTTGAGGACATTACTGCCGCAGCATGAGAATGAAAGAGAGAGGAGAGGAGAGGAGAGGAAGGCAAGATTTTGGAGAAACCTGCTGCAACTCGGGACGGAGTGGGACAACAATAGGTTTCGGGAAGGGAGCTCTGGCACGCAGCTGCTCTCGGCCTTTTTTTTTTTTCTTGTTTAACATTAAAGCCCAGACATGTACTTTAACGGTATTGTGCAGCCAGTTTAGCAATGTGAAAAAAAAAATCCCGTCAACGCATTTGGTGGGATCAGAATATTGTAAAAAGAGATGTAGTAGCAATAAAGACAAAGAGCGTTTGAAAGCCCATTTTGATTTACTCGGGCAATTTGGGTATTAGCTTGTGTCGAAGTTGTTACCAGGGAAAAATGGTAATGAGAAACCTTGCAACCTTATCGTGAACTTTCCCAGCATTTTTACACCCTCTCCCTACTTTTTCACAGGACTCATATCAATCACAGGAACGTTGAGGAAAGAGTACCCCACATAAGCCGTTGTTGACGATGATATCACACAAAGCATTGCTGGACACGTACAGAGAGATTGCGTGGGTAACCAGGGTCCCCTTATCTGGGAAAGGCATCCCATGACCAGAGCTATTTTTGCTGTAATATCTATAATACTACTGCCTTTGTCAGCATACATACCATTTTGAGCCAAAGTTGTTTGAAAAGGTAAGCATCGCGCGCTGTCCCTGATGATCGTCGATCTCTTGATCTATCTCTTTCGTGTGTATATGTGTCCGCGGATGATGACTATCTCCAAGCTCTTTCTTTCTTTCTTTCTATCTTGGCTTATCATAAACAGTGAAGCATTGTTTGTAGTAATAAATGTTTAGAAAGAAACCACCGTTACTTGTTCATTGTATAGTACACGAGGTAGGCTGCAATAAAGTCTACAATATAGACTCGATAAATTTTTTTTATCCTTGGCAGTGGCGGGTTGTGCCACGACCGCGTGTTTCTCTCTCTAAACAAGAACCTAAAACGAGCCAATGGTATCTATGAACGAGAACATTTGTCTCACGTTTGTCAAAAAATATAGCGTCGTACGACGCATTGCCATTTTATATGAGAGCGCTTGACCAGACATGTTCTTCATCAACCAAGTCAAATTTATCTAGAAGACGATAAACGTTATTGAGCTTATGTTCGAAAACGACATGTTTTTCTTATCTTACCTGGCACTGCCACAAAGTAGTCATCTATCATCCGACAGAAACGCCACTTGTACTGCTCGGGTGGCAGGACCGTTACCTCCTTGTTTGGGTGAAGTGTAGACTTGCTTTTAGATTCCACCTTCTTGTACCAAGTATACGCGCCAATGAAATCTAAAATGCCACGAGTTGACGCGGGTGCTACGCTGTGTATATGCATCGCGTGCCGCGCTACTAATTACTGCTACTTACCGACGATACCGACTGTCAATTCCTTCTTGTCATCATCCACACCAACAAGAAGAGAGTAATCCATAATATTGCCTTTCGAAAGAAAGTCGGCATCCGCGCGAATACACTTTTCGACGAGTGTCTTGGAATGTTCATTAACTGGAAAACTTAACCGGTAACCTGTTAAAAAAGGTAAACGGTCAGCCTTTTCTTTCCGCTGCGTTGCCCTTTTTTTGACGTGTTTGTACTACCATCAAGCCAATCGCCATCCCACAAAGTCGTGTCACCTTTTTGCTGCTTCCGTATCTCGTCCACATGGCGATCTCGAATACCCTTAAGATCAAAAATCTACAATCCGGTTTTCCGTTATTCTAGCAAACAAAACAAACCAGAAAGGAGAATGAGATTCAGCTATACTATACCATGCTCAACTTTGGTCCCGTGCTATAAAATAAATGCTCCATGACCAAGACATCGAGATTAAGTAAGGTGCGCTTATCGTGCGTACTTTTAATGCGGATTGTATAGAATCCAAATATCTTGACCAAGAGACTGGGTGACCCCGCAGACTGCCGCATGTGTGCCAAGTATTTGGGTGTAAATTTCAGGATGGATTCTTTCTCGACATTGTTCCATGCATTCACCATCTCTTTGATAACAAGTCTGTTATCTATCATCATCATCATCATCTTGTCTGCTTAGTCACAGAAAACAGAGATATGACGACAGCCTCTTATCATTGTCCATACATACCTTTTGATTTGTAAAAATG
Organism: Rhizomucor miehei CAU432; assembly: GCA_000611695.1. NCBI lineage: Eukaryota > Fungi > Mucoromycota > Mucoromycetes > Mucorales > Lichtheimiaceae > Rhizomucor > Rhizomucor miehei. Next base: position 102,229 of record KK100155.1, on the reverse strand, counting down.
ACTCTTGCTTTTGCCTCCGGAGGCGTTCCACGCTGTGCAACGGCTCAGTGACTGTACCATTAACTGATCGATTCCGCATTGTTTCCGCAAGGCCTCGAATTCTTCAGCGTAGTAAACTATACAGGTAAATTCTATGCCATTATGTGTGTATTCTACATGCACGAATTTTGAGATAACGCTGCTAACATCTTTATCTTTCCTCCATCTACTTACTATGCTTAATATGAGGACTAGGAGTATTTTCCATCGTGCCATTCGTATTGGGTATAGCTTCTTGTACTTTTGAATTGTTGTTTTTGTTGCTGTTATCATCAAGGGGTGGTAATGGTTTGTCTTTGGGGCTATTTTTAGGCGGATACTGTGCAGTTACTTTGACTTCTGTCACGTCAGTCTGCATTGTCCTCTGCGTCACATTGTCATTCAATAGATTATTGTCGTTCTTGTGTCGATGCGCCGATAGACGGTCTCTCAAGCCCTGTAATCGACGATGCTGATGGTACTGCAGTTCGTTTGCGTTTGCCTTCACGGTTTCCATGACCATCGTGCGGAAAGATGCCGATTCGCTCGCAGCTCCTGTCGAAGGTGCAACGTATTTTCGAGTGGTAGTAGAATAATAGCCGTCAATCACTCTATCGCTTTTCTCTTTGCCGGTCGGAACTTCTGGTGGTGAAGGTGCCTTGGTCTGATCTGTAGGTGTAACAGGCAGCGCATGTTTCAGCTCTGTAAGGTATTCATTTGAACTGGAAAAGAACAAAGATTGTATTAAATTTCCACTTTGTGATAATCAAGGGAAAGCAACGAGTTCTCCCTACCTTAGGGTATATGCAATGATAGAAGACGGTTCATCTTGGCGTACAAGGATACTCGATCCAGGGAAGCAATGAATCTTGTTGTCTGTCATATAATCCGGTGGTTCCCAAGTACATTCATCCATTAGATCTGGACACCATTTTTGCTGCCATTCTCGCAGACGAGTCAAGATTGCAGAGCTCCGGAAAGAATAAAGTCTGCGGAAATCATTGAGACTATCAATAGGTGTTTTATCAAGCTCTACTTGCAGCTGCGTTTTCTCGTCTTGAAGTAACGACTTGCGCAGCAAAGATAGCCCCTCTTTGAACTGTGATAGTCGGTCTTGCAGCTCGCCCTTGCGTTTTTGATCGGTTACGGATCGCGTCTCACGCTTCGTCTCTGCAGCAACGTAATTATCCATGACGTCCAAGTGCGTGGCAACATATTGAAAAAAGTCATTTACATCCTGTTCTTCCTGTGCCTTCCATCGTTTCAGGACGCTTTGGCTGACAGGAGTATGTTCTTTGAGCTTGGGTGCATCTGGGATGACTTGCAAACGCGGCGTACGAAGCTCGTACAGGGGCGCCTCTTCGTATGTGATCTTCACAATAGGTGCAGAAGGAATATCTAGAGCACGAAATTGATGTATGATATTTGATTTTGTATTCGCATGATGGCAGTTGAGAGCTGGAGCAGTTGCAAATTTGTCATTGTAGAGTAGGAATTCAAGGTATTTTGCAAAGGAAAATTGATACGTTGCTTTGGACATGAGAACAGGGTGCGTCGCTTGGTCGCATTCAGCGCAAGTCTGCCATATTTCGATACCAGAGCTTTTGACACTCTCATTTTTATCGTTTTCCTCTTGCGGTACAGGGTCTGTGCTTGCAAAGAAAACATTGATGCGCCCGGCATTGTGGGAGAAACATAGCACGTGGTCCTTGATTAACTGTTGGCAGCCGTGGATCCCCAGATGGCGATGATCGCCACCGTTAGCGTTTCGATGTGTGCTGTGTGTTGACGCGGTCTCTGTGTCTGAACAGCTGCTCTTTAAAGACTCTGGAGAATGTCCTGAACGCAAGGCACACTCTAGTTTTCGCTGTAATTGGTCTTTGCACATCAATCCGCTTTGCTGGCACCACTGTAGGATCATCTCCCCCAACGGACGATCTGCGTCTGTCACATGCTCTTCAGCCGGATCACTCTGGAATCTAAAGTAGCTAATCCTGCACAGTGTGGGACCACAGCAAGGGCGATTGGGACATCCGATGGGATAGCTTGTCAAGCTGAGCACAATACTTTGATGTTTTATGAAGGCATCAACGTTGTTCGTCTCCAGGTACAAATGATCCAAGCCGATCTTTTTGTCGCAAATTTGACCGAGCGAACGCAGTGGTGAATAAGCTGTTATGTGTTGTGGTATAATCAAATTATTTAGAGCAGGCCTTTCATTGCTGCTCTCTTGCTTTTTGACGAGCGAGATGATGGATGAAGTTCGCTTCTGCAAGTTTTGCTTTGACCTTGCAACAAACGATGCAGATTGTGTCTTTTTGCTTCCTCCATTCAGTTGCATGACGGATTTCACAGTATCAAATCCATCCTCTTCATCTTGCAGCCGTGATAATAAACGCGGTGTTGTAAAGTGGACATATGGTGATGATGAGATTTGCGCGTCCTGGAGTTGAATCCGTAGTTTTCTGAAACGATGTGTATCATCCAAGGGTATATTATCAACTTCTGCCTGTGCATTCTTTACAGAAGAATTGAGCGATACTGATGGTTTACGTGCCGGCTTTGCGTTTTCGTGATCGTCCTCCGGCGTCTTTGCATGATTCCGCTTCGTTGCGTCTCCGAACAACCATCGAAGGAGGCTGTCCCTGACGGTATTTTTGGTGGTTTCTGTTGATGTCGGCGGTGGCGATATGGTTGCTTCTTGCTTCGAGTATTCTTTCGTTTGGCTGGTATTAGGTGAAGGGTATACAATCTGATGGTCGCGCATGACAAAGCTCTCTAGCCACATGTTCCAAAGGGTATATATGCCTGCAGCCACGATGTTTGCCACTGTTTGCTGGTCAATGCTGGATGAGATGCCATAGAGTCGTATTGTGCCTGTAAAACCTTCCAGCAACGATGATCTCAAAAGACGATCTAATAACATCAATTTGAAACACATTTTCGTGAGCAAGTTTCTCCTGGTTTGGATGAAGCCTCTGTGTGTATGTTTTGATGAGCACGGGCCGTACCGGAAACAAAACGGGATAAAGGATCGCCGTGCTGCGCTGCCGGTAAAAATCGAGAGTCATTCAAACTCTTGAAAGGCAAACATTCAAAGTACAACGCGCTATACAGTGAATTGGTCGGTGCAACTCGAAGTGGTTCTTGCTGCTGCTGATCGTTTTCCTTTGGTTTCTTTTCGTCGGTGGTAACTGCTTTTTGGTTCCAAACTTCAAAGAGACGCAACAGGATAGAATAAAGAGTCGTGACAAGCTTAGGTGATAGTTGAGCTTGAGCAACCCACTTCCTGAGAAGCGATTGCAAATAATTTCGAGAAACCTTATCCAACTGTCGATCGTTCTGGCGAAGCATCTGTGGATTGAGCAAAGCTTTCCACGCGGCAAGGCCGTTTGCAGCGTCACGTTGTTTGTTGTTTGTAGTCACCGTGCTGCCGTTGCTGCTGCTCGTCATTTGCAAGAAGACGAAGACATGGAAACGAGAGTCCACATCCGCGATAGCCACATTTGGGAGGGGGGAAGGACAAATGTCCCAAAATGGCATCAAGCGAAAAGCGTTTATGTTCTCGTGCCAAGAACAGATCACCTAAGAAGATATGTCCCGAAGTAGGAAGTAACCAGGGATGACTACATTGGAACATATCTTCATTGAACTTTGATTAGCAATTGCAATGCATAACACTCAATTTTACTGAATAGAGATAGTAGGGTAGAGTATGTTTATTATGGACTGAGTGTTTCCTAGGTGCTCTTGCCGGCCACATATGTGGAGACGATCTTGCCAAAGTTCTCTCCTTGCGTCCTTGCAATGGCGAGTTCCTTTTCTGTGGGTTGACGAGAACCGTCGCCGTTTCTTATGTAATCATTAAAAGTAGATCCAAAAGATAGTGCGATATGATGAAAATATTCTACTTACGCGACTGTACCAGCTCCGTACGCAGATCCGCCAATAACTTCGGAGTTGTCAAACAAGGCAGTGTGAGCGAAGCCAAAAGGAACGTAGATCATGCCATGGTGAGCAAAGTAGGTAACAGTAGTCAAGGCAGTGGTTTCCTGGCCACCATGTTGCGATGCAGTGCAAAAGAATGTTCCGGTGAATTTGCCTGAGAGTGCCCCTATTTTTTTTATAAATCAGGATCTGCCTTGCTCAAGCTCGATTCATCTTTTTCTTTCTTCTTTTTTTTCTCTCTCTATATTACCTGTGGCCCACAATTTGCCGGTGGCATCTAGAAGTCTAGAACGGATGTTATTGTCAACCTCGTACTGTTCATCACAAACTTTCAATGGGTGTTACATACGCTTTCATCTGAGCAGGCATGGTACCGAATCGTGTTGGAATACCTTATTTCAGAACAGTTTCGATCAATATCAACATGGATGAATTATCGGGGCCATTCATGCGCTTACCAAAGATAAGTCCATCTGGTTCAGTAAGCTCATCTACCTTGATGACTGGAAGATCGGGTTTTGCAGGTGCATGCATCTTTTGCAAAATCTCATCCGTGAGTGTTTCCGATACTATCAACAACAGCATTTTCTTTTGTCAGAAATAACCATGCAAAGAACGGCCACTTTGATTTCGACCTTGTCTTATTACCTTGATAAATCTTTGTCTTGACGCCGGCTTCCTCGAGACCCTTTTGGATCTCGAGTGCAAGCTTGTAGATATGATGATACAGTGTATAAATGACAATGTAGACTGTGCCCGCCATAATGAGAAAAACGAAAAGAAGAATATACAGTTTTCCGCCCGCCTTAAGTTTTATAGCGCAAGTTTGTGTGTTTAAGACATGGGGTTCAACAAATCACAAATCGATTGATAACAAGCAAAAGAAAGAATTTGCCCGAGTAGTGGCACAAGTCTTTATACTTCGAATTCGAATATCATAATCATCTGGATAAAGTGATAAATGATACCGGAATTATCACCAAACATTTGATTAACGTTATGTAGGTTACTTTACATAGTAAAATGCTTTTCATTAGACCAAATATAAGGTTCGTCGTAGTACCCTTTGCTTTCGTGTCTGATAAATGGTTTGTATCGGCATGCACTTTGCATTTGTCCTCCCAAGGGTTATAGCTTGTCATCAACATTGTGCAAAGAATGGAAAGTCGTATGGCATTAGAGTGTTTGCTGCTATCGGCATGCAAACAAGATTGTGGTTACAATAGCGGCCATCAAACCAACCTCATGCCAAAGCTGTCAACTTGCTTCGTCTTCTATATTCCTATATCTAAATCGTTTCCAAATATTCAAAGTCATATTGCTCTTTTAGATAGTTCCACTTTCTGTTTTTTTGTGAGAAAATTGTCTTAGACATGGGGTTCAACAAAGTTGTTGGAACAAGCAGAAAACAAAAGAATATTGCCCGAACGTGGGTCGTGTTTGTAAGAAACCTTCTCTTTTCTGTTCTCGTCCTTTTGCTATATGGCTGACAGTAGCACCAACGCAAACGCAAAGCCAAAGGTTTACATTGTCATCTACACTCTTTACCACCACATTTACAAATTATCTCTCGCCATTCAAGAAGGCAAATATCTTCAGGATAAAAAAGAAAGAAAGCTCTACGATTATTTTTTTAAGCTAACTAGAATATTTAAATCGGCAGCACTCGAACAAAATGGCGTGGAGGCAAAGATATTTCAAGTCCAAGAGACTCTAACGGAAAGTATACTTGAAAAGATGCACGCGCCTGCCAAACCGGACATACCAGTTATCTCGGCAAAAGAGCTTACGGAATCGGATGGTTTCTTTTTTGGTATCCCCACACGTTTTGGTATCTTTCCAACTCAAATGAAAGCGTAAGTGTTTTGCATTATAATATCCCTAAATGATCGTTTACTCACGCTTGTTGCTGTACATGATAGATTACTGGATGCGACGGGCAAACTCTGGGCTCAAGGTAAGTTCTGCCGTCTCTGACCCACCTCTTCCTCGCCGACTTAATATACTTTTTGTTTTTCACGTTCATTTAGGCTCGCTCGCTGGCAAGTTTGTTGCTACTTTCTTTTCGACTGCGTCTCAGCACGGAGGTCAAGAAACAACTGCATTGAATGCAGTAACCTACTTTGCACACCATGGCATGCTCTATGTTCCCTTCGGTTTTGCAAACGCTGCCATGTTTGACAACAATGAAGTTATCGGTGGTTCTGCATATGGCTCTGGCACAGTGACAAATGGCGACGGGTCGCGTCAACCAAGTGAAACCGAGCTAGCGATAGCTAAGAACCAGGCAAAGAACTTTGCAGCCATTCTGAATACCTACAAAAAGGGCGAACTTGCTGCTTCAACGAGAACGACGGCAGCTGTTGCGGAGGCGCCGTCTACTTCATCCAGCGAACCAAAAAGTGCTGAACGAAAAACACCCGTCATCACGACTACGAACCCTGAAGGACAGACGGAAGATGCACCAGCGACTGACGGTGGATCTGCAGCTGGTGCTGCGGCTACAGGCGCGGCAGCTGGCGGAGTGGCAGCTGGTGCTGTCGCATCCACTGAAGCTACTAGTAAGGCTGCGCAACCTTCGACGGAACTAGCGAGCAAAGAAAATGCTCCGGCTGCTACAGGCACCTCACCCAGCGATCGACAGCAGCAGCAGCAGCAGCAAAAGTCGACAACATCGCAGCAGCAACAACTGCAAGAACAAGAATCGGCTGCAAGGCCTACTCAAGAAAAGCCAAAGAAGAAAAAGAAGCTGCTTTGGTTCTGTTGCGGAGGAAATGACAGCCAGCTAGATTAGATAACTTCCTTCCCTTACTTTTTTTCTTCCTTTACAAATGCTACATTTTACTATAAAGCTTTTTGTCTATTTGCTGCTTTGTGATATCAAAGGAGAAGTAGAGGATGTGGAGGTTCTGGGCTGGGAGGAGGATGATTGCAAAGCTCCTGCATTTGCCAAGCCGTCGTAGCCGGACTGTCCCACTTTACGGCTAGCTAAGTGGCATGCAAACTCCAATGAGGAGTTTAGAGGCATCCCTCGTGAAATGGAGTAGATGACTCCGGCAATAAATGTGTCTCCAGCACCGACGGGGTCAACGACCGGAACTTTAAGCGCAGGAGAACGGAGAGGCTGTCCTGCGGGTGGAAGGCATACGGCACCGTCTGCGCCCCATGTACAGAACAATGTAGCACTGAAACATGAGCATTTAAGTCATGACTGAAGACCTAGATTTGGAAACAAAGTTCCATTTACCTGGCTTGCATCGGTTCCTTACAGAGTACAGGAATTCCTTTGGATCCTTGTATCCACGACGTTCAGCAAAAAGTTTAGAAAAGAATACAATATCTCCCTGTTGCAAAGTTCGAGGTCAAAACATGATTGTTGGTTAATGTATTTAATAGTACGCGATATAAATACCTTTGGCATTAACGAATCAATATTTTCCCTATCTGGTTTCTCGAGCTCTACAGATATGCGAACTTTTGATCGCCATCCTTCTTTTATAGCTTTCGTATCAATCCACTCAATTTGCTGAACCGCATTGTCTATATTCCGTCCTTCAAAGTGGATCCAGTTGAAGGGAACGTTCTTTTCAAAGTTGAGGGACATTGTCTTTGCGATATCGCTCGTATCGATCTTTCTCTTAAAATCATCCAATGTAAGGTCCTGGATCCTACGACATACATTGTGATCTTGTTAATTATTAGCAGTAGATGAAACATATTTCAACCTACGTGCTGCAGGAGATGATAGTTCGAGATCCTGTTGCGCGACTTTGAATAATGAATGAAGACGGTGTAGGAGCTTTACTGCGATGGATACAATATTCGGTCTTGATCCCTCTTTCTTCTAGCTGCGTTATCAGCTGCCTAGAATACTTTAGCATGCCTTGCATGTCTCCAGTACTTAGACAAGGACGTACCCTGATGCTTCCTTGGGACCAATGGCGGACATGCACCATACTTTGAAACATGGAAACTGAGCTAGCACGATCCCAGTGTTGGTAGTGTTGCCACCAAGCCGTTGTTCCATGTCCTTGGCGCGCAATTTATGGTCCTCCTCGGGAAAATGGTCGACATCAAGTATTGTGTCAAAGTAAATTTGTCCCACAAGGAGGACGTTGACCGGCTTGTGAGTTGTCATAGCAAATATATTTGCTTTTGTAGGTGTCACGAGGACAAATTGCATGATGCCAGATCCGCTTTGCACCCGCTTCTGGCCCGTTTTTGCTGTTCTTTCTTGTTTTCTCTTTTTCCTTTTCCTCTCTTTTTGACAAGAATGGAAAGAAGTAATTCTGGATTTTATATCATTGATGCCTTTTCCTTGCGCCAGGCTTCCAAGAAGCCTTTCCACCTAGAACAACGCTTCGTACGCAACAACAATAACAACTCGACTTTGGAGGAAGCCGAGATAAAGCGTGAAGCACTGTTACAAGATAGACGAGAAAAGCTCAATCGCAGATTTCTCGCTGTGCAACAAGTTGCAAAGGATGCCAAGGCTCGCAGAGAATCTCAACGACTGCTTTTCATGCAATCGCTGCAGGTTGCCGAGTTGAAGCGGCAACATCACATTGAACAGCGCCGCATGGCCAGCAAGGAGCTCGTCGAGAGAGCTAAAGTTATCGCCCGCCAAAATACCTTGCGTTACGAGGCGAAGCAAGGTAAATTGCCAGCATATGCCATGTAAACATATTAAGAAAGCTTTGGGATAATTGTTCATTCCATGCAGAGCGTTTGCGCAAATCCTTGCAGACCCGTTTGGAACAATCTCATGCCAGGTTAGGAGAAGTGCAGAAAATGGAAGGAGTAGCGGTGTGTGCTAACTGCCTGACGTGGTGTGCATGTGCCGCCCTTACTTGATAGACGTTTGCATTTGCTCACGCAGCCAAAATCACGCATTCTTGTCACGGCTTCCACTGCTGCCACCCAGGTTTTTCGGAAAAGAGCTGCAGCTTTCCGTGAACTAGGCTTGCCCTCCTCTTCCAGAAAGGAAACATGGCTGCAGTTCAATCAGCTGGTCAACCTCTTGCGTAGCAAACGTGTCATCCAAGTCGCTTCAAAGGTCCTGTCACTTGCGCTCCCCGACAAGGATTGCAAACGCAAGGCTCGCGTGCTGCTTTCCGCCTACATGATGCTCACGTGTCCTCGTGAAGTCTTTCAGGATATGGACGGGACAGAAGAACAGGTAACAAACATTCCTGGTTTTTTCCTACTCTCTCTTTTTCCGAAACCTGTACTGATGAGTAATGAAAATGATCTTCAGCAACTGGTAGCAGCCGCCAAGGAACTCTTGCGCCGCCTTGAACAATGGCTAGACTCTAACGATAGTCTGCTTACAAGAATGGCGTTTGAAGAATGTTGGAATAACTACTATGCACTCTTCGAATCGTGGAAGTCCAAAGATACCAAGCAGCTGATCGCCAACATGTCAACCTATTGCCTCGAGCTGGTGCGGCTGAAACGTTCCCTTGGTGAACAAGGCCAGGCTGAAGGAGTCGACAAGCAGCTGGAACAGCAGATAGCACAGGTCAAGGATCGCATAAAGAGCCTTGGCGGAACGGACGCTGTCGAGCAGTTGGTGGAAGCTGAAAAGGCAATGGAAAATTTATCGATCACCGATGAATCTTTTTCAAGGTCGGTGCCGCCGTCGCCTACACCGCGCCACGAACGAGCATCACCTTCAACTCAAGAGCCTATTACTGTCATTTCGCCTGAACAGATTGCGCGTTTGCTTGGCGGGTTTGCTCCTGCATCTGGTGTATCAAACGAGCAGTTAGCGCACGAGATCATTCTTGACCCCGACTTTCAGCTCAAGAAACCAGAGCCTCAGTCTGAATTGGAGGAGCGTATTCGCACCATCGCAACCCAAGCATTTTTTGACAGAGTACAAGAAGAGCTAGATGACGGGCATCCCGAGAAATCCTTGCCTATGCTTTTGAACGATGTGCGAGAGGTAAAAAAAGCAAGAAGTTGACTTGAATTCCGTTGCATCTGTCAGTAGCTAAAAATAGGATGCAATTCGTTTTATCACTTAGCGCCTCTTATCCTTGGTACCACCCAACAGTGCGCTTCATGCAAACATATCAGAAGGCATCGATATCGCGCTTATTGAACAGCAGATCCAGCAAGGTGTATTTGATCTACCTCGCATGCTTCAGTACGTACTCGACACCATGCGACAAATGTGTGCACCTGTTCGTGACGAGACGATTCGCACCATCCAGCAGCGGCAAGACAGTCCTGTCCAACAGCTTCGTGGTATCCTAGAACTGTTGGACGACATGGCACTCGACCTTGCAAACTACCGTCTTCGAGCTTTGCGGCCACATCTCGCTCCAATTGCTATCGAATATGAACAAAAGAAGTTTGCAGAAGCGCTCAGACAAAACGCAGTGGGTCTTGCAAAGACAAGGAATTGGTTACAAAAGGCGATGCAGAAACTAGAAGAAGCAGCTGAGCAGCGCAACCCTGAGAACGTAAATCCAGACAAGAACAACCGGCCACGACCGGATGCAGTTTTTGAAGAAGCTTTCATCTCTCTCCTGAAATCGCCAGAGCCGCTCACAAGGCTGACCTGTCCAGAGACGTTTTTGCTCGATGTCGATCGCATGGTTGCTTTTCAGAACGAGACGCAGGCGGTGACTATTGTGGCGGCATTGATTATGTTTGCAAAAGGCTTTGGATACTCTGGCGACCTGGAAGCACTTGCACGCAAACTTTTTGTCATGCTCGATGATGGATCCACGACCTTGGATAATCTTTCGGCTGAACTCGAACGATCTCTGCCTGTGAGCGAGGAGCGGAAAGCATTGATACGGTCCATGGTTGAAAAGACGCTCAAGCACACAGATACAGTTTATTCCTTACTCGTACGACGCGTTGCATCAGTCATCCGCTCACAACTACAGACCGGCCGATTCGCTACCCGCGAGGTACTAATGAGTTACGGCTTGGAACACGTCTCTAAACGACTTCAGCGTCTGTGCAATCGACTCTACATCCTTGTTCGACATCATCGCCAAGTGTATAGTATATGGTATGATAATATCATTGCTGACTTACGACAGTCGTAAGTTGTAAATATATATATCATTTGCATATCAAAGAAAAAACACGCACACTTTGCAGACAAACATCTTTCATATATCTGTTTATTTCTGTGCCAACTCGCTGCCAATCTTGTAATTGAGTATCTTATTCCAGTCTAGCTTGTTGCGGGTCAGAGGTAGTGCTCGACGCAAACCCTTAAAAGTATCTTCTGCCAAATCTGTGTAGCTATTATTCAATGAAGTGTGATAACGTCTGTCGAATGCAGCAATTTCTTTGGCAACGGCTTGCGCTACTTTTTCAACATCCTGTTACAAAATAAAGGCATGTAAGTACATGAATCGTGTGAGATGATGTGAGCGTTTTCTTTTTCTCTTACCTCTGTGATGCTAACTTTGGTTTCATGTTCCTTATTGGCGTTCAGCTGCACGTTGCCGTCTTCGTAGTAATGTACATTAACCTTGGTGCTGCCCTTGAGGTCACCAGATTGGGTATCAAAGGTCCATGTTGCTAACCATCGGCCATTCCTGGGCAAGCTTTAAGTGAGACAACCGGCCCAACTTGTACTGGTTATGTGCGATACTTACCAATAGTTGCTAGGGTTATATTTGTTATCAACAATTGCAATCACAATTTGAGTTTCTGACGGTGCATAGACGGCATTACACCATCTGGATAATGATCTTGTACATAGTTCAAGACATGTGTCTCCACGGCTGCTCTTAATGCTTCGACGGATTCGTGAATCTCGTGTGTCTCCAAATCAGAGGCAACCTAAAGTTTTTTTTAAAAAAAAGAAGTCAATAACCCTCTTTTTAATCATTCCTCCGAGAAAATAACGATCCCGTACGAGTCTCATGTGATCAAATTTGAAGGATTGTTTTGAGCGAGGGTCGAGATAACGGCCTTCACCAACACGTCCATGATTGGATATAATCACCTAGATACCTTGCAAAGTTAACTCTATGAAACGCGTCATATGGTATACCTTTTGCAACCGAGACTTGCCTCATAATCCAGACCCGGTGGTATGACTGTTATTAACTGTTCAGTATTATACTGCTCGAGTGCTTGCAGAATGCCGTCCTGCAAAGCGTCATCATTGTCGACCAAGGTCCGAACGTCTAATGTCGAGATGGTTGTTAGCAGCCAACGATTCATTGTAGCGCGTGTCGTCTGCTAAGTGTTACCGTTAAACACATCGTTTACTTCTCCGGGTGGACTGGCAAGAAGGAAGTTGCATGCAATTTTGACCTTGTCTTCAATAGACGTTTCCATTTTAGCAAGATATAAGAGGAAAAGGAAGGCGGGGTTGTCGCTTTTTGCTCAAGAGAGAGCATTTTATTATTTTTTCGCAAACAAAGCATTCGCTGCTTTTATACACAAGTGAATATTCTAACTTTCTTCTTTTAACTCGTCCAAAGAAAAGTACATAAGGGGAGGGAAAGAGAAAAAAACAAGGTAGTTTTTATGGGGCGTAATTAGGGATCTATTTACTGGACGAAAGACTTGCCCTTGGTGATGTTCTTCTTCAATTCAGGAACAGCCTTGGCAATGAGTTCCTTCTCGTAGTCAGAGAGTTCACCGAGACCGTGGATCTTCTCAACACCCTCGGGACCCAGTTCAATGTTGCTGGAGAAGTAATCAACACCTTCGCTCTTGAAGAGGTCGGATTGGACAAACGAGGGTTCAATGACACCCTTCTTGCCACCAACGGTAGCTTCCAAGACAGAGTTGGCGAAGCGAGCACCAGCGAAGGCCATGGAAAGGGTAGCAGAGCCAGTTCCATCCTTAGCCTTGACGACTTCGTCACCACCGAACTGGATGCGGTGGGTCAAGGCATCAAGTTCTTCCTTGGTGAATTCAAAGCCGGTCTGGGAAAGCAAGGGGACGATGGTGACGCCAGAGTGACCACCAACAACGGTAACCTTGACATCCTTGGGGTCCTTACCCTTAACCTCAGAAACGAAGCGGGAGGCACGGACAACGTCCAAGGTGGTGACACCATAGAGACGCTTGGGGTTGAAGACACCAGCCTTCTTCAAGGTTTCGGCAAAGATGGGAACAGTGGAGTTAACGGGGTTGGAAATGATCAAGAAGTGGGCGTTGGGGCAGTACCTGAAATTTGGTAAGCAACTTTAGCAAAGGACTTTCCATCAAAACCCATACTTTCTGACTTTACTTACTTGGCGGAGGCCTCAGCAAGATCACGGACGATAGAGGCGTTGGTGTTGAAAAGATCATCACGGGTCATACCAGGCTTGCGGGGAACACCGGCAGGGATGATGACAACGTGAGCGCCCTCAAGAGCGTTCTTCAAGCCGTCGTTGTCGGGAGTGTAACCCTTGACCTAAAAAACGATAACTTTATCAGCAAAGACGTGTCTCTCTCCTTCTTCCCAAAAAGAGGAACTTACAGTTGAGTTGGTGTTGATGTGGCTGTAGTAAAGAAAAAGAGCTATTGGTTAGCATCTCTCGCTATTTTCATATATCGATTTCTTTGGTGAGTCTAACCTCAAGTCAGCGGCGACGCCGGGGGTGTTGCGGATATCGTAGAGGGAGAGTTCGGTGACGTAGGGGTTCTCCTTCATAAGCAAGGAAAGAGGCTGGCCGATACCACCGGAGGCACCGAGGACGGCAACCTTGGAAAGGTTGGCAGCAGAGGTGGAGAAGGCACGCTTGGCAGCAACGGAGGTAAGGACACGCGAGGCAGCGAACATTTTTTCTCGAAAGAGGTTGGAGAAAACAATCTTTCGCGACCCCTACTCCACTTATTTGGTCTCAAAAAAAGTCCGTCGTGACTTTGCCCGAACCGGTTAATCATTCAAGCGTGCAAACGACTCTAGATGTCATTCGAAGAAAAAAAAGTTAAGAAACCAATCTCCAAAGGATAATCCATTAAGCGATAGCGAACATTCGCTCGAGTTTTCGACTTATACGTGAAAAAATGAGGAACAATGTCTACTTGTTGCTTCCTTGTTGCAATAATGTGCTTGACTTTCTATTCTTGCATGCTGATAGCACATGAAAATCTTTGTGATTTTACATTGAACGGGTTGGTTGCACAAGCATCAGTAGAAAGATCTGATATCGATGAACGGCGCTGTTCAGTACTTGCGATATTATTTAAAAGCTTATGAAGCCAGAAGTTTACTGTCTATTGAAGGGCTAACTGCCAATGTTGATTTTAACGTCAGAATAGCGGCCTGTTGTGCCCGGTCAATAACTTTTTTCCACACGGATGGATCCTCGGGAAAAGCGGGTGCCATGGCGGCCAAATTGGCAAGCAAAACTCCAACAAAACTATATACAGACTCGTTTAGAATGGAAAAGAGAAGTCGTTCCAAGCCTTTTCTTTACCTGTCTCCAGCGCCCGTTACGCTCTTGATATCTTGTGAAAGGATATGCTTTGGCTCAAAATATTCAACTGTAGGAACTTCACCGTTCCGTCCGACATATAAGCAACCTTCCTCTCCCAATTTTTGTGATAATGTGGGGAATAGCATTTGATAGCTCGAGAGCATGTGGAAGCATGCGTAATGCCAAAGAAGGCGCTAAAATTTGATAGAAAGATAAATCCAGCTGAATTTCTTTCCTGCCATTATCAAGGTTTTTTTTCCATCCATGGTTGTTACCTTTGATCTTGGAACCAAAATGCTGTAGCATAGCCTTCTCATTTGATACGCCTTGACCCATTTTTAGCTTGTACTCCTCTGCCATTACTTCCAATTCATGCTGATTGGGTGTAGTTAAACTCAAGGGTTTTGTCTCTAGCAAAGATGCATGTTCAAAAATTTTCAAGGACTTGACAACGGATGTAGGTTCAAAGCATGCTGTGATCAGGATAATATGAGTCCATTGTAGAACTATATCAATTTATTATCTCAGCTATTGCAGGTTGTACATACCTCGGATACCCAATGCTTTGCAGGAATTAAGAATGGAGGACATGACCTGAGAAGATACATTGCCGTCAAAACACACCAAATCTGGCCTTTCCTTCTCGATTACTTGCTCGACTCTGGATGGACTTATGGCATCGAAAATGTTCATGTCCGCTACTGCTGCAAATAGCTGCCCATCTCCTGAATGAATAGCATTGTAGACCTACTAGGCTCAGTTAGAGGTCGCCCATTCAAGAGTTCTCTTTTGACCTACTATTGTTACTCACAGCAGTTGATTGTTCCGGAAGACAGTTCAGGTATTTTGTATCCTGATATAGCATCAATATGTCAACCACCATGGCGACCAGCACTGTGTATATGGCGTTTATAGATTTCTTTGCACATACCATCCCCATCTCTTTTATTTGATCCTTGACGGTTTTCCCTGATACATCGTTTCCTACCACCGAGACTAGGAGCGTCTTGATACCCGTGCGAAACGCTGCCTCTGCTATGTTGCGCCCTACTCCACCGAGTGATTGCTTTAGACGGCCCGGACTCGAGGTATACAAAGGCGACAAGTGTTGAGCATGGTTCCTTGACACCGTAGCCGTAATATCAAGAGCCACTCCTCCAATGACCAAAAGCTGATATGCATTGTGAGCATGGTGGTCTCACAACGCGTGCGTTGTGTACAAGTGAATTCACGTACTGATCTTGTCATGCGGCAAGGACACAAAAGTGTCGTTAGCGTTAAGCTTCAGCTCAAAGATAACCCCGACAAAATCGAGCGCGTCCCAAGACGCTTTTCGGTTATTCAATTGCCGAAGTGCTGTTAGTGCATAATGGAGAACGTCCCTATCTGTTTGTGGGCTGCGGGTAATTGTGGAGTTTTCAAAATCTGTCAGTACGTACGTTGCTACTGGAAATTTTGATGGAATAACAGTCAAGCTTGTCATTTCTATGAGCACCATCGACATATCATGCTCAATTAATTGAACGTGATAACAGGTTATATCTTTAAATTACCGGCAGGACGACTGAGCTTTTACCGGTGCCATGAACAACGGTTTACGAGAAATAGAATCAGCTTGCTTTCGCCTTTGAAATCCGAAACGTTTCCAACGCGATTTGCGAGTGCTTATCACCGCTTTGCTCAGAATAAATCTCGCAACCGCAAGAGTGAAAAAGTATCAAGAAACATTGGAAAAGAAGGCAGCAGAAAAGCAATAGCGAAAAGAGCAGAAAAAATCTGAAAGCTTATCGCGCAAAGATCAAGGCAATGTTATCAAGCGATATTGCGACGAAATTTGCTTGGGATTCATGAAAGAGAAGCCTCAAGAGCTTTTTCATCATCTCTTAGACAAGATGACCAATGTATGTTTATACCGGCAGCTCGTCTCAACGCTCAAGAAACCAGCACAATAATGACGAAATAGACGAAGAGGACACAAAGCATCGATATATTGAATTTGTACGACGAAAACGAAGAAGATGATAATAATGACGATTATCAGGAGGACGAGGAACACGACACCGATGATGGTGATGGCGACGACGAAGACAATGAGGATAAAGATAGCAAAGAAAATGAAGAGAAAAAAAGATTCGTCAGCCAAGACGTTGCAGGCATTGTTGGCAATTATTCGAACACTGGTACAAATGGATGGAGACGTTGTCACCACAGACGACATAAGAGAAATGGCCTCTGAAGGAACATGCTTCTCTGATGACGAACTTGAAGTCGCAGCGATGATTACAAATACCTTGCGTCCATACATCCCGAAAAAGGAACAAGATGGTGATTTGCCGGTGCTGACAGTTTTCAACTTGAGAGCGTCAGCGACGATAACGAACACCGTCACTGAACTCGTCGTGCCGCAATAACAGAAGTGGAAAATCGCACCGGAAACCGGATCGCAGGAGATAGAGCGATACACTTAACAGCTGACGTATTATATACTTTATTCGGTGAAAATTATGATATCTCAGCCCTGCAGAATGGGATGTTCATAACAAGCAAACGAGAAGCCATTTTCCAGAAGGAGGCTGTGTTCAGATCTTTTTTTTCCAAATCAACAAGATCAACGAGGCTACTATCTTTCGTCAACAGATATACAAGGCGGGCGCTAGGGCATAAGTGGACTTTGAAGAAAAAACACAAGAATACCAAGAAGAAGAAGAAGAAACAAACTGGGGAAACTTACGCCATCATCGAAACGCAGGAAAAAGGAGACCACCAACGATAATTCGAACGAGAACAAAAAAAGGGAAAAAAGATCGCAACAGAAGTAAAGGACCTCGAGAAGAAGGTGAAGAAGCTGAGGAGAAAAATGGGCACTCTCGAATCCAAACGAATTGACGAAGGCAGAAAGTATGGGAAACTCATGGCGGCAAGGAAAGCAGTCGATGATCTCTATCTTGATAATCTCAGAAAAAGAAATGAAACTCAAAAGATTTGCGTCAAGACTTGTACGTTGCCAACAACAAGGCGAGAGAGCAACCATGGCAGCAAGAAAAGAAGAAAATCGACCGGGATATGGTAAAGCTACTGCATCCACATTTAGCAGTGAATATCAAATTTACTAACTCATTTTCGTTAGGAAAAGGCAAAAGCTTTGTTCAAGCAGTACTTCAAGCAGGAAGAAATTGCAAAGAAGCTCATTGTTGACATCGTGGGTAGTGACCCTGACACCGTCCTCACTTCCACCTCCACCGAACAAACTTTCGAACAAGTCATCGATAGTATTTGGAGATACCAATCGTCGATCGTCAACAATGACGCTTCAGTCAAGCAGCCGGTATCTCAGTCGGAGTCCATGCTTACACGGAAAGTGGAAACAAGCTGCAACATTTGAAAGACACCATCCAAAGTGGCGAGAAGCATTCAAGGCCAAAAACGGCGGTAGTAGTGCGGAAGATACTCGAAAACGAGAAAAGGAGTCAAGAACAAGAGAGATACGAAAAGATGTGTTTCACCGCGAGTTTGCCACTCAACCGCGTGCATCGAATAGTCGATCTACAGTGCACTTCTTCGGTTCCTGGAGAAGTAGCAATAACAAGATTAGAGGTGCACATACGAGGCTCCAACGAATCACTCAAACACTTTGCAAGTCGCGCAAGAACGAGGCCTTTATCACGACGGACGAATATAATACGTCGAATACCTGCAACTACTGCCTCAGGCCCATAGTTCTGCATAAATACCTACGAGATGACGGAAAACTGAAAAGAGTTAAGTGCCAAAACCCACAATGTCCCTCGAGAAGTTTGCAATATATGACACGAAATCGTGACAAAGTTGGCGCTACAAACATCGCAATTTTGGGGATTCAAGGTGCCTTTCCAACGATGGCATGCCTCTATCGCCATTCTGAAGACGAAAACAACCCTGCACAAGAATTTACCCCTAAATGGATCGCCACCAGTTCTGGTTCCGCTTTCCAACCTCGTAACGACGGCTAGAAAGTAGCTCGAGCCAACAGCCACTAAAGTTCTGCCTCGTTTTCCCCTCAATTTAGCTGTTGCTTCCATCAGCACTTCCTCCCCTTCCACGGTCCTTTCGCCTCTAGGAAAACTTCCTTATTCTAAAGCTGAAATACGCAGAAACCTCAACTTTTCCCACATCGCGCTTTAAATTTACTGGTAAGCTCATCTCGGTCAAACTGAGGGATGAAAAGAGTTTGTCGAGTAACTTTAGAAATTTAGATTTCACAGGTCGAGGTTTAACATGAAAGGATGGAAAGGAGTTGTAAGTGGGGGAGGGGGTTTTGCGAATTGGTTGTTCCATTTGAGTATGCTGACTTGGTTTCGCTTTAGCTTTCCAGGAGCAAAGGTCCAGTCACCGCGGATGCACCAACCGGTGCTAACGGTGTTGGGCAAGAAGCGTGCCAGCCTGGCACACCTTCTCAGCAGCAACCATATTATACCACCACGCCGCCACCACCACCACCTCCTCCGTCAGATGATTCGTTCTCACCCAACTATCCGCCGCCGTCTCAACAATACACACCGTCGATCGTTGTTGTAAACACCGAAGATAATGCTGATTCCGTAAGTCAGGAATATTTGTTGTTTGATGTTTGGATCCGGAATATCACTCAAGCAAAAAATAAATCCGCTTTTTGCAGCCTCAACAGCAGCGGACACCTCGCGGATCGGTTTCTTTTATGCATCATCCCAAGTCCGGAGAGCGGGACATTCCTAAAACAGGACCTCTCAATCGTCTCAAGAATGCGCCAAAGGATCAAATACCCATCAGCAAGGCTCCTCGTAGACAAAAATCATCTCGTTTCTATGTCAAGGAAAAAGTCCAGCTTGAAAAAACGCCAGCTTTTCATGGTATGCAGTTCAAGTTTGGCAAATAATTGTTACGTTGCTCTGACTGGTCCTTTTTTCTGGCAGAGGTTCCTCCTCATCTCCGCCAAGACCTGTTTATCCAAAAGATCCGACAATGCACCGTCATTTTTGACTTTAGCGATGCATCGTCAGAGTTGCGGGAGAAAGAAATTAAGCGGCAAACGTTGCAAGAAATTTTGGAGTATATCAATATGAACCGCGGCGTATTGACAGAGGCTGTCTATCCAGAGATTGTTAATATGGTATGTGTTGCGCGAAAGGATGATCATTAAAAGTACACGCTAACGGAAACGTTGTTGTTAGTTCTCTATCAACCTATTCCGAACGATTCCTCCTCAAGTAAATCCCGTGGGTGATGCATTTGATCCAGAAGAGGACGAACCGGTGCTGGAACTCGCGTGGCCACATTTGCAAATCGTATATGAATTCTTTTTACGATTTTTGGAATCACCCGAGTTCAACATAAACTACGCGAAAAAGCATATTGATCACAAATTTATATTGCAGGTTAGTGTCATTTGACTGTGACCGATTTTTGTTAAGTAAACTGAAGCTCAATTTACGGGTAGTTGCTAGAATTATTCGACAGCGAGGATCCACGAGAACGCGACTTTTTAAAGACGACTTTGCATCGATTGTATGGCAAATTCCTCAACCTCCGTGCATTTATACGGCGATCCATCAATAATATCTTTTTCCAATTCATTTATGAAACCGAGAGACACAACGGCGTTGCCGAGCTATTAGAAATTCTAGGCAGTATTATTAACGGATTTGCTTTGCCGCTAAAGGAGGAACACAAGATCTTTTTGACACGCGTCCTGGTTCCTCTTCACAAGGTCAAATCGCTCGGCTTGTACCATCCGCAGCTGGCATACTGCGTTGTCCAATTTTTAGAAAAAGACCAGACGTTGACGTACGAGGTGAATATCGTAGTTAAACACAAGAACAGGATACAGAGCTTAGCGCGGCGGGAACCTAACATGTTTACTTTTAGGTGGTGATGGGACTTTTGCGGTACTGGCCCAAAGTCAACAGTCCTAAAGAGGGCATGTTTCTGAACGAACTGGAAGAAATCCTCGATGTCATAGATGCGTACGAGTTCCAGCGAATCATGACTCCCGTCTTTACGAAACTGGCGCAGTGCGTCTCGAGTCCCCATTTTCAGGTAAGCAGCCGAGGAACGAGAGAGGTGGAGAGAGAGGGAGGGACGTATGTATCTAATCAAGAGAAGAATAGGTTGCTGAACGAGCTCTGCTGTTCTGGCAGAATGACTATATCTTGAGTCTAATAGTTGAAAACATCGATACCATCCTGCCCATCACATTTCCTGCTCTCTATAAGACTTCAAAGTCACACTGGAACAAGTATGTGTTAAAGATTATGTCGGTTTATCCTGGGCTCATGATTACTAATTAGTCCATAATTAAAACTTAGGAACATATTGGGTCTTGTGTTCCATGCCCTTAAAATGTCCATGGATGCTAATCCTATTCTGTTTGATGAATGCGCGAATCAGTACAAGCCTCAGAGGCAACTGTAAGTCTAGAAACAAATTCGCTGATCCGTGCACACACATGCCCTGATTTGACGTTCTACTCGTCTTACAGGGAGCGTAAAAAGCAAAAGGAACGGGAAGATTATTGGAAGGCATTGCAACACAAAGTTTCGATGCTCAAGTCTCGACCGCAAGAAGTCTCTGCAGAGTCATGTGACGATTATTCATTCCCACCTAAAGCACAAGCTAGCGACATGATGGATGTAGACAGTAATGGAGAGGACAAAGAGGATGATATACTGTCAGACGAAGAAACGGATGCAGATTCAAATCATGCGGCCGAACACACGGATGCTATTCATCCTGATATGGTAAAATCATGGAACCGATGGAAGATCTGCCTATGGTCAATGCTGACATGTATTCGTTTCACAGCAACAATTTGACACTGCACCCGTTCAATATCAACAATTCAGACGCAAGTCAATTATACCCGTGGATGAGACTGTGAGTAGCTTGATTGTATTGTCGGTAAATGTTGTTGACTCATTCTTCCCGTCTTCTAGGTCTTTAACGAGCTGTCTCGCCATGTAAGTTTAGACGAAGTGCTCAGCCAGGCACCGGGTGCGTCATCTGCCAGCGCTGCAGGCGGCAGCAGCGGCGGCAATAACAATAATAACAAAGACGCCATGAATATGGATTAAGCGACGTTGAGTTCGGCGTAGACGCAATCCGTCGTTTGCTGTTTGTATGCGTATATCTTATTCGAGAACGGACAATTCTCAACTTAAGAAATATCCTCTTTTCAGTTGTGTAAAGTAAAAATAGCGATAAAAAACAAAAATGAAAGACGTACAAAGAAAAAAGAAATTTGCCCAAAAGGCTATCAATTCGTTTTGCTTTATACTTCTTACATAGTACACTACGAGATGGTATTATATTGTTATTATTGTTGTGCTTGTTGTTGAGTGTTACTCTGGTGGGGCTGAAGATAGGCTCCAGTGTTAGCTACACTGTTCGCTACAGAGATTTTCTGGCTCGTGAAAGAGTACTCGATGTAAAACGAACGGAAGAATGGTCCACCCAGTTCAATGTTGGCATCACTGTCTTTCCTAGGGGCGATGGCTGAATAGCAACGTCCATCTTGCAACTGGCTGATATACTGCTGAGAAGGAATATAGGCGTCGATGCCGGCGGCAAATTGGATCACCAATTTGGGTGCAGATTGCGTTGCTGAGCACTGCACAATATACAGGCCAAGCTCTGCATCGTAGGCCGCACCAAGACCCTGCTCGTTGATTGACTTTGCTAGATCGGAAGGAACAAAGATGTAGGGTGAACTGGATGAAACGGTGCCGTATGTATTGGCAAGGGGGAATGATCGGCCGTTATCCAACTGTAAACCTGACAGGGGTATTTTCCAGAATGGAGAGACCACAGAGGACGCTGGCATGAGGGGTAAGTCGTAAAGGTTGCCCTTGTACATTTCTTGATCACTGCCCAGGACCCATAGAAAATCAGCAGAGGGGGCGCGTTTTTTAAAGGTAGGGGAGCCGGAGGATGAAGCACCTGTAGCGAATCGATCATCACCGGCTTTAGGCGGGTTGGGTTATTTCGATATATTGTTCAGTTTCATGCAAGTTCTGGCCTGGTTTTACACTTAAATTTTCTCATTTACCTGCTCGGCGTGCTATGCCTATTTTATGCAGGTGCATTGTTAGAATCGTCGCGTTCCTTTGAATCTTGGAAAATGTCGTTGTTTAAACTTACCATTGATAGGTGCTCCCGTTGAAGGTGCATCAGTCAACGGTGCATTGTTCACATCTTGTGTGCCTGTTTTGAAAATATCCATACTGAAAGCACCTGCACCGATTCTAGCGTTTGCGGCCGGTTTCAATCCAGGAGGATAATCGACAGAGTATGCTTCAGAGATAAAATGTCGAGGAAATTTGACAGTGTCAGCGAGTGTCACTGTATCCTATCATGATATGATCATGTTACTTCTTCATCTTGTCAAGAATAATGAACTGTTGACAACAGCTACATACCAACTCGGGCCTCAAGACAACGCGAGTTCCATCGAGGTATGAAAAATCAAATCTAAAATCAAAGGCGTCGTTGGTCGTTGAAGCAGAACGGTTGAACTTTTGACTCATGGGCACATTGGCACAATCACTTTGAGTACACTGCAACAAAATAAAAAGAAAATAGGCCATTAAAACAAGCTTCAATAAGAAATATATTCTCTTCGTACCTCACTGGAAACAACCCAAGTGACGGGCGCTCCAGTATCGAAAATGCCTGTAAAGTTTTGAGGTGGGATACCTTTTTTTGAACGCGTATCAGAACACATCACAGAAGCACAAACTTCTCTTGATAGTGAAGGTGAACTTACCAATGGAAAAATCGGCTATAGGCTGCAGAAACGAAAATCGAAGAGTTTGATTGTTAGGTGGCGGATTTGCATTGTAGCAACACAATAGGTTGTTCTTTTTTCTGTGTGCACTTACCACACCGCCGATAAATGTTAATGGGACGCTGGGTGGTTTTCCTCCCTGGAGGGGTGGTTCCGGGAATAACATGTCCTTAATGGATATTGGGAGCAAGTCTGCAACAACAAGTTGCAGGAATGCCAAAACGACAAGGCTGACGGAAACTAGCATTTTTTGCAAAAAGTAGAACGTTAACGAAAACTCCTTGGGTGTTGCTTACTTTTATACAGCATTTGACCTTATTATATATCGTGATCGCGAGCAAGGAGCACGAGGAGTATTAGCAGAAACAAAGGGAGGGAGGGGAATTGCTCCTTGCCACGCTCTTTTACCCACACTTTCTAATTTTCTCTCATCATCACATTTACATACATTTTGCATCCAGAAATGACTGCTGGGTAGTAGTTGAGAACATGGGATACTAAGTATTTGTGGATTTTATACCTTGCTTGTCAACATAAAAATTATCTTCATATATTTCGAGATGGAACTGATTTACATTAAAGGGTTCACATATGATATGTACAGAATTTTCTAGGGAGATCTACAGAGTAGTTTGCTTTTTATCATCTCATTACTGCGTCTTGAGTGCTCCTATTTTTTTTTTTGATCGCCCCCACTCATATTACACGTATATACAACAACGCCACGTATCGATACACGTGCAAGTATTCGAATGTGTAAATTCTCTTCCTGTCAAAGAGAAATAAAATGTTGAATAATGATGGGTATCAAAAGCTGTTCCTGGTCTGCTTCGGCTGTAAAACCGGGCTTGGTATTTGGAGTGAGGTGCACTCTGCCGACAGCGAGTCCTGATTGTATCCTAAGTCGAGTTCGCGCACGGAAGATCGGGAGTAACAACCTTCGTAACTAAGAGTTTGTTCACTTTCTGTTGCGTCAAAGCAGGAGGACGAATGGAGAAACGACGGTGATTCGCGGATTAAAGGAGGTCGCGTAGCTGTCCTTGGAGTTTCCCACAAGGGAGGCCGCGACATTGAGCCAGCGCTGTATGGGGTAGGCGGATTCGTGCTGGATGCACACTTGTAGCACATGCCCGGTATTGGAGCGCTGAAACCGTTTTCTATCCTATCCGCGGATGCATCGGACACCCTGCGCCCGTGAACCATGTCTTGTATGTCTGCTAACGACTCTGTAAATTCGACATCGTAACCGATGAGGATAACGAATATCAAATTCATGATCGGCCATACTATCATGAGCGCTTCTGTCTCATATCTCTGTAGAAAATAAATAGACAATTAGACATGAAATTAACATGGCATAAAACGCATCGATACTTTACGACTATGATAAGAACCCCGGAACAAAGATTGACAAGAGTAAGGACAATTGTGCGCAAGATGTTCTGCATTACAATTGTCGTGTAAAGAGAGCGGTTGCCTTCCGTTTCTGATTTTCGAAGTTTTTGGATATGTCGAATTAGAACGTAACTTATAACAATGGTGACATATAAATCGATGAGCGTATCATGAAATGTATACACTGGGCCCCACTGTTATTGAGAGAAAATACCAGACTTAGAATGCATCAATAAATGCAAATTAGAAAAGAAACGCATACTTACAAAGAATACTTCTTCGTAGAGGCAGGTTCCAAAGGAGGACTTGCCGTATCGGAGGAGTCCCACGTCGACGGCGCCTACGGCGAATCTGACGACTAGTAGTAGAATATGAAAATATCTTGCTTTCCTTCGATACGTGTTTGGTATGACGGCCCGTGTCCGCATTAACAAGACAACTGCACCTAGCAACATGCCAAGGTGATAAAAGGCGTCGCCTGCTCGAGTGATCGCCGTGCAAGAGTGGTCGATGCTATATTCCCCGCAAGGAAAAAACAAGTGAGACTCGTTATGCAACTAGATAGAAACCTTTTGCTAAATATGGATGAATTGCTTACCCACGTTCGATAGTAATGAATATAGCAGATTTGATTAAGAAACTGAGCCCAAGGCACGCCTTTACGATCCGCACCTTGGTATTACGTCTGTCTATTCTTCTAAATGCGCATCGAACAAATAACTCAGCGCCCACAAAGGCGAGCGCGCTGTAGAATGAAACGACTGTCGTTTGGGAACTAGGTACTAATACTGTATTCGCACGATCTGGCTCCATATGACAAAAGACAGAGAAAAGGAAAAAAAAGTGAATATTTTTCTTCTGCAAGGAAATAGGGAATATATATGGTAAACAATGATCCGCTTGAATGTTCTCTTGTATGTTTCACTCAGACCCCTCTCCCATTCTCACTTTTTTTCTTGGAACCCTATAGAAAAATGGATTTTCCACTATCGAGACAAAGCACAGTATGACTATGAAGCGCGCAACGTTTTGATCGGGTTCTTATGTTAGTAATCATACTTATTTAAACAGTTTAGATATGGGTGTCTGCATGCTGGTAATTATTTGGATAGGCTATGATTTCAGGCAGATCGTCGATCGATCAACAAAATCATAAACTACATACTATGACATATATGTTTGCATCAGGAGCCCGTAAACATCGCTGCTAAGCCTTTGTACTAAATGACCTGTAGTAATAACAGAAAGTAACATATAACTGAAAAAAAGGTTAGTCTACATATCTGTTCTATATACCGAGGATGATGCTACGAGTAAATAGTGTGGAACAGCGGAACAGTGGATCTGCTATAGCTACAATGTTCGAGCAACATGCATTTTTGCTGTGTGTATCAAAAATCTTATAGTAGTAGTAAACAGCGCAGACATCTGGAAAAATATGCTCCTAAAGGCCCATTGGTAGCCGACATGTGCCTTTTGCATTTTAATCTGTTTCTAGCATATCGCCTATGAAAAAATAGTATTTCCTGCATGCGGGTGGTCTAGGCGGCTTCGAGATATGTGGAGCGTTCGCCTTTTTTGAGCTACCAGCTTCCCTTGTGTTTGATCTCCGCTCCTTTTGTATCGTGGAAGGGACGCGTAAGTCGAGCAGCTGCTTTATTTTCAACTCGATACCTCGTTATGGAGTACGCTCTCGCTAATCCTTCTGAATACTACTCATCGGCTCCCATGGAGCACCGTTTTGAGCCATACGATGACAATGGAGGGTAAGGTTGCAACTGACCTAAGTTGTCCTGAAGGTTTTTACTGACACACTTTTGAAAAACTAGAACAAGTTTGGCCATTGCCGGCAAAGACTTTTGCGTTGTTGCTTCTGATACTCGACAGAGCACCGGTTACAATATCAACTCGCGGTACGCACCAAAGGCTTACACACTTGCTGACAATGCTGTGATTGCAATGAATGGATTCCACGCCGACGGATTAACGCTAAAGAAAGTGCTCGATCAGCGACTCAAGGTTGTTACGATGCAGTCTAGAGGGGGAAGGGTGTCGACCAGTACTTATATTTTTCTGAATAGTGGTACAAATTCTCTCACGACAAAGACATGTCCTGCACTGCGCTTGCACAAATGCTTTCCATTACCCTTTACCAACGACGATTCTTCCCATACTACAGTTTCTGCTGCCTTGGCGGTGTGGATGATAAAGGTATAAATCATATAGAATGGAAAAATGGATCAATGAGCATGGACTGACGAGGCGACTGTTAGGCGAAGGAGCTGTATACTGCTACGATGCCATTGGCTCATACGAACGCGAAGCTTACCGAGCGAACGGCTCAGCTGCCGCTTTAATTCAACCTTTCTTGGACAATCAGGTTGGACGCAAAAATATGCAAGGTGTATCTTACGCACCATTGGAGCTTGATGCCGTCCTCAGGATTGTCAAGGATGCATTCACCTCAGCAACAGAACGTGATATTTATACCGGTGACTGTCTGCAAATCTTCATCATTCGAAAGGGCCAGCCAGTAGAAGTGCAGCATTATCCATTGAAGAGAGATTAAAAAGCGATATTTTGCGGGATGATTATATGAAAGACACAAAAAGTTTGGGAATGTTACAAGGGAAAAGAAATGGAGTTAGGAATGTCGTGTCGGCCGAAGTTCGAAAAATCTACCATGCTGGTTTGCCCAGGCGACGCAGAGACGTTCTTGTTCCTCACATAATGTCAGCAGTACTCTTCGTCTACAAAGGCTAGCAACAGTAGCCCAGTCGTTGATTAAGTGGCATTCTCGCATTTCGAATACTGATAATTTAGGGCAATATTCGGCGTAGGCCCTCAATGTGGCGTTCGTCAACCTATGACAGCTATTGACAGATACCCGTTCCAGGTACCGGTGCCTTTTCTTAGCGAGGAGGATCATACACTCGTCGTCAATGTCACAACCGGCCAGGCCCAGCACGCTGACTTTGGTGTTCAAGGCAATGAGGCGTATTGAGTTGGATGTAATACGTTCGCGATCGCGCACTCGTCCAACGTTCAGGTGACGAAGCTCTGTGCATCGCGTGGCAACAAGTGAGATAGATTTATCCGATATGAGACCGCATGCGCGCAGGTCCAGGTGCTGCAATCTGGGGCAGTGCTCTGCGACACGGAGGACGATTTCGTCAGTGATCCTGTGGCAACCAGCAAGTGATAGATGGGTCAGGCGGCCATGAAAAACAAAGGGTGTAACAGCATAGTCCTCCAAGTGATCGCAAATATACAAGTCCAATTTTTCGAGGTGTGTTGCTTGATGGCCGATGCATACCAAGGGCGCATTCACGGATTCTTTTTTCAGTTTTCGGAGCGTCAGCGACCGCATGGTTTCCCGATAATAATTAACAAAATAGGATGATGATGATGATGATGATGATAGCAATGGCGGCTGAAGAAATGCTGGTGGTGATATGAATGCTAATGGGTCTTGCTGTTCAACAGAGGAAAGAAATGATAATGGACGATCCTGCAGATCAAGCGCTGTCGTCATTCTTGATGATAATCTTGTAGTATTAGGCTCTGACTGAGGAGCAAATATAAATCCTAGGCAGTTGGGCAGCAAACTCGGTCTATAAGAGATCGGTTTTTTGAATGCCGAGGAGTAGGCAAACTTGAAAAATGCAGCGTAGTCTGTCTTTGTATCGTCGAATGTAATGTCGCGCCAGAGTATCCGTGCAGCGCAATCATGCCATAATCGATTCACCAAAAGACAGTTCTTTAGGTCAGAGTAAGAGCGTTTATCCTGCTCCGAGAGAAGGTTGCTGACAATTAGGCTAACAACCTCGGGTAAGCATAGGGCTAGATGCGGCTGCAGGTGCCTTGTGCGCTCAAGCTGTCTCTTTGGTAATATCCGTTTTAACATCATTACAGGCTGAGTGAGTGACAATGTATAGAGTAGGAATTATGATGTAGAGAGAAAGAGAAAAGAAGAGGAAAGAAAATTAAATTGAGAAACGAAGGAAAGGATTGTCATTTGAAGAACGCAGCCCTTTATTTTTTGCATTCTTTGGAAGAATTATCAGCATTTGTCGACTGCTCCTTTTTATTATCGTACCTAGTGCTAGTCCAACCAAAATAGAAGATGATGTTGCTGCCGTATAGGTCTCGGCAAATGGGCACAAGTAGGCCGGATAACCTTTCATGCTGAGTTAGTCAGACGAGTAACCATCTGCAAGTATCACGAAGATGAATGTGGTAGAATGAATCATTTTCACCGGTCTGGGCATTAAACGCTGTCAGTCTGCCGCCCCGCATGACATCCACTCGCGATCACGGGCTCAATGGAAGAAGCAGTAAAATTTAGTTGTTTGTGAGTTCGTGATCAGGTCACTGCCAAAAACAAAAAAAATAATTAGAAGAATGTATCAATAGCAGCGTAGGAAAAAGATTATAGAATATGCGCAAACTCGTCCACCTTTTCTTGAGATAATTCGTGCATTACTGAGAACAGACTTATTCATATTCAGGGGTCATACTCACTACTTTAGGGAACTATATAGTGTCCAAAAATGCTCCGCCCAGATCCCTTTACATAAATTATCTGTGGCCAGGAACTTGTACCCTCTATAGATACGATGACTATAAATGTACTTGACTAGCATTATTACAAGATGAATATTGAACTTAAGCAAACAGTCTCTGTATATAGAGTGATTCTTTATTAGCATAATTTCAAAGCAAGCAAAGATTATAGACCATCAAGGCTGTATGCATGTAAAGAATGTAGTATGTATTATTGGCTTCTCTTATACAATTTCTGAGGATTCGTGCTATATCATGTACCATTCTTGATTCCGTAATATAGCAAATAATGAGACGTTGAATTATCGATGATACGGGTATTTCACTTTTCAAGCTAAAAAATACTCAGTAAGTCCCTAGCATTTTAGATACGTGGAAGTACGCCGCCTTTTGTATGTGCCTGAAAAGGTGATATGGAAATAAATCTCGAATTTACCACACAGGCGTATATATACTTCATTCTGTTAAACCTTTCTTTTCAGCCCTTAGATGCCTCTACACTATATCTTAAGAGCATATAAATACCTATTCTTGATTTGCCAGCGGCAACACATTCAACAGTCTTCGGACTACATATATGTTTTGACGGCATCAAAACAACTTCGTGGATACTGTATATGCAACATTATAAAACTGCATACTATCGGGTCCTGTAAGCAATTGACATACAAAGTTCATGAATCATGGGAGCAAACGTTCTCGACATTGGTTTTCCAAACGTTATCGAAAGTTTTGACATTCAAAATTTTGTGGATCTTTGTTTACAGTAGTTGCAAATCACAGATGACTTACAACGCGCGCATCGCGTTACAGAAAACGCATCAAAAGTTCCAGACTTGATAAAGAAGGACAAAGATTAAACAACAAAGGACGATAATCATCGCAACTATCTGCAGGCGCTGAGTTGCTTCATCAAAATCTGAAGCGGCTATCTTGACTGCAAAGCAGATCGATTCAATCTATATGTTCCAGCTGAAGACAGCAACGCGGCTAAGTCAGATCAGAGTAGTCAATTCAATCCGTATAGTATGATCACGCTTTTTTTTGCCTCGCAGATGTGTTGTAGCAATAACTTTTTTAGGCAACGCCGTTGACATTCCCGAATGCGCAGAAATGCTCTAAAGACATCAACCTGATTGGCTAGATATAGCAGGTTAAAATCATCCAATGGCAAACTGGCATGGCTACCATGCCATCCTCAGACGCCTCTCTTTAAACATTTATAATCTTTCTCATCCCCTTCCTCTCCTTCCTCAATGGAAGTACAAAGCAACAAACGAGCGTTGTCAGGAGCAGTTGAACAATCGTCGAACAAAAGACCCAAGAGTCAAACGCCGTCGTCACCTCCGCCACTAGCACCCTCTCCTTCACCTTCTTCTGCCGCTGCCAGCGCTACTTCGCAACCACCACAGAGCTCCCCACCAGCTGCATTTCATTACTATTCTTCGCCACCGCTTCAAGCGTACTACTGGCATCTTTCACCTCCACTGCAGCCCAAGACACCAACGCAGGACGACCGTGTAGTTTCATCAGCGCAGGAAAGAGAGCAACAGCGGCGATTATCGCACAGCTCTATTGAAAAACGACGACGAGAGAAGATTAACGATAAGATCCAGCAACTCAAGTTGCTTATACCCGAATGCAATCCATGCCCAGATCGAGACCCGATTGCGGCGCCATCTTTTCATCAACCTTTGCATAAACTCAACATCCTCCAGGCTGCTATCGATTACATCGAACAGCTGCATCGTATTTTGGTAGATGCTGCTGAGAATCCCCAGGAGCGTGATGCTGAAACCACAGCGTTGCTGCAGAGTCCAAAGGTTGTCAAGGTGATTGAGCATGCATACAAAACTTTAAATGTAGGAAAAGCAAATTCATAGCTCTACTTCTTTCCTTTATATAAAAAGTTTCCTGCGTAAAGAAAAGAAAAATAACCGAGATATTTTATGACCGAGATATCTTATGAAGAGACAGGAAGTGTATCAATATCTTTGGCTGCATCCTTCATCGACGGACTTTGTCTATGTTTCAAACTCATTTGTTGCGATCTGCGGGTCGGAGAAACATTGCACACGGTCACAGTGCAAAAAGCAAGACCGAATGGTTTATTCAACTCTCTTGCTACTCAAGTCATGTCATCCTGGTGTGAGTAATCTGTGGTCGGCGATGGCAACGAATAATATATTCATTACGCCTGTCTAGTTTCGCAACTATCCAGCACAGTCTCCAACGTTACTGGTATCGGACAGCAAGTCTCTGAGGTCCGCACCGTTGCTGACTCGGTCAAGGACGGTCAATACTACCGCGCTTTAGACGAACACGATTTGGACTGGACTTTGGCCTCCGGCTCTTCTACTGAAAACCAAGTATTTTACGTGACGACTAAGACTGGCGGCTTTGCATTTGTTCAATTAATTCACTCTAATATTGGGTAAGTTAGAGGAGAAAAAAAATGCAAACAGCAAGGGGATGAGGCACACTGAACCCCATTTTTTTCCCTTCTTTTGATAGTATCTGGAATCCGACTATATCTTTCACGTGCCGCTTCTACGATCCCAACAGCAACACTAATTCTTTCAAAAACATTAATCAAGCATACAAGTTCGACTTGTCTCCCGACCGTCGATCAGTCAAGACCGAATTCTTCAACATTACATTGGACGAAGAGCAAAAGACATACAAGGTGCAAATCACCCATCCCGAAGTAGTCGTTTCGCTCGATTTTACGCGTGTGGATCGTGGCTTCAAGGTCGGTGAAGGCAGGACATATCTCGGCGGCGGCGATCAAAGCTCGGCAGCTGGCTTTGTCTCACACAAATTCTGGCCAAGAGCGGTTGCCAAGGGTACCTTCATTATTGACAAAGTACTCCATGAAGTTGAAGGCGATGGCATGTTCATCCATGCAATTCAGGGTATGCAACCTCAGTTGATTGCATCCAACTGGAACTTTGTCGACTTCCAAGCACCCAACGCTGCCTTGTCCATGATGCAATTCCAAACTACCAAGCAATACGGCGCCATTAATATCAACCAAGGATCTATCGTCTTGAACGACAAGCTCATTTGCGTTTCTGTTGAAAACAAGGTCGAACTACTCGATCTTCAAAAAGATCCTGATACCGACTATGATATTCCTCAACACATCAAATTGACGTGGAAGGGCAAGACTATCAAGGAAGAAGGCAATGAAGAGGAGCCCAAGGATGTATCTGTAATCATGACGGTTGCCGTCAAGAATCTGGTTGACAAGATCGATGTCTTGAACGAAATCCCTTGGTTCCTCAAGAAGCTTGTTCAAACTTTTGTCGTCAAGCCATACATTTATCAGTGGCTCGATACCGCCACTGCTGAAATTGTAGTTGGCGAAGAAAAGGTGGAGGTTGAAGGCAGATGTTTCCAAGAGCTTGTTTTCGTATCCGGTTTCTAAGGACTATATTTTTTCTTTCTTTCTTTCTTCGATTTTTCTTACTATTTTTTAATGTCGCCTAGTTAGTAATTCTTGTAAAATACCCTGTTGTTCCCACTGTTTGTTATAAAGGATAGTCAATGGTGTAGACTCTTTTTGTTCTTTATCCCATTCCATTGCCCTACTTGATGCATAGCTGCCAGATTTAAGAAGGTCAGTCGAAAAGTTCAGCTTCCCTTTTCTATACACCCTCCCCCCGGTTTGCTGGTTTGTTTCTCTTGAACCCTCTCGCACACAATGGATCTTAGTTCCTTCTATTGTCATCAAGAGGACTCATGGGCTGACATGATGGATGAAGAAGATGACGATCGCGAGGAGAAACGAGAGCAACGGAAACCGGCTGCTATGGTTACCAAACCAGCAGCGACAAAGGAACCAGAAGAAAAGAAAGCACCCCCAACACGAGAAGCAGACCCAGAACCCGAGCGCGAACCAGCCCGTCCTTTAAGTATCCTTGAAATAGTGAGGCTCTCAAGAGGAAGCAAAGGATCAACAGAGAACATATTTGTTGAGGGGCAACAGCAGCAGCAACAGCAACAGCAAAAGTCAGTGGGATCAGACAAACATGATCAACGACGAACCACGGACATTGACGCGTTGGACTCTTGGCGACGCCGCAATCCGTTACCAACTCGACCGGATCCAGCGCGAGAGAACAATGAGAAAGTGAAGCAGTGGCACAACTATGCCGAGCTCTTGCAAAAGGAATATGCGGAGAAGCAAGAGGAGGCAAAGCGAGAGTTTCTACGTCGCACAGCCCGTCGACCATCACCCGAGGAAACAGGACCTTCCCCATCATCTTCTAGCGCCAATGATATCGAAGTATCTTTGGAACCAGAGCAGAATGGAGTACTGGATCGAACCATAGACGAGGCTACCACCATTTTAGATGCCATGCCAACGCAAGCGAAAACACAGACAACAACGACGGTGATGCATGCAGATACCGCAGATGCATTAGTCGAAAATGCAACGCGACAAATCAAGGAGCAGATATCAGTGAATGAAAATACTCGTTCACCCGAAACCAGGAATCCGAGTCGAGAACAGGCCACATCTTCCTCTCAAGTGAAGAAGCAAGAAGACAAGGAAGCTGCTGAAACTTCACCGACTATCAGTCCAGCTGTGAAGAAGGAAGAGAACCCAAAAACTTTGGAAGAAGCCAGCATTCTCAACGAGCAGTCCATGGTATCGGAGGCACCGACTCCATCTAGTCCACCTCCGCCACGCCCGCCAACTCCTCCTCCAGTGCCAGATCGTGCCGATGCATGGCAGGCGTTTGCACAGCAACAACAGGCCAAATCGCTGTTGCTGCGACAACCATCACCGCAAAATATCAAAGAACCCGAACAGGGGCTTCAGGTCGAGTCGCCATCCATCAAACTAGTCGACAAGTCTACGCAGCAGGGAATGGAACGAGAAGAGGAATCAAAGGAACCGGAAGAACAACTGGAAGTAGCAGATCAAGGCGTCCCCACACAGGATTCAAAGCAGCCCTCGAATACAGAGATATCTACTGCTTTGAGTACTTCTAAGCAGCCAGAACCAATTGCAGATGCGGCAGATCGATGGAGAGCATTTGCATTGGAAGCATCAAAGGCAGCCAATAACATTAATACAACGCCTTCATCATCTTCGAGCCACCACTCAACAGTTGATGACAACTCTCAAAAAGTCACTGCACCATCATCATCTCCTGTCCTTCCTTCTCCTCTAGCTGATGAAGGTTCGCCATTGAAGTCTACTCAACCAGCATCCTCGACCTTATCACAAGCAACGGATGATAACGACGATTCCTGGAAGGCTGCTGCTAATTGGGACACATCTGCTCCGCTGCTTGTCGAGTCATCATCGTTACCGCAGGCATCATTATCAAATGACCACAATGATAACTCCTGGGATGCAAAAGCCAATGGCTCAACTGTGCCGTCACAAACATTGACAAGTTCTTCGTCAAACGATGCCGATGAATCCTGGAGGGCAGCAGCTGCGTCGTGGGATAGTAAACCACTATACAGTAACTCGAGAACGCCGTCTCGGACAAATGCACAGTTATCAAACAATTCCTGGCCGACAACAGCATCGGCATCAGCTTCTTGGAATGCAATACCTCAGGGCCACAGCCCGACAGCGTCACCATGGTCGACGACGACGACGCACGCATCCAACGACGCTAATGATTCGTGGCAAACTGCAGCGTCAACAGCGGCTTCTTCGTGGGATACAAAACCTCAACGCAATCATAGGAATGGTAGTCCAAAAATACAACCGTCGCAAGCAGCAACCCAAACGTCAGAGGCAGCTAACGATTCATGGCGAGCAGCAGCAGCTGCGTGGGAAGCCAAGAGTCAGCAAAGTCGTTCGACGATACCATCCAAGAAAGCAACAACACAACAACCATCGAACGACTCTGATGATTCTTGGAAAGCAGCTGCTACCTGGCAGAATGTTGCTGCAAACACTGTACCTTTGCAACCAAACCCTCCTACCTCTCGTAATACCAATAACAATAATGACGATTCATGGCGAGCAGCTGCGACTTGGAA
>KK100155.1:50120-62240 GCA_000611695.1 Rhizomucor miehei CAU432 | reverse complement strand
TATTGTTGTGCTGGAGAACCTCACAACAATGTAACCAACTTCGTTCTTTAAAAAGCCACATTGAAGCTTTAAAATGAAACAGTAAGGATGGCGACGTATCTCAATTTGTAATGCCAATTCCTTTAGTTTACCCGCTGTAGCCCAACATTTGATATCGTTGTATCAAACTTGTTGCAACGAATCATCAGCCAGCAGCTTCACTTTGCACAGTTTTGGTTGACTTGATGACCCGTTCTTTTATATTACAAGATGAAACCAATTCTTTGGAATTTCGGCATGCTAGCAAGCAATGGAGGGTTAAGAAACGAGGGAAAATGAAACAGCTTCCAAGGAGGATAGTCCCCTCCTTTCAAAGTTTCCAATTTTGGAGACGAATTTTTTTCTTTTCCTTTTTCTTCCTTTACCCTTACCACATATGCAACGGCCATGAAATCAAAAAAAGTCGTCGAGAACGACCGACCGGCATGGACAGGAGGATTTGCCACGCACCAGCGCGTTTTCGTATCTACGCAGTCGATTGTTTCACAGTGGCAGTACCAGTCCTTCCCACGGCCACGCCGACAACAGCAGTTCAGCTCAACATGACAGCCGATCGATGGACACGACACCATCAGCAATCTCACGCAACCCGTCAAGATCTTCTGAATCGACCAAGCGACCCGTTTCTGTGTTGCAGGTTGATACCTTGCGACGGCGAGAGAGTATGGCCGTCACCAAAGAAGGCCTACTTTACAAAAAGGCCGATTTTAAAGCATTCCACAAAGCATCAAAGCGAGATCGAAGCTGGAAACTATATCGCGTCGTCTTACGTGGCCACAAACTGTATTTATACAAAGTATCGCAAGATTCACAGCTTCAGTCGTTCTCCGTGTCTCCATCAGTAAGCAGCAGCGTCGCGAGTGTGCAACGAAGGATCCAAAACCCAGAGGAAATTTTCAACGATCCATCGCTAGCAACAGACTATGTGTATGGAGCGACTTTTACCGAGGGCGATCAGACCGTGTGTTTGTTGATCTTTAAGAATGACCTTGTCATTGGTGTCACAACGCAAGGACAATGGCGAATTGATTGCAGAGTGCGGTTACACCAGCTGCAGATGGATCATGATGACACTTTTATCATCAAACTCACACGTGAACGACAGCAGCGCACATTTGAATCTTCATCATCCGAGATCACGGCAGAGTGGATTGATTCGTTCAAGGAAGCACAGAAAGCCAGCATTGATCGTCGGACGAAGCTGTACGACGGTGCGCACGGACATCCTGATTTGGAAGTGCGCGACGGAAAAGTGCAAGCCGGGTCGATTGAGGCATTGGTGCATGAACTCTTATACCAGACCGCCGACAAGCGCAGCGAGGAATATCTGCGTGCATTCCTCTTGACGTATTCCATGTTTACTACTAGTGCACAAGTTTTAGAAATATTTAAACGATACGTCAAGGTGATCGACGTGCATACGCGACTCATCCAGATATTTACAGTTTGGTGCGAACAGTTCTCTCAGGATGTGGTCGGCGACGTGGCAACGAAAATGTTGGAGATACTAGATGAACTTGCTGCCACAGACAGTACAGCACCGGACGCACGAGCAACAAAGGAATTTGTCATTCACACAGTGAAAAGGAATGGAGAAATCTGTGAGCTGGCGAAAAGCGACAACGTGGCGACCTGGGAAAACTGCAATGTTGTGCAGGACATCAAATCAGCAAGCGATCCAGATCAAAAGATCGATCTGTCAAATATCCTCGCATCAGGAATGATGCCGAGCTTATTCTTACGACTGGATCCTTGCCACTTTGCAGAGCAGATATATCTTTTCCATCTTGCTATGCATAGAAAGCACTCAAAAGATTTGATGAGTCTGCTATCATACGTTCCAAAGCCGCAATTATCGACTCAAATGCTAAACTCGCTCGTGTTTACAACAGCAGCACCGCATTTTATCTCGAGAATGATACGACATCACATACTGGTACATTCGCAGCAACAAGATATCGCCAACGCAAGCAGTGCAAAGGGGATCTTGTCAAGAACTCGACTTATTGAACATTGGATTCAGGTCGGCAAACATCTGCTTCAGCTTGGGGACATGACTGGATGGTGTGCTGTGGCCAATGGACTTTGCTCTCTCGGTGTGATTCGTCTCAAAGAATCCTGGAAGGCGGTCAAACGTGACCTTGTGGCACAAGTCGCGCAGGAATGGGTCAAACTCCTATCTGGCTATGGATTCTTTCCACAAGATGTCTGGATGGATGGCTGGGAGAAGCAATTGATCAGCGACCGGTTCGCCCGTGTGATGTTTCGAGACGAACAGGGAGGCAGCAACAGCAACAGCAACAGCAACAGGTCGCTTCCATTTTTTGGTACGATCAGGCAAACTGTGGACCGACTGCGCAAGCACGTTCCTCAGACCTGCGACGGAGATATCATCTATTTTCAAAAGTTTTATGGTATATACCATGCTGTTAACGGTGGTTTGGAGAAATGCAGAGAACGTTACTCTCAACTTGATCTGACAAACATGCCTTACCCGGTGGTTGGTCCGTTGCAGGCGTTCTTCGAGCGGTCTGTCACAGAGATCATATCCATGCCGCACGATTTCAAGTATTTACAAGAATGCTCGTTGCTCTGCGAACCTCGAGTGCTTGGTCAGAGTTTCGACCGTCACCGTCGCTCGGGTACCTTGCATGATACAAACGTTGCACCTCCGTCAACATCCGTTCTCAAGTTCCCGGATGTCCTGGAGGGCTATCATCTATTTCAAGACAATGTCCGGCATGACCTTTCGAAAAAGTCAAGCTTGCGTTCAGTAGACGACCACAATGCTCCGAATGCAAAGACAACGCAGACACGCTCGCCACGAGTGACAAGCCGCAAAATGTTTCGACGAAGGACATACAGTTTCCCACCAGGAGGTGCTGCAGCTACCAGTGTACAGGATATCCATGACTTTAATATATTATATCCAGAAGGCTACCTCGATACAGTGCATAGCAAGACTTGGCTCGCATCTCTCGCTTCTCATCGTCAAGGCACAGTGACTGCAAAAGCATTGCTGGATGCTGCTCACCGGAAGGACAAGACATGGTATCTGGTGGTACAAGATGGTAGTTTGGTGTTCAAGGCATCGACACTGCTGCAATCGGATGATTCCGTTACTGCAAAGTCTGTGCGTCCCAGCGTGTCACGTGGATTTTTGGCGCTGGCAAACAAGGGCAGTTCAGGAATCCGTTCAAGGTCTGGAACTCTGAGTAGAACAAGTGATACTTTGCGAGTGCCCGAAGATGATGAAAACAACAAGACTGCGCCTATTCTCGTTAATGTCAAGGCTGGTACATTGGAGAGATTGGTGGATGTGCTGGTGGACGGTGTGTTGGCATACAATCAAGATATGCGAGACCAGTGGCATCTCTTGCTCAGCAGTGAAGGTCTTGCTGCTCAAAAGCAGTATTTGGCGATTGACGAAGAGGAATTTGTGAGCGCATTCTTTGTGACGTATCGAAGCTTCTGCTCGTGTCCTCAACTCTTGGATCTCCTTCGTGGCAAGTTTACAGGCGCCTTCGAGTCAGCAAAAACGCATCAGCGTGCAACTGCACTGGGGTCCGTCTTTGGCAGCCCCGACAATGTAGACGAACAGGTCGACTGGAAAAAGGTGGCAGCAACGCAACTGAAAATCATCAATATCATGATATACTGGGTGGAAGAGCATGTCTATGACTTCGTCGACGAGATCCAGATACTGGAGCATGTTGCACGGTTCTTACAAGATGCTCAGTTTTCCTTGGAGGAGTGGCAAAAAACTCTGCAAGAGCAGTTGAGGAAGCACCAGCAGCACCAGCAGCAACGACTTTTGGATGGAGACAGCAAGACAGCGCAACAAATAGGCACAGCAGCTTTGAGACGGCTTCAAGAATTGCGAATTTTGTTTATTCAAAAACTCTTATCACCCTGCTATGATCTCAAGGCTATCAAGTACGAAACTGAATGCAGTCGCAAGGTGGATGAATTTTATCGGCTTTTGTTAGCAGAGCAGCAACAGCCTTTCAAAGCAGTCATTTTAAAGGCAGGCTCTGGGGATTCACTGGCATTCTCACTCGCGCCCAGCTTACCACAAGGAGCGGCAAGGCTGTCTCAATACTCTGCAAGCACACTTTTACGCCAAGCAGATAGATGTGCTCGGCAGTTGTTTGCCTCGGTGACGCTTCAAGACTGGATCCAGACATTCGATGTTTTCGAGGCGCAGTCAATGGACCTGTACGCTTGGTTACCTTCACGCAAAGCATCGCATATCCCTTCTTTATCTTCAGCATTATCATCTGTTCGCGATGCGCCATCCGCACAACAAACATCATATCATGTACCTCCAGAAGATGTCGTGATATCAGATATATTCACGGCAATTGAAGGAGCTCGGCAATCCATGGTGTCTCCAACAGCTTTCTCGGCGGATGACTTGATATTGGCTTTACCCGGCGCTATCCAGTATCTTTACTGCATGCACTTTATTATTCGCAGCTGGGCATACACGAGATCACAGCACCGGGATTGACTACGGATGCGAGGGCGCAACATATTGAAAAGTTTCTGCAAATCGTTGTTGTGAGCAAGGCTGCTACTGAAAAAATGGTGCTTTTCCCTGAGCTGCGGGATGTCGAAGACAGACCTCGAAGGGTTCCAGGATTTGTCGAATATGCTGTCGCCAGCGCTCTCATCAGCCCGGAAGTTCGGTTATTTGCAAAAGCTTGGATGAAGGTAGCTCAGAGACATTGTCAAGCTCCCTTGGATACTCTCGAAAATCTGCT
The DNA here is from genome assembly GCA_000611695.1 of Rhizomucor miehei CAU432. Lineage (NCBI taxonomy): Eukaryota > Fungi > Mucoromycota > Mucoromycetes > Mucorales > Lichtheimiaceae > Rhizomucor > Rhizomucor miehei. The sequence continues at coordinate 57,435 of KK100155.1, read as the reverse complement.
TGATCAAGTGGAACCATCAGAGGATGCCCATGATATGGCACTGGTTCCGAGTGTTGGATGGATTTTTGATCGCATGCTGGAACTGTGCACATCTGTGCCTGACACATACAACCATCGACAAGATATGATCAATTTCGACAAGCGGCGCTATGTATTCCACTTTCTACAACTGATCATGAATGCACAAATGGATTTGGAAGAAGGCGACGGAAATATGTGTCAAGAAGAAGAAGACGGCCTCACATTTGTCATCTGCCCTCAAGTAAATGCCTTGTCGTGGAAGGATCTCAAGGAACTAGCTCACCGGGAGAACAAGTCTTTGGCTACAAGAGGAGGAGCTGCCCGAGGACAACGACGCACGCTGGTGTTCAATAGGATGATCGGAGAACAGCTGGATCGCTTGAAACGGGCAATCAAGGAACGCAATCGAATCGATAAAGAGTGCCGAGAACAGCAGCATAAACTACAAAAGCGCCAATTGGAACAAGCGAAGCTTTTGGAGAAACAAGAAAAGAAAACGCATCAGCGCAGCCACTCACATTCACAGCTACCCAAACTGAACTTTATTCTGCGAAGTTTGCGTCCACATAGCATCCTGGCGATGGACCCGACGTTTACTGCAGCCAAGGCGTCTACTGTTATCAACCTTATTCACTCTACAACTTCGGTTGCCAGTGCATATACAAAAAGAGAAAATGTATTCCGGATAGTCACTGAAGAAGGCGGTCAGTATCTCTTTCAAGGCATGAACCGTGATGATATGCATGAATGGATGCAGCAAATCAACAATGCAGCTCGGGAAGGCACAGCGAAAAGGCAAAGCGTCTTTGCATCTGAAGAAGCAAGCAAAGGCAACGAGAGACGTAGTCATTACGCGGAAGAGCAGGAGAATACACACGCAACCTTGCAAACTGGCAATAGGAAATCAGTGTATGGTATGGAACTCTCTATTCTCATGAGCGATGGAACGATTCCGCCTATTGTTGAAAAGTGCATCCAAGAGGTCGAGAAGCGTGGTCTAGAAGAAGTTGGAATCTATCGCATGGCTGGCTCAGGATCTGTCGTCGAGGAACTCAAGAAGGCCTTCAATACCAACATGGATGCTGTGGACCTCAGCGATCCCAGATGGGCTGATATCAATGTAGTGGCGGATGCTCTGAAGCAGTTCTTGCGCAGTATACCGGGGTCTTTGTTGACACATGAATGTTACGATGACTTTATCCATGCATCAGGTAAATACATTATCGACAAGCTTTTCCCGATACAGCTTAAAGTTTTCTGACTATGGCAACCCTTTATTATTTTAGCGTCCGAGGACCATGACCAGCGTGTATATCTAATCAAGCAAACGCTAAAAAAACTCCCTCTACCAAACTACATTCTTTTAAAACGTCTCGTGGGGCATTTCGTCATGTAAGTTTATACTTTTAATGCTCACAAAGCCTGATTTTGGATATGTTTGCTAATTAAAGGATACAGCGTTACCGACTTTGAGGCGATCAACCATATGTATGCTACGAATCTGGCGATTGTCTTTGGACCAACCTTGCTACAACCAGCTCCCGGGCCTGCGTCCTTTGCGACGACCATGTCCAACCTTGGGCACCATCAAACCATTGTCAAGTACCTGATTTTACACTATCATTTTCTGTTTGACATTGAAGCTGAAGAGGACGAACCGGTTGTGGAATCAAGCAATGTATCCTCTGTCGAAGATTCGGGGCTGGCACCCGAGCAATTGTAATTCTGAATATCTTCTTCCTTTTCTACCTTTTTTCTCTTCATGTGCATATAAAAGCAGAGACTTATTTGTTTTTGCTTTTCTTGCACTCAATTCGATTTCATGTTTGCTAGTCTGCAGAAATTGCACGTCAAAAATTTTGGAGCCTAGATCTTGTACCTTACATTTGTCTCGCTCATTCTGAATAAGGAAAAGTCGTCATTGATAACAATTTCGTTCTAATTGGGTGCTGCGTGTTTATTGGAATCTATTTTATTGCTCATGAATTCGGGACTTTTTTACCGCGCAATCTGCGCTTTAATCATATTTGATGTTATCAGCCCACCTGTGTGTATCCTTTTCACTTGACCCCGCATTCTTCTTTGAACTTTTTGCAGCCATTGCAAAAAAAAATGAAACGATATAACGATAAATTGGAGGCGTTAAGTTCCTATTCTTAGAGTAATGGCAGTAATTGAGAAGAAAATAGCCACGTTCTTTTTTGCCATTGAACTGGAGCACAAGGTTTCTGACTTGCGTCATGAGGTTTGTATGCCAAGCTCCGGGAACTTGAAAAAGGATCTACAATTTCAAAGCAGCGTCCAATGAGGAACAACGTGCCACAAGCGAACTTTTTGCACATGGCTGGGTGAGTCTGAAAATTGTACTATACAATACTTCACACACACACCCGATTATTGGACTCTACCGTATAAACCTGGCGCACAATTGTTTTTACAATTGGTTACCATGGAAAATGGCCGTAGGTTCAACGTGTTACGCTTGTCCCTGAACAGTGAGCGAAGAATGATGTGTTTCATTTTGGGGGGAAGCACCATTTATGAATCCGACACACAATAAATATCAGGAACAAAACCCTTTCATAGCAACCAAAATCGGCAATTGCTACGAATATAAAACTACAAAGTTTACTATGTCTTTGTTGATCATAGTCCTAAGGAAGGGATGTGGAGTCTTTTTCTTTCATGCAGAAATGTGAAGTTTTGAACACTCTGCTCTGCTACTGCCAAAAAAGGAAATCACATCTAACCAGAACCAGATTCTGTCAAAATAATGCGATGAAATGACAAAGAAATAAAGGGCACAACAACAAACATCGCCAAAGCTTAGAAATACCACATAGGCAAAGCCTCGATAAGGGAAGTAAGCAAACCTCAGGAAGGCCTATTGCCGTCAAATGGCTTGCTGCACGGAAAGTGAAATAATACCACTGAAAAAGAGGATTTACCGCCGCGCCATGCATTGAAGCGACGTGGTCTCTATGCAATGCAATCAAGTAAAAACGTGGAACTTAGATGCTGCATGGTAACTTGAAAATGAATAACAAGAAGAATAACAGCCATTCTGAAGCAATGCGTTCACAGTGTGTTTCTTTGAACTTGCATGCTAGTCTCTCGATGAGGAAATGGATAAACGAGAAAGATGATGTCCTATGTACAAGACTTACCGCAAATCATACATAGTGAAGGATCAAATCTGTTGTCAGTTGTCAATTCCTCAAAATCAGTAGAGAGATCTGAGAGCTCTTGTCTGTCAACGTAGTAGAACAATCATGGACTTTCCAGAAGGAGATCGCGTCAAAAACGGACATCATGCATATCCAGAGTGATTCGCAGTACCTTCGTGGGAAGCGAGGAATATCGATAATGATAAACGCTCTTTACAGTTGCTGCAGTCTGAGCAATTAGAAGGATCTGGCCCATCTTTTTTGCTGTTGTTGTTGTCTGTGAACATTCCTGAAAAACTTTTGTATAACAAGGATCAAAGACATCTTGCATGTCTGTACCAACCAAATCAGCAGATGCTTTCAGTGAGACCTTCTAAATGCATGCAACTCAAGTCTAGAATGATCTTTGTCCCGTCATTGCATGGGCTGCAAATTGGCTGGTTGCCATATGGATCGCAAAATGCAGAATATATGTCGTTGCTGTCGCATTGTTGTCTTCTTGTCATACAAATAGGCGCGCTCTCTATCCTTGCAATCAAGAACCGATACGCTCAACTCAAGGTTGTCAAGAAAACGAACGGCATTTTGAATCATATCACTTCCTATCGCGAGTAGAGGCCGTTGTTGTTGCTCCCATGTGAAATCGATAACGAAAATGTTTCAGAATCTCTGCAGATCAATGGGCGTCACTGCAGTTTTGCTGTTTACTAGAGATAGCAATGACCCGGGCATTCGCGGCTGCTGGTCCCTTATTTCCCAACATGTGAATATATGATGAGATATTACAAAATACTAAGCAAACGAGCAATATAACTTCTCAGCAGCCTGTTGTCGTCTTTATTATCTCATAGAACGGATCAGATATGATACAAGAGTAGCGTTTTATATTGTCAAATTCATGTCTATTGATTGAACCTTTCAACGAGATCAAAGAATGATTTTTCAGTGAGATGGGAATTTCAGTACTGGTTGGACCACCTTGTTGTTCTGGAGATGAAAAAAAACGGATGTTTCCGATTCACTATTGTCACAAATAGGGCCCTGTGCATTCAGGACCTTGTTACAATGCTCTTTGAAGCTTTTCGATGTTTAGAAGTCCACCACCAATGGTTGACTAAAATGTGACCCTGGACATTGGCTTGCAGCCGTGTGTGTAACTCCAGCATCCCACCAACGCTACCCTTTTTCTTTTTTACAGCCGACCTTGGATTCTTATTCCTTTTGACTCTTTTGCTTTATTCTATACATACTACTTACGATGAGATTGGCAAGTCTGGCTGGACCTTTTCCCTCTATGTCAATAAAAAGCCCTTTTGTGCAACCAGGGCGGGAAACAAGTTTGGGATCGACGAGAAGGTTTCTGTCCCGTGTCAAAGTTGAGTTGGGCGAGGAGGGCGCCTTTCCAAAAAGGGTATAGTTAAATTATCCAATCCGCAAAAGCGGAACCTGAAGCAAGAAAAGAGAAGAAGAAAAAAAAAGGTTGCGATCCTGAGATGGGGGAGCCGGGATGTGCAAAAAGTGGGGGAGCCAGGATTATGAAGAACCCACGCACAACAGAAGTGAAATATGAGAGCGATGGGTCATGATAAAATGAAAATATATCAAATTTGTATACATTTGTCTGGAGGGGCTCAAGCAATTTAGGCATTCATATAAATTTCCCTCCTCCCCCAGTTCTAGACTTGTATAAGCTTACAGGCAAATAGCTTTTTGTTTCTCTTGGAAACAGTGGTGTCCGACGTAGAACAAGGCAGCTATTTTAGGTTTGGCATCCAAAGGGCAAACCATTGAAAGTGCTCGGGTGACCCGGTTACATCCACCCACATATAAAAGGAAGCTTCCCTTTCACTAGTCATTAAACACTTTTCTTCCCGCTTTTACTTTTTTCCTTTTTCCTAACACTCACATACATGGAACTTGCAGCCATAATCAACAATCCAGAGCAATTCTCGCCTCCCATCACTCCAAGGAAACCTCGCCACGCCAACGCTGTCGCCAGCAGCAGCAATGATGCTATGGCAATTGACAATCAAGAAAATGTTCCTGCGCAGACTTTGCCTGCTGCCTCGCCGCCATCGATCCTCAGTTCCGAAGAAGTCCATGCACCCGCACGCTTCAAAAAGGTCTTCCGTTTCCACACTGAGCGCAAAAAAGCTATTCCCTGCGCGGCCACTGCTACGGTCAATCAACCAATCATGTCAACATCCACCACTCAACCAATGTCCATATCCACCAACATCGCTACCACACAACCAATGTCATAACTGCCACTGCTACTACCATCATCCGTCGTATCATTCCTGTCTTGTGTCGTCCATCCTATCGCAAGTACTTTGACACAGTCGTGCCACCTAAATCTTTGCCTCCCAAGAAACGCTATCTCCATCTCCACGGCTTTCCCACTCGAGATTGCCATCCTAATACTGACTACGGATTTGCATTCGTCGTGACTCCTGACGCCATCCAAACTGAAACCCAACGGTTGTCGGAACAGAGCACCACCACTCACACTGCTACTGTCAAACGCAAGCGCACAGACTCTGGTTTTTCATCCAATTCAGCATCTTCTTCAATTTCAACCTCCGCTGCAACTGCATCCTCGTCGAAACAATGTGATCGTCATATCAAGAAGGCACGCACCAGTGCTGCCATGGCCTACGATGCTTTGGACATTACTATCAAAGATGAACTCGTGTATGACAAGGCTTGGATACCAGATACTGCTGCCCTCGAACGCAAGGTCAAGGTCGTCTGGAAAGGCAGCCCTATGAAGAACTTTGAATCGATGCCCTGCTATGACATGATTGATCCACGCGAAACCTACATCCCATTCATACTGCGATTGCCCCCCAAAGAATACCTCAAGTGCAAGCGAGCCCTGATCTTGGGTGCCCAAGAGGCCGCAAAGGAAAACAAGCCCTTCCGCAAATCTGACGCTCAAAAGCTCTGCCGAATTGATGTCAACAAAGTAAGCCGACTCTGGGATGCATTCTCCAAGCTGGGCTGGCTCACTCCAAAGGATCACTGAATATCATTCCATGTATTCCCCAATCAAATATCCCTACTCCCTTAACTGCTGCTGCTGCTTTGATTCTATTTTCTTTCTTTCTCCTCCTTTTACTCAAGTACGAAATTATCCACTGTATATAACTGTCGAATGTATATAACGTTGCGCATCTTTCTCTTTCTCTCTTTCGCTGTCAAACCAAAACAAAAAGTAAAATCTTCGTTGCTGATCAAGTCTTCTTTCTTTTGCAAATGTGTGCGCCGTTATCAGAGGTTTAGTACCACCTTCAAATGTTGTAATCCGCATTTTGGCAAGAAAGAAAGATGATAACCTGAAGAAACGTCCCACCTATACTAACTTTATCCGAGATGGCGCCGAATGGCTTACATTATTTGATTTCTTGGCGCAGCTCCCCCACTTTTAATGCCAATTCCTTTAGTTTACCCGCTGTAGCCCAACATTTGATATCGTTGTATCAAACTTGTTGCAACGAATCATCAGCCAGCAGCTTCACTTTGCACAGTTTTGTTTTTCTGCACACAACCCTTTTTGTCTTGCGTTTAGCCTTAAACTCTGTTTAGCCCTCTGCATTGGGGGTCTGGCCTATAATTCAATTATTGCTATTAAACTCTCTTTATTTTTATAGCATCATGGTTGGCATATCTTTCTATCTCACACAGAACCGCTTAGACTAACTTTGGTGTGTGTGTATACTCATCGGCGCAGGTACCTTGTTGAGAATCACCGCCCAGTTATCTCTAAATCTGACTAGGAGGTTTACCCGTATTCCCTTGTCTCACAGCTCTCTCGTTTTTGCGTGTTGATCATCTCTATAAACCCGTTTCCTCCGTGCAGCTCATCCGCATAAACTCCCGCAATGGCGTTACTTTTTGTTTTTGCTCCATTGGGAGCATGCCATTCCCATTCTATTTCGAATCGAATGGACCGTTTGGATGACGGGTATGCTGTGTGTACACTGTCTGTTGAATATGCATACGTCGGAGTCATTGGAAAGAAAAAGAAGATCCTTCATGTCTTGTGGAACGTTGAGACGAGAATAGCCTTGTGAGCCCACATTGTACATGCCTATCAAAGGTATAGCCGTCGATCCATTTTCTTT
>KK100155.1:18976-32714 GCA_000611695.1 Rhizomucor miehei CAU432 | reverse complement strand
TGCAAATACTACAACAGATTCATACATTTCTATGTGCTTGACCCATTTACATAAATAGCTCCAAGTTTTCAAGTTAATTATCTCGTTCATTTCATATAGACAAATCTTGTAGGAAGGGAGTATAGAAGATAAGGAAGTATCCAAAAACAAACGCTGTAGACCTTCTCGGCTAAACCTATCTCTTAATACAATCAGTCTCCATCCATCTGCTTCGTTATGTGTGGCGTACGAGCACAAAAGTAAACAGAAGTTCTCGGCTGCGTTGGCATCGCTGTTAACAATCTTCAGATGGAAATAATTGGCTTTGGCAATTTCCCATTCTTGGATTTCGAACAAGACGAATGATGGCAGACTCCCATTATGATTTACTGGTATGAGCAATGTACAATGGATGACGCTCTCCAATAACGAATGGAAGCGTTGCTCGTTGGTAATAATCATCATACATTTCAATGTTATCTATGACTGTATCCAACAAATGAGCTTGACCGGCAAAGACGCCAGGTGCGTCAACAAAGGAAATCGCGGTGATGTGGACGTGAAAATGGTAGTAACTCGGCTGGTAGTGTACAAAAAGGCGCATGTCGCTCTTGTCAAGACCATATTTCTCTTTGGCGAGCTTGTACGCGGTGTCGCGGATATTTTTCAGCAAACCTAAATGTTCTTTGTTCAACGACCGCAGTGATAAAATGTCGTCTTGCATAACAATGGCGACCCAGTAAAGGGATTCTTGGGTTCCATCCCATTTCATATCCGGTAGTATCACAAAACCGGACGTAGGGTCGTGGTTGTGGAATATCACACGGTCGGCCTCGGACTTCCCCTCCAGAATATTCCTCACCCATTGGGTGCGCTCGGTCGGCAAACTTTGTATGTAAGGCAACGTTGTCTCCTTGTACATGGCGGGAGTTTCAACAATCATGTGCCGTGCTTGTTCCTCGTACTTTTTGATATGTAGCTCCGTGGCAGGATAGATCATTTTGATGCGCGTGTCGGCAGAGTCGAGGCGAACGCGTCCGACTCCCCAGCTGTAAATGTTGTTCTCATTAACATCTTGGAGATCTCGAGCATGACTCGCTAGTTGCGGAAAGTCTTGGTCTTCATATTGCGTCTTTTCAAAGGACAAAATGGCCGGTTCCTGGTTTACGCGACCAAGAAGGTAGGCGTGTTTTACCCGGGTATCATGCGATAAGACTCGTTCAAACTGAAAGTCCCGGAGAGCTCGCTGCAGCGACATGGCACACCTTCCAGATAGGGGCGCGTGATGAACACCAGAAAAAAAGAAGGCAGGAACGAATTTTTTGGGGGGTTCGGTTCCTTTGCCGTGTCCCATCTCAACCCCCCTTCTTTTTCTTTCCTCTTCTCTTCCCCCTCCAATGGCTCCCATGCCTCACAAAAGTGCTTTCCAGCCGAAGGATCCACGGATAATCAATCTATACGATGATGATGACGACGAAGACGAGCTGGATGATTGGAGCTTAACAACAACGTCGGATGTGACACCCCGTCCGAGGCGCAGAAAGACAGGCACACAAGCTCTCGTCGAGTTTCTCAATACCACTAGCCCGGAAGAGTTCCAGAAAGACACACCGAAACGTTCCTCGAACCTGTTCTTTCGTCGTCGCAAGAACAAACCTCCTCGTCATCCGCAATCAACAACATCATCTACTACATCTGCCTCCACACTACCACCTTACAAACGCATCGATGCTCCCAATACTATCCAAAGGAAAAACTATGTTGAAATTATTCCTAATGCCATTGTACAGCGCGAACCTTCGACATCGACTCGGAACACCAGCCGGACACCCTCTGTCACTTCCAACTCTGTTGTGCGACGCAGTGTGATTAGCAACAGTGACCAGCAACAGAGTCCTCTCTTGCCAAGCAACCGGCTCTCAAAAAAGCGAGACTCGAGTCTTTACAGCGACTCGTTACGACATTCCTTGTCTATCAAGAGCCACGGTAGCAACTATGCATCCTTGCGCGGACGGCCGTTAATGCGACAAGATACGGACGTCACCCTGGCAACGAAAATGAGTGGTCCGCTTGCTCGTCGCTCAAGTGAGCAAACATTCAGTGGCAACAACGTATCGTATCAACCAATGCTCAATTTTGCACCTCCTGAGCAAGAAATGTATGAGCAGCAGCAGCAGCAACGGCAAGAAGATCGCGAAAAGAAAGCTACTGAAGCTTTGGTCAATTCGTTGCACGATGTAGACGCTGTGGAAGCTGCATTGATGCAGCGTTTAGAACGGTTCCGTTTGGCAAAGATGGAAATGCCAAGTGACGTCGTCGCTGCTGGTCTGGCGGCGGAGCATGTGCGTGCACTGCAAGTGTCTACGGTTGAACAACAGGAATTAAATCTCCTTGGATTCGAAGAACAAACGGAAAAAAAGAACAAAAAGAAGGTCAGACATGTGCAGGTACAAACGATGCCCTACGATCCGCCTGCGGGTACAGCCAAGGAGACGCAGGTTGATCATGAATGCGCCAAGTGCAAAGACAGAACAGAAATGCCTTCCAATGATCAAGCAGCACTTATACAGCAACTGGAGCAGCAGTTAGCACAAGAACAAGCCGAAAGGAGGCGATTGCAAGCAGCTTTGGATGAAACTTGTGACCACTTTGAAGTGCTAAGTGGATTAGCGTACAAGAAGTTGCGAGAATTGTGGGAGGAAAAGACACACTGGGAACAAGCGTGCATCGAATTACGAGATCGATTATTGGACGCTAATCAGCAACCTCTTGGTGGACCTATTGATGATGGATTATCAGAATTTCCAAATAGTGACTATGTTGTAGAAGAAGAAAATGAAGAGCAAGCAGTGCAACAGTAAATACGTACACTTTCTTTATTTAATCATAGTGTATTATGGCAATTATCTGAATCGACGCGTCTTCCTTTCATTTCGTCCGGCGTGACACGAGTCCGCTCCCGATTTCACAATGTCAGATTACTTTCATAAACCTCGATTCCCTACTCTCTTGGGACACATCAAGAAACCATTCCGACGACCTGAACCGTTTAAAACTTTGTCGGTTATATTGCTCAAGGTATATTAATAAACATTCAAAAAGACCAACAAGTTCCTGAACAAACGCGTTTTTTAAAAAAAGCACAATCTCCTTGCCGCCGAAAATGAAGGGTTAGAGATCTTGGTCCTTGAAGTATCAGATAACCACTACTGGGTACCGGCTATTGTACCGCCTGAACTTATGCGAGCGAAAATTGGGTAAGGTTATGCTAGTTGCAAGAGGATATTCCGACTTTACAAACAAAACAGGCCAGCGCGCACGACTTTGGACAAGAATTGCGTAACCGAGAACGTACGATATTGAACCTTACCAATTACATATGGGCACTGTACAAAAGAGGCGATAATATTGGTGTCGGTATTATTATACGAGATTTCGATTTTCATTTGCAAGCACAAGAGAACGTTAATCAAGGGCAAGATCTGACTCTTGAACCCGAAGTACAACGATGGCTTTCCGAAAGCAGGATGTTATTCCCAGGGTAAGCCCAATCATATTGATAACTATCTGAAAAGTCAAAAAGTATGCTTGACAGGCACTAATTCCTCTTGATTTAGAGAGCTTCCTGATGCTTTTTACAAAAAGATGATGCCTATCAAACTTAGCAAAGGTATATGATCTGCAGCGATGATGATGATGATGTAGATACTATTACTTATCCTAATAATTAGAACTTGTGGAAATCATTCGCATATCCTGTCCAGTGATGGGGTTTTATATGCTCGACCATTATGGAGAATTGTCGCCGATGGTAAACACATGATGCCGTTCGATGATAAATTATCAAGGAAGGAACTGATTATCTGTAATATCACGTAGGTCAAGGCAGAATTGGAAGAAGAGGAAGAAGAGGATATAGGCGATGAATCCAATGCAAATCCATTCTCGCTCCCATCAAAAGCGAAGAAACGAACGATAACTCGAAAACGGCAACGAGAACTGGAAAACCACGAGAAACAAATCATGATGAAGAAGAGAAAGAAGGATGAGAATCCAGTAACAGAAGAAGAGCTTAAACAGCAATGGGACCAATTGGAGAAACCAATGGGTGGAAGAGTTCCTCTAAAGTATGCAATACAACTTGAACTAGTAGAAGGTATGCATTTTTTTCCAAAGGGTCTTTAGAGAGTCCAATTTCTAATCATCCACATTAGTTGTCTCGGATCTTGATGAGGCAATGGAAGAAGCACCAGCACAAGATACCCCTATCACCAATACTGGCACAGCTGCCTCCTCACAGAAAGGCAAAGCGGACCATGCAACAAGAAGTAGTGCTTCAAGAACAGGAACTGATCTGACAGCTTCCCAGGAGACAGAACCTCCCACAATGCAAGTATCAAAGGCTGAGGAGATTGAGGAGGAGCATCAGGATGAAGAAGAACAGGACGACCTATTTCAGGATGCAATTGAGGAGCCATGTCAGCAACGTAGTACCATGTCCAAATGGTATCTACAAATGATAAAAACATTGAGCAATATACCAAAGTTTCTGTAGCGCGAATTCTATATGTATGTAGCATTGTTTCTTTGTATCTAACATGTAATAATAAGATCAAGCTTGCTGTAATTACAAACTGCATAATATAGACATGATTCTGTGCCGTTTTTCATTGACAATAGTAAAATGCGGAGAAAGGGGATTGGGAAAATGAGGGATAATTGAGAAACAGTCATACTTACTGCAGGTACGCAGAGAGGCCAATGCTTGTCACCAGGGTATACCCAAATTTATTACCATGTTACACATTGCTATTCTAAATGAAGGTTCAATAGCATATGGCACCTTAAAGCTCGAAGAAAACTAGAGGAAGTGAGAAAGATTTCGCTTTGATGACAAGAGCAAAAAGTAACTTTTTTTACTGGAGAAATAGTAGAAAGATATATATAAGAATGTCGTGTCAAATTGAGAATGAAGGATGTATGAGAAACATTGAGTAGGATAGCAGGTACCTTTTTTTGTCCTAAAAAGTAATAGGCAAGCTTTTCTTTTTCTTTCATATGAATCTACTCCGTGCTAACGGATCTGTGCGAAAGGGCGTTGGTTGATGGGAAAAGGCAGGAGAGAGAGAGGGAGAGAGAATCAGTCGGAACAAGGGAAGAAGAAGCAACGCGGGAACCAGTGAGAGGGGAAACAAAGACCACTCGATGTAATAGATGAAGATAAAGGAAAGAAGGAGAGATGAAATGAATGTCGAGTGATTAAAATCAACGTGTGAAAGGATACGAAGGAAGGATTGTAAGCAGAAGAAGATTAAAAGGTGGTGTTGCCTTGTTCTTGTTTGAGGTAATCTTGCGCTTGTCTCACGGTAGCCATGAGGAAGAGTGCATCACCTTGCTGTTGTATAAGCTGGACACGCGTAAAAGTCTGCTCAGCAGACGGAAGAATAAAGTCCATGCGGCATTTGACTTGCTGTGTCTTGCCAGCTAAGACAATGGGAAATGGGATATTGTTAAGACGACTGCAATAAAAAGAAAAGTTTATAGTTGTATATCTTACCTTGGTTTTTAGATTTGATTTCAATCTTGTAGCGCGTACCATGCTTGTCAGTCTTTTCGTAGAATCTAACTTCAGCGACCTTGTTCATGACGCGATGTAAAGTCTTCAAAATGTGGCATATCTCAGAGTCGTACACTGTAAGATAGCAGATCTAGACGTAATTTTGAAAATAAGTTAACAACGGTGTAAAAAAGAATAACTGTAATTATTGGTCCTACCTTGGGCTGCTTGAAAAAGAAGAGATTCGATAGCCACGATGCTTTAGGTGTAACCGGTGAGGGAGTGTGGATTGTAGTAGCAGCCGTTATTGTAGAGCTGTTGGAAAATAAGCTAGGAGGGTGAATATCAGAGCCACGACGATCAAAGGATTGAATTGAGGATGCTTCGCTCGCTCGGCGAGGAGTTTCCTTGGCGCTGACGGGAGGTGTAGGCAGCTTGTGATATTGATGCTGTTCATGGTGAGTGCTGCTACTACTGCTGCTGCTACTGCTCAGGGTGCTGCCGTCTGAAAGTGCAGGGGGTGGTGACAGTTGGGAGTCATTGTTCATGCCAAACACAGCCAAATCAAGCTCCTTGCGTTGCTGACGGCGGTGTCCACTCAGTGTAAATGGGAACTTGCGAGCATCGTCAATGCGGATAGACAGTTTCTTGGGGTTGATGGTACTTGAGCGCCGATCATCCAATGGATCGACCTTACTATTGCGGGGCAATAATGAATTTCGCAGGGACGACTTTGGAGGTGGTACGGGTATCTCAGGATCCTTGACTTTGCCAAAGGGATTTTTGCGCAGCAAGGTCCCAGTGAGTGTTGCGCCTTGTTGAGGGGTGGATTTTGTTGCATTGGGCTCATCCTTTTGCTTGCTCTGACGCCGAGACGTCAATACACCACGGACACGCTCATAAAATGTCTGGCTCTTCTGCATGCCAGTTTCAGGTGGAGGCGTAGGCACAGGCGGGGGTAGAGGGGGTGCAGGTTGAACCTGACGACGGATACTAGCTGCAGAGTAACGACGATTGACTGTTTTATCTGGGATCCAGGGTACACTTGGTCTTTGCTGCCGAGGCTTTCGGATATGCTCTGTCATGGACATGCAGCGTCTGTCACGCTGGTTAAAGGTGCGGTATCGGCGACGCTCGTCATAGTAATCGTCGTCGTCAGACATATCTGCGTCGTCATCGTGATCAACCTGCCAATATCGCTCTGCATGCTGCTGCAAGAGAACGTAGACTACCTTTTGCATGTTGTGCCTATACATGCAGCCATGTTAGTAATCGGGTCAAAAAAAATGTCAGGGCGCTTGCATACTCTTTGCTGATCAGGGCGCGAACCACTGCATCATCGCTACTTTCTCCCCATAGGAACTTGATAGTCTCCAGGATACGGTCATCAATCTCTGAAGGGTCAGAGACAGGGCGGCCAATTTGACTAGGGGAAGGAGGTATGGGCAGATTGGATGTATCAGGTTCGGATTCGAGGAACCAAGGATGCTGCTTTATTTGATCCATCTGACAACATTTGGGATATTTGTATGAGTAAAAAATCAAAATAACCAGTAAAATTAAAGTAAGCACTTACGGTAAGACGTTTCTCTGCATCTACGACAAGGATGCGACGGATGAGATCCTGTGCGTTGCGGGAGATATTGTCGGGCATCACATATTTCCCTGCCTTGACCTGCATGAGAAGGAAAGACACAGAGGTTGGCAAATGCTGATTTGATTGTGCGGGCATATGCAATTCCGGTTAAAATGACGAACCTTCTTTAACAACTGACGGATATTGTCATCATCAAAAGGTAAATGACCAGTCAAGAGAGCAAACAGGATGACACCGCAAGACCAAATATCCGAAGCTGAACCATTGTATGGAAGACCCTACATGTACAAATCATTTAACATCTTGAACTAGTTCCTTTAGGTACTCGTTTTGCCCTTACAGCCACAATCTCGGGGCTCGCATAGTGAGGAGATCTAAAAGGACTATGTGTTAGGGTCCATCCAGGCAGCTTACAGAAAACAAAGAAAAAGGGAAAAAGAACGAGACTTGCCCGCAGCTTGTTTCGAGAAGTGATCCTGCAGGTTGCAGCGAAGCCATGCCAAAGTCGGCAATCTTGATGTTGTTGTGGTTGTCCAAGAGCAAATTCTCTGGCTTTAGGTCTCTATGGCTACAAGAATATCATGATCAGTACATATTCTAAAGAATATGAAAACATGTCAAAGCAAGAAGCAACATACCAGATAAGATGA
The DNA here is from genome assembly GCA_000611695.1 of Rhizomucor miehei CAU432. Classification (NCBI taxonomy): domain Eukaryota; kingdom Fungi; phylum Mucoromycota; class Mucoromycetes; order Mucorales; family Lichtheimiaceae; genus Rhizomucor; species Rhizomucor miehei. The sequence continues at coordinate 24,931 of KK100155.1, read as the reverse complement.
CGATGGCAGTAGTCCAAACCAAAGATGATGCTCTGGAAATGTTTTCGAGCTTCCTTTTCGCTGAGTCGGCCTTTGCTGACCAGGTACTCAAACAGCTCACCGCCTTCGACGTATTCCAAGATTAAGTACCTATTTTTGTGCAAGTTGAGTTTGATGCTCAAGAATGTTTTTAAAGTTAGCGCTAGGACAACTTACAAGTCGGGTGAATTATCATCGTCAATTACGTCAATTAAAGACATAACATTAGGGTGGTTGATAAGTTTCATGATTGCAATTTCTCGGCGCACGGCCTTTTCGATGGCTGGGTTTTGTGCCAAGTGTGCCTTGCTAATAATTTTGATGGCGACTTCCTCACCAGTGATCCGATGCACACCAAGTTTTACGCGGCCTATAATCAGGTAAACGTTATATTTTTGTTCCTCCAAATGTTTATAAAATAGACTTGACGGAAGAGCAAATACACAACGTACCTGAAGCGCCTTTGCCAAGCGTTTTGCCAACATAATAGTCACCAATCATCCTACGTGGTTTCGTGCTACATGTAGACAATGCTGAGGAGCTCTTGCGTCGATCTCTTAGGGATTTTGTAGATTTATTTCTGTTTAGAATAGTAGTAGGAATAGATGTCCGTCGAGTAGTAGTATTAGGTGCACTTGAGCGCCTGTATCCGGCCTGCGGATTCATGGGTGTGACAGGCGAAGGCTGCTGGTAATAGAGCGAATGATCATTAGGATTAGGGATCGATAACGGATGTACTGCTGCTGTATGCATTATTAAAAGTACGTATAGTAAAAAGACAAGTGAAAAGAAGAAAGGTATCAGGTTAAGCGAGTTTTACTATATGACAGGAATAAAAATAGGGGACTCAGCTGGCCAACTTGCAAGGGGCAGGCTAGGGCAAAAAAATTGGAGGAGAACCTCTATTTGATGGGAGAACGTGTTGAAAGGGAGCGATCCCCAGTGTATTATTTTCTTCCCCTGGTTACTTGATTTCCGCCGACAACAATCGCATTGGCTTTATTTGGAATGAAGTCATATGGAAAATCCTTTACAACATTTGCGATAAACGCTCCAGGGTTGCCAGGTATTGAAGCCGGTTCGTTAACTGTGTTTTGAATGTTGATGCATTGTCCGCCCATCTCCGCAGTTGCATAAGCTCTTGTTCACCTTGGATGTAGAACCATCCGCCTTGTCCAATGACAATAACACCGAAAGCCCAATAAGGTTCAGTGTTGCGAGTCGAATCCGAGCTATTATTGCTGCCAACGAGGTCATTAAATAGCCAATATTCATTGCCATCATGATCGTGCCAGCTGGGGGCTATCCGTTTACTTGATCGGAGCATGTCCATCATGTAGCATAGCCGTTTCCGCTCTAGAGCAACTCGTTCCTTCTTGAGCTGTCCATCGAGTGCTTGAGCCTCTTTAGGATTGTCAATCCGTCTCCTTTTCGCTTTGAGCTCCTCCATTTCAAAGTCTGCTCGCTCTTTCCTCAAAGCCGCCTCTATTGCTTTCAGTTCCTTGTTTTCTTCTGCTAATGCTTTTCGCAACGAAGAATCCAAAAGTAACATGTCGCACATGAGTTGTACTAGTTGAAGCTCATTAAACGCCGTTCGCCGTCCTTCAATGATGGGTACTTTAAAGTCGGCAGCTTGCAACAGTTCAATGATATCCTCCCACTGTTCCGTATTTAAACCTTGTGTCTCTACAATGGTTTCCAGGCCTCCATCTTCATCAATTCTATAATAATCACACCATGATTTGTAAATGTCGCGTCCAAGTTGAGATATCCGCGCATTGTGCTCCACTTTTCCAAACGCATCGAGCGCAAACTCTTTTGCCTTGCGTACAAGTTGTATGGCAATGTGAGCTGCTAGCCGTTTTGTACGCCACTTTCCTTGTACGTTTTGCAAGTTGGTAGTGAAGCGGGTATCGTCCATGCCAAAGTATCGTCCAAAATGAAACACAAATTCTCGTATCTGCAATCGAACCCAAAGCTCTTCCTCGGAATACAACAGTGTGATCGGTTGCATTTTCGGTGGATTGATCGGCTCTGCTTTTTTGAATGATAATTGCCTGCAATTGAAGCTATTTTAGTTACAAATTACAGGATTACACCTTGCAACTTTTGTCGTCCTTACATCTTTTCCCTGATGTCTGGTGTTCTCTTTTTCGAGCGTTTGCATTCGCTTTGGGTCCGTCGTAAGTCTAGTATACTTATCTGCACTGAGGTGCTTGACTTACTCGCAAACACATGTTCCTCTGTATCGCATATTAAAAAAACGGTCGTACAAAAATTCATTTCCTACCCACCCACCTGCATATTGGACATATCCAGGAACCAAGCTGTGTTTCACAAACTTTCTCATTGTAAATCGAATCCAAACACGAAATACAAAACTTGAAGTTGCATCTTTGCATTGTCGTGGAATTTACAGAGGTACATGGAACACGTCGGATAGCCGACTATACATGAATGAGAGGTTGGTTAGGGAAATGGGTGCTTTTGGTGCTCGTTCGTGAGAAGTCGACCACCTACCTCGCACTTTTCAGGTGGACACGGAGGAGCGTGCTAAGGGTCGGCAACTATACGGTGAGTAGGCTACCCCCTTAGACGTGTTCTATTTTGAGACCTACAGAGGATTTTGAAGATTGTCCTTGAGTAATGTGGCGTGCATTTTCGTCAATGACTTGCAATTGTCTTTTTTCTGAACGTTGACTGGGCTTTTTATCAGAAGCCGACGTAGGTCCAAAGCAAAGCCTAGTTATTGTAGGTTGAGTAACTGAAAGACGAAAACAGTTCACGTTGTCATTTACTTTGTCTGGTAAAATGACTTGATCTTGGTTGGTGCGTTGCTTGCCATGGAATAGAGAAAAATGACACACAGACGCGCACAGCGCGTCGCCCTGCATTTTTTCAAAACTTCCTCCGACGCGTCCTTCGTTTTTCTGTGTAACCCAGGAAACAATGGCATCGTGATCCAGAAGTACTATTTTGCTTATTTCGTGCATAAGGATATGTTTAGTAATGCTTCTCAGGGTACCAAAATGATGTCATTGCTGGTCGATTTCCCCCCCAAAAGCATCGCTCTTGTGCGTTCCTACTTGCCAGCCTTTTCTTTCCCGCGTCGCAAATCCTCGGGAAGTGAGCCTTCTTGCCTCATTTCGTGATTATCGTTGGTCCAAATCGCCATCGAAAAATGCATCCATTTGTAAACAATAATATGTCGCAGTTCTGCACGTTTGTAATTGATATTTAGTTAATACCTTGCATAGTGAGTTACAGGATTGCTTTGATGTTTCCGGGTTTCAGCCTTCCAATCGACATCTGCAGTGTATTTTCCTGTTTTTCAATGTATGGCTTGTCTACAACCTTGGTATCTGGTGTAATCATGTCTGCAATATGAAACTGAAATTGACAAGCTAAATAAGTGGTCAAAGATACAATGCTAAAATGTACTAGAACAAGCAAACACTGAAAACAATGGTTGTTTTCAATGTAAGTACATATTATATCTCTAAGCTGATCATATGTATCGTTTTTTTTCATGTCCTAGCACATTATGCTTACATAGTGCCGTAACGGAAGATACTTTTAGAAGCAATAGCATTTGCATGAATCGACCAAATCGTCGAGGAATCTCTTTAAATCGCCTGCAGTGGCAATATGTTATTGCAAGTACTACTACGTGGATCCGGTCTAGTTATGGTGGTATTGACCATTCAGCTACTGGTGGCGGTTTCTTGATTCGGATTGCCAACAGAAATCTTCTGGATACGATTGGACATGCTAGACTCGCTTAAAGTCTGCACAGCAATCCAAGAACCTGACACAGGTTTATAAAGGTTATAAAGCTTCTTCGGAGGAAAGGATAAAAGTATGTTTTTCGCACAGTGCAGATGTTTATGCTATTGACATCTTGTTGCTACTAGTATGCTATGGTGATCAGTCACCACTTTAACGATAAATTCAGTTCTTGATTTACACTGGATCACTTTGTAATTGATCCCGGGCACTGTACTGTAAGAATGCGTGCTGCTTCCAAAAGAAAAACTAAAGTCAAGCCCTGTTCCCGACATCAGTGACAGTTGGTATTGTTTCCTGGCTAAAAGCGTCAATTTGTGTTTCCTAAATGTAGACCGTGAAACATAAGCAGAAGACCTTCATACGGGTACATTATTTGTCACAGAAAAATCGATGTACTTGTTATCCGATCTGATGACCCCTATAGGCTTATCAGATTTATAAAATGCTCATACCTGACTAATACTGCAAGGCGCGGTTGGACAGTCCGAGCGCGTATCTACAGCGTTAACAGAATACATATTCACTGCCTGGGCGTGGGGAAGATCTGTCATGCCATTTTTCAGGTCTGTATTATCAGATGATGTTTTTCATGGCAACCATTTTCAAACTACTTTGCGTTTTGTGTTTCTGTTTGATCGCATGGCACCATTGGCGCGCTCTAAGGCAAAAAGTGGCAAGGCATGCAGCACCCGTGATTGGGTTCCTGCAGGAACTGAAATTAACTATCTTGGTTTGGTTTTCGACACCCTTCGGATACAGATTGCGAAAGCATGGAAAAGCTCGACGGAGCAGGTTACAGCAAACGAGTACCTGAATCGCCGACAGAAAAATAAAAAGACGGCTGAATTCAACCCGACTGGCTTCCCCTTCCCCATCTCCTCCCACTTTTCTCTTTCCGTAGAGACGTATCGCCATGGATACCGCACTGGCTTTTGCAGACCAGTACTTGCTTGACAGCGTGTATGCAAAACTGCTACCTGCTGAACCTTACTCCAACACAACAACAACTGCCCAGTCTTTACTCTCTCGCGATGACGATTTGCGTATTGCCTTGTCGCTCACTGTGCTTGTCACCTTGGGCGGTTGGTTCTTCTACTTGACAGCAGCCACGCTTTCCTATTACTTTGTCTTTGATCACGAAACAATGAAGCACCCGAAATTCCTAAAGAACCAAGTTCGTCTTGAGATTGAATGCGCTGTCAAGGCCGTTCCTGGATTTTCTCGTATGTTACAATTCCGCAATGTTTTCATCTCTTTGTTATGACAATTAACGAATGCAACGCATAGTATTGACTGTGCCTTGGTTCTGGGGCGAGATCAAGGGCTACTCTCTCCTCTACGAGGGTTTGCCCACCACTACTTCTGGTTGGGTGTACTTCTTCTCTTCGATTCCTCTCTTCCTTCTCTTCACCGATTTTGGAATTTACTGGATCCACAGATGGCTTCACCACCCATTGATCTACAAACACCTTCACAAGGTAACATGCTTAAAGGGACTTTTTCTAATTTCTCAACAAATACGGTAAAGACGGTGCGCTAACAACGAGTTTGTGATAAAGCCTCACCACAAATGGATCGTGCCCACTCCTTTTGCTTCTCATGCTTTCCACCCATTGGATGGTTACTTGCAATCAGTACCTTATCACTTGTTTGTGTACCTTTTCCCTATGCAAAAGTGGCTTTACATTGCCATGTTTGTCTTTGTCAACTGCTGGACGGTGATGATCCACGATGGTAAGTTTAGTAATCGAAAGAGAGAGAGCATATTCTAAGACGCACAAAACTCACGAGAATGGGTAACCTAGGTAACTATATTTCCCGATCCACCATCATCAACACATCTGCTCACCACGGTGTCCACCACTTATACTTCAACTACAACTACGGCCAATACTTTACCCTGTGGGACCGCATCGGCGGTTCTCACCGTGAACCGACGGAGGAGCAATACAATGCTGAGATGAGAACTAACCGAAAGGTCTGGGAACAGCAAGCAAAGGACGCGGAAAAGATTGAAGCCGAGGCTCTCAAGCAAAAAGTAAACTAAAAAAGGGTTCCCTCTATCCACGCGATACTTATCTATTCCCTCCTACTCTGTAACACGGCTTAATCTTTCTCCCTATTTCTTATATCTACCTTAAATTATCG
>KK100155.1:645-18840 GCA_000611695.1 Rhizomucor miehei CAU432 | reverse complement strand
TCCTTCTACATGTTACTCTAGTCATTTGCCCTGCTATTTTTTTTCTTCCTGCCTACCCTTCCTCGTAATAAGTAGTGGATTTCAAAACCATGAATATATAGAAAATTGATATCTTTGGAAACCAGTAAATTTTCAGGGCAGGGTGCGCGCGCGGGTTTTGTTTCTGTTCCATTATGGCAAATATTGTCAGGTCAAGGTTGGCTATCCCTCTGCGTTGTCAAAGCAGAGCTTTCTTTTCCACAGCTGCGAGACGTCTGCAGCAACAACAACAGGCACCAAAGCAACAACCAACAAATGATTCCAACGACCCCAAAATCACTCACTTTGGTTTTCGCAATGTACCAGAAGAAGAGAAAGAATCCTTAGGCAAGTACGATCTTTTATCGATCCTTGCGATTGCTAACGCGCTACCTGCAGTTCACAAGGTCTTTGCCAACGTCGCTAGCAACTATGACATTATGAACGACGCCATGAGTTTGGGCATTCACAGGATTTGGAAAGACGAGTTTATTCGCAGAATGGCACCAGGACCCGGCACAAAGCTTTTGGATGTGGCAGGTGGCACAGGCGACATTGCACTGCGTTTCCTTGACTATTGCAGAAACGTTCATCGCGACTCGACCGCATCAGTTACTATGGTGGATATCAACCCTCACATGTTGGAAGAAGGCAAAAAACGTTTCATGACTACACCTTACTGGAACAGTAAGTCGGCAAAGATTAGTTTGCTTCGGTTTTTTTTTTTCGCTAAACGCAACGTTATATATTTAGCCAACCAGGCGGATTTCATTGTTCAGAATGCAGAAAATTTGACAGCAATTGAAGATGCATCAATGGACGTTTACACTATTGCATTTGGTATCCGTAACTGCACGCATATTGATAAGGTTGTCAAGGAAGCATATCGTGTCCTGAAACCTGGTGGCAAATTTATGTGTCTTGAATTCAGCAGAGTTGATAATCCCCTTATCAGCAAGTAAGTGAAGCCTTACTTTTCCGTTATGAGTACGAAAACATACTAAGATTCTTTCGTTGTTCAAAATCAGGGTGTATGATATTTATTCATTTGATGTCATTCCCGTGCTTGGTCAAGTTATTGCACAAGATCGCGATTCCTACCAGTATCTTGTTGAGAGTATTCGCAAGTTTCCGTCCCAGGACGAGTTTGCTCAGATCATTCGAGATGCCGGATTCTCTACTGTTGGCAAGGGATACACGAATCTGACCTTTGGTGTTGCCGCCATCCACAGTGGTTTCAAGATTTAAAACACAAAAAAAGTTCCGTTCATTAAATTGTAGATAGCAAAATCATACTTTCACACGAATTAGACGTACACCATTTGATGATAAATATTGCTCGGCAGTGACTAGACTACCGTCAATGTAAATATCCGGTTCATTGTCCAGTCTCAGCATAAATATATAAGAATCGGACAGTTGTCGACCTTGTCGCATGGTGATTTGAATCGTATTTTCTTTCTCTTGGAACGACTCAATATCCCACCCTGGCACAAGATGCCCTGTTGAACCGGCAAAGCGGTCAGTGATATGCAAAAATGTCCGAGTTTCATGCGGTTTCAATAAGAGCTGATCACCGGCCTTGTGCCAGAGAAGCTTGTCGCCAAGTAGCGGGTTTTGTTGCTCAAAGAACGTAGCTGCTTCCTCGTCCGGCAGTCTCATGTAATGTGGTAAAGGTGACATGTTGACATATGTGCGATATCGTCTGCCATTTGCAGTGTATAATATACAATACACGTCGGCACCGATAATTTCGCTCGATTCCACGTGTGCTTGCACTTTGGGAAATGTGGACGCATACAATCGATGCTCTTCAGCGCTGTACTTTTGAACATCATCTGACATGAGCGTAAGCTGGCCCATGATATTATTCACGGTGCAAGTAGTATAGCGTTCATCGTTGTTCAGTTTGTTGTTATTCGATCTCAGGAGGAAAACATCCGGGTCTGTGCCAAACACGTGTGTCATATACCATCGATGCAAAGTCGATGTGAGAGCATTGTTAGTGGCGACGCGTTCGCGTACATGCGAGACTCGAAGCGTTGTTTGATCCCAGTATGGAGACGCGTCACTGCTTACTCTGCAGTAATCAAACTTGCCCCAAGTAGCTGCCAGCGGTATACCAGAGCCGAGTATCATGGCACGACCACGCGTGAGCTCTTGGATCAAGTCGATTGACTCCCAAAGGATTTCTCCACGCGACTTGCCCTGTTGCGGCAGCATGGCTGCAGCAAAGATAAAATCGAGTTTCAGAAGTCGGTAGCCCCACTCATCCAAGACGATGTTGAAGACTTTGCGTAGATACTCTCTTGCGCCTGCATTGTAGATATTGAGTGCATAGAATCCACCCCAGTTTGGACCAGCCACAAGGAAGGAGCCATTGTCGTGTTTGACAAGCCATTCGGGATGTTCTTTCACAATCCTGCTCTTGAAGCCTGCAGCGTAGGGAGCGAGCCACAGACCAGGGATGTAACCAGCATCACTGATCTGCTTAGCCAGATATCCCATTCCCTTGGGGAACTTGGATTCAACAATATCTAGCCAATCTCCCACGGCCACTTGATATCCATCATCGATCTAGGAAAAACTAAGTTATCCGAGCGAATACTTTGCAGATTTACATGGACAAACCTGAAATACGTCAATTGAATAGCCATGCTGCTTAAAACCTGTCAAGCTGTTCAAGACATCCTGCTCCGTCACGCGCTCATAATAATTGTACCACGATGTCCATCCTGTCAGATGTCTAGGCTGCAAAGGCTTGTCATGCAAATAATATTGTGCAAAGCGCTCCCACACAGCATTCAAGTCCGTATCCTTCCGGTGCATCATTATTACTCGCAGCTCCAGTGTCTCGCCCTCCAAAAGCTCCTTGCCCTCAATGTCCTTGTAAATGCTGAATAGCCCCCCGTTCAGATCGGCTCTAAAATAGGTGTAACCCGAATTTTCCGAAATAGATCCAAAGAATACAAGAGTTCTGTCTCGCATATTTTTGAGATACGTGTAACTTGTCGAATGGATGACTCCCATCCGGCCAGAGTAAGGAAAGAACCAATAGTCTCTATGGAAACAACATGAGTATATACTCTTTTTGACTCATGTCATATCATGCGCGTCGCGTACCCCTGGAGATCGAATTTTGTCCACCAGGCAACCGTTTTCGACATAGGCGGTATGCGGCTATACTTGTCTGCTTCTCTCGAGTGTGTCCAAGCCTGGTATCCGTCCGCCATCATAATGAGATCCTGCAAATCCATGTCAAACAGAAATTCCAGATAATGCAGCCGCACGACTTTGACTTGAGCTGTGAGCGTGTACGACAGCTCCAACGCGCTTTCGTCTATCCGGGCCAATTGCAGGTCAATGGCGAGGGATGGTAAAGCTGCTGAAGCATTCTGAAAAAGTGGTATGTCTTGAAAGTTTTCGTAGACTCCATTGTGCGTGTACTCGATTTTGACGCGTTGCATTCCGGATTGGACAGCTTCGAATGGCGGCTCCATGTTGGACTTGAGTACTATCTGTTCGCCTTGGCAACCGTAAAGAAAGAGCCAAACGCAGAGCCAGTAGACAAGTGCGCCGGACACATACATGGAAAAGGGCTATGGATAACGGCCGCTGTACGTCGCCCCAGCTTTTTATGCGGCCGATCCCATCATGACAACATCACGCGGACCATCCATTTTTTTCTGCAGCATGAGAGTGTGTACTGTAAAGAGCTTCAAGATCCTTTATGAACCGGAACTGAGTGGGGCTTGTATATGATGACTCATAAAAGGCTTTCCTTCTGTTCTGTATGCTTCTGCAAGCCAAGCTACCTGAATCAAGAGCATCGTGCTGTGTGATATCATGTAAGGTATGAAGTATCTACTTACCATTCTACATCGTCACTAGCGATGATATCTGGTCACGGAAGACTAACCAAGCGAAAAAGATGATGGAAAAAAGGCGTCGCACCAAATATGTGCTGTAGGCATGCAGCTACAACAATTGCTCCACGCAACGATAAGTATGCAGATCATTACTACTTTCTGATAGTACAAAGTACTCCGGGCTTTCCTTAAAATATTTATACGTTCCTTCAGGGATGATAAGTAGAAACGGGGAACTGTCTTTGCTTTGTTTGAAGCAATGCACAACGCGTTCTTACACAGAGACAAAAGTCAAGACTTCATCCTTTAAAAGCTTATACTGGAATGATAGACTTCTGCAGACTTGTTCTTTCCTTATGGGTATATACTTGCTTTAGTTAAGGGATGGTTTCCACCCTGATCTTTTTATTGTTTGCAGTTGTGTCTAAGTAAATTTTTCTGCAAGGTCCTTCCGCAATGCTCACAGGTTCAAAAGCAAAGTTTGTAGTTCAGGGTATCGAAGCATGGTGCCTTGCACCCAGCGAACCACTCTTCCTGGATCAATAATTTTTTTGGCTTGATCTGCACACAAGCAATTGGTCAGCAATGCGCTTGGAGCTGTCATCAATGGTGTCTGTAAATGTTTCAATGTGCAAAGTTGTCAGATTTGGGCACTTTGAGTGGAATTCGTTGATAACCGCCAAAGAGATTTCATCAAAAACGCGAGCTAAAGTCAAAGTATGCAAAGCAGAGCACCCGGGCCAGTAGAAACTGCAAACATCCACGCCACGCGTTGTCCTTTTGGGGCTCGGTAATCGTTTATCACACTCCATGACCAACGAAGTGATGGGCAGCGTAGTCACTATGTGCGATGGTATGCCAAAAAATCGTCGATTGTTGCGAATAGGCTTGTTTCTTTCAGCAAATCGATTGATGAGCATGCCATGCTGAGAGTTGTCTTTGTAGCGAAAAACAAGATTCTTGAGGTTGGGGAATGTTCTTTGAGCTCCTCCATATCGCTCATGGCCATGTATCCATCTCGGAGGATTAGCTTGGACAGACAAAGACCGATCTGCTTTCTGGTGGAATCTCTAGGGGCTTCACGTCAGATATAGGCAAAGCTGTTGTTGATTTGTTCATCACATACCTGTTGTCACTTTGTTCACGTAGCAGCGCTCGAGGCCGCCTCCGAACCTCCTTCTCAAAATCCACTATGGACTGGTCTTCATCCAGTAAGCTTCCCATCGAGTTTGCAGCCACGATATCTTGTTGTAAAAGATCGTTGACAGTTTGACACCTGCAGAGCACTTCCTTTCTTGCCGACTAACGAGCAGACGACGATATTTTGTTTTTGTCGAATGCTGTCAGAGACGCGTCCCTTTGCTTGTTGGATATGGACAGCATCCTTTCACCGAGCGGCCAGTCTCTACGACTTCTTGCTCTCCGTTGGTCCCTCTGGGATGACCGGGTCATGCAAGCCGCACCGTACACCGAGCAAACGACTGTGTACGTGCCACGCGTTTCTTCCTCTTTGAAATATCCTATATCTTCTCCATTTCCTTGGCCGAGGCGGCATACGAACGAAGAGTCGTAATGGTCGATCGCAGGTCGGGGTAATCCGTGCAAGCGTCCGAAAGTCCCAAAAATAAGTCGTCCGCAAGAGGAAGAGCAATCGTTAATTTTGGCTTTTTATATATCAATCCACACCGCGGTCATTGCGGTTACTGAATCTATTATTCATAATGTTGTGTGATATTGTACATTGTTGCGATTTTTGCAATGGTGGAAGAGGTGTCTACCAAAGCTCGTAGCCGTTTGTGCAACAGCGAAATTGTTTAAATGTGCATGGGCAGCATTGTTCCAAAGAGGAGAAGGTATAGAGACAATCGTGAACCGATAGGATCGATAAGGTTACCGTCGTGGGGGAGCGGCCGGCGATATTTTGTTTTTGTCGAATGCTGTCAATGTGCCGCTCCCACGAAAAAGGAAAGACAGTTTTCATTGACAAGATCGACAATGGAACATTGCCGTTGTCGGTTGCAACAATAACATTTTGCTCGTTTCATAAAAAAATCAACTCTTTGCATATGATCGAGCGAAAGAGACGGATCATCGTACATTGCATCGTTTAGCGGCCGAAGGTTGCCTCCGTTCGACATATTTTAGCCGCTGGTGGAGAGAGATGCTCATCAGCCATCAGTAAGAGCCCGCATCAATGTCCGTTCGCAGGTTCCTGGAATGCCGTGTTGCAAGCACTACGAATATATGGTTAACTATCCATCGTGGAGGTCGAGTACCCTCTAGGTATCGGTTTGATAATCAGATCCATACTTTTGCTCGATTTCACCAAGTCGTCTCGAGCGCTGCAAAAGTAGACGGCTTCTAATCCTTTAACTTTTGAATAATGCGTCTTTTTCATGCATTGCTTCTTGTATCGTGGGACGCGTGGCTACCTTAGAGCTGACTTGCAGCAACTGCTTCTTCCTTCCTTCCTTCCTTATTTTCTTCCCTCTCCATTCTTGATATTGGGGAGTAGAGGAGCACGGACAATATTTTGTTTTTGTTGCATGCTGTCAGGGCTCCTCTCTCCATTTGTAATCGACAGTTAATCGACGCGCGAGATGCGGAAAATTCTGCTGCTTCATTTTACTGACTGTCCATCTTGATGACTTGGAACAACGTTCCCGTCTTCGTTTTCGAAAACCAGGGTGGGGCGTGTGCCTTTTTTGGGGCTGGGCCTGGCTGTGTGTGCAGAGAGAGTGGGAGAAAGGCAAAGATCAAATTGGGGAATCGCGTTGTTTTCTTCTTGATTTTCACATCCAGAAATGGCACCGAAAGTTTCAGCTATAACCTTATACCCGATCAAGTCCTGCCACTACATTAATGTGGACAGCTGCGAAGTGGACGAGCTCGGACTTCGGCTTGATCGTCGCTTCATGTTCATTGACGAATTGACCGGACGCTTCATTACCCAAAGGTTTCCCTAATAATAACTTGAGTATTGCGGAGGTCACGCAGACTTACCATGCTGCGCAACAGAAAATACGCGTCCATGACGTTGATACGTCCCATAGTCGATACCGAAAAGGGAACATTGACCTTGACGGCTCAGGGGCTTCCAAATGTCAGCGTACCATTGTTTCCTGACGTGTCGAAACTTGTAGGAACGAAAAGCGCAGCTCTGGAAGGATACTCTCACGGTTTTTGATATGGGTGACGAGGCTGCAGAGTGGATCACAAACTTTTTAAAGGTGAATCGTAAGCACGATCTTGAGAACGACCACAATCCAGAGGAGGCAGTCAAGGCTGACGAGTTTCGACCCATTCGTCTTGTAACTTTGGACGACCCAAACAATGGAAGATATGCACGACCAGCCCACAGAAAACTGCCTGGTATCCATTCTCCGTTCACTGATTGGTCACCCATATCCTTCGGTTTTGAAGCTAGCTTGGCTGATCTAAACAAAGGCCTTGTTGAAAAGGCAAATGGTCGTCCAATACCGATCAATCGCTTCAGGAATAATCTGACTATTTCCGGGACAACGGCGTGGGAGGAGGATGATTGGCTTGTTGTGCAGTAGGTCGCATATACGCGTTAGCGGACAATGCAGGGATGCTTATTTATTGTTAAAGGATCGGCGATGTGACATTTTACGTGATACGACCGATCGCCCGATGCACTGGTAAGGTTGCATCAGTCAATAATCTATTTAAATACCTGTACTAACTGGGCAGCGTAACACAGTCCCCAGCGTTGATCAAGATACTGGCATCAAGGATGACTGGGGTTCCATCTTGAATTATCTAAAGAAAGAACGACACTTTGATGAAAAACCCAACGACGGATTTTTCTGTGTGGACGTGGCTCCACTTACACGAGGCACCATTCACGTTGGTGACGAGGTGAAGGTGTTGGAGAGGGTACCAAAGTCAAAGTGAAACGGACGCGCCCACGCGTTGTAACTCAATGCTATTGGTGCTGCTTTTTAATTTACGCGTTTGCTTGTGCCGCGAAAAATCGATCTTCTTTTTTTCTTTCCCGCTTTTGACTTTTTCTTTATTATCATGGACGAAAACACTGGTAATTAAAAGCTGCTTTATAACTATTCGGTTTACACGTATATATTTAATATTTGTCGGATTGTCGGATAATGCTTTGCAGCCGTAGGAGCGTCAGGATCACCTTCTTTATTCTGGTCCCCTGACTCGAAGAAAGCAGCAACCCGGCAACCGTTGCAAGATCTATTCTACAGTGAATGTCCCGATTCACCACCAGAGAAAGTCCCTTTGGGCAAGTCAGAAGACTACATTCCAACGTCTCAAGTGAATCCGAGTCAAGATGAGGAACGCGTCGAGATGGTTTATATGCAACGCGTGCAACCACCTCTGACAGTGGTCGGAGGACGACAGGACATTACCATGGGTCGCGGAACCAGCGTTACAGTCAAAATCGGTCGACGCAACAGACAAATCAGTAGAGTGCACGCGAAAATTGAGTACAAAGCAGACACCAACGAATACGAGCTTGTTGTTTTGGGTCTCAACGGCGCAGTCGTGGACGATGTACGCTATTTGCAAAACGAACGTTGCATCCTTAAGGACTCGTCGCTCATTGATATACTTGGAAACCGAATCCGTTTCATGATCCCCCACGAGTCACTTTTTGAAAGACAAACTGAACCACATCGACCTGTTTCCCCTCCACCAGAGCAAGCTGACAAGGATGAAGCAACTTCGGCTGTTACTGAGGAACGAGCAGAAAAGAATGCAGTGGAAGAGCCAATGAAAAAGGAGAAGCAGTCTATTCCACCGAAATCAGAAACCCCTTCTACAACACAGCAGCAGCAGCAGCAACAACAACAACAACAACAACAACAAGAACAGCAACAATTGAAAACGGAAACTAATGCTACACAACAAGATGCCGTCAAGGATGAGGCAGAAGAACAGAAATCGGAGGCACCACTGAACTACGCAGAAGTAATCATTGACGTACTCGGTAAGCACAGGTGAATTTTTTGACAGTTGCATAGAAGCTAAACTGAGAAAATAATCATTTGCAGTCTTTTCACGTAAATCATCGATGCCGGTTAGCGACATTTGCTCACGTATCATATCGACCCATCCAGCATACAAAAATGTGGATCGAAAAGAACTGTCGGAACGCGTTCGACAAACACTAAAGGAGAAACCTTTCTTTGGCGAGATCGTACGCAAAGGCAAGACGGCAGATGGCTCGCCAAAGGAAAATCTCTATTATTACAACAGCGAAGCAGATCCCGTTGAATGGCGACGAGCAGAATACACACACGTAGGACGAAGCGCTCGTAAATGCACATTGCAGGATAAGCAATACTTCTTCAAAATACCACCAAAATTGGGCCGCAACCGGAACGCATACGTGCCACCACCGGCAAAGGCATACGACGAAGAGAACAACAACAAGCGATCACGAAGTGACCGGGACGATTCAGCATCAAAGAAACAACGCACATAGGAATATTTCTGAGCATTCTCATTTTTCTTTTCTTTTATCCTTCAAACATTAAATCTGCATAAAGACTAAAAAATATCGTATACAATAACGTTTTCAGAGTTTGGCAGAGGTAGTGGTATCGTAACTGCTGATAATATTGTCGGCAACGTGTAGAGCCAAGGCTTCTGTGGTAACCATCGGGTTTACGCCACTGGCAGTGGGGAAGAGTGAAGCGTCAGAGACGTACAGGTCCTTGACCTCCCAAGTCTCGCCTGTAGGCTTGGTAACAGAGATCTTGGGCGACACACCCATTCGGCTATCATAGTTTTGTCAGTGGATTTGCACATCTTTTTCTCTACAACTATAGAAATATCAAATGTTTTACCTTGTTCCCATCTGGTGAGCACAGAAGACGCCTGCACCGTCCTGAGGCAGACCGTATTTTTCAACGCGCTTCAACCATTTGACGAAGCGAGGGTTGTTGATGCTAGATTCTTCATCAGCCTTAAACTTGAAGGGGTCAACGCCGTACTGTCCAGTATGCAATTCACGTGCACCAGCAGCGCAGAGGATCTTGAGGGTACGCAGGATGCCTTGCAAAAGTGACTGGCGGTCATGCTGGGACAAGACAAAGTCGACAATCACGTTGCCTTTATCATCGTAGCGCACAGCGCCCTTGGAGTCTTTGTCACGAGAAAGGATAAGAAGAGGTGCACATCGGCGGTACTTGAGCATAAGCTCCTTGTGTGCAGCAGATCCGCGCCAGGGCAAGACAGTGGAGTAACTACCGGGGTGCAAGCAAGGTACTTCAATCTTGGCACCGTAGCCTTGGCCATCCAAGTTTTCACAAACGTTGCTGACTGCGGTCATGATAGAGCCTTCAAAGCAGTTGATATCGTGGTCGAAGAAACCAATGGTAATGCAGCATGGATGGATACGCAAATGCCGGCCAATGTTCTTGTTTTTCAGGCCGCTGCGCTGCAGCACGCCAGGAGTCTGCAGAGAACCAGCTGCGACAACAACCTTGTCAGCATAGATAGTGACCTTGTGCTCATAGTGCACAACAACCTCGACACCGATAGCTTTGCCGTTCTTGGTGAGTACACGCTGCACTTTGGAGCGATCTAAGAACTTGGCGCCATGTTGATAGGCATCACGCAGCCAAGTATTCATGGTACCGTTCTTGATTCCATCCTTGCATCCAGCAAAGCACCAAGCACAATCGTGAGCGACACCACCGGTGTTTTGGTGGATATCAGCATGATGGTAGCCAAGCTCACTAGTGGTCTACAATCAAAATTCCAAGTTTTCCCAGATACGCATATGGCTAAAAAAAATCAACTTACTGGCAACCTTTCACAAGAATAGCATTGGGACCATTGTGCTTGATTCCCGCCGTACTAGCTCCAATACGTTCAAACACACGGTCAAGATCGCGTGAGAACTATAAAATGCATGTGATTAATTAAATACATTTCTCCTGGTTTTCATAACAAGCATGTGTTACCTTGGGAGAAAGGAAGTGTGACAAGCCTTGCTTGGCCCATTCTTCACGGACATAGTGCTGGAGCTAGGAATTTTAAAAAAAATATTAAATACTCGATTCTGTACTTAATCATTGAGTAAGGAGTATAGTTATATATATACCTTGAGAGATGCAGACCAGTTGACAGTAGTTCCACCACCAAATACACTGCCTGCCAAGACATTGACAGCACCTTCGTAAGTAGAAAAGAAGCCACCGTACTCGTAAAGGTTAGCGAATGCGTTGGGCTCATGAAGTTCAAAGTCGTCTTCGTGATAGTAAGCGCCTTTTTCAATGACAAGTACCGACTTCCCTGCCTTTGCAAGCTCGGCAGCTGCTACGCCTAGCAAATAACAAAAAAAACTGTCAGCCCAAGCACTTAGAGCGACGTTCCAATTATCTAGAGCATGTACCTCCACCGGCGCCGCTGCCAATGACAATAACATCAAACTTTAGAGAAGACAACAGGTCGTTCAAGGTCAACATGGGAAGTCGTTCACGGGTGTTTGGAGGCTTGTAGTCAGGATGGGTGCGAACTTCATCTCTGCTGGGGTAAAGCATGCCCTTGTGCAACGGAGAATCCATGATGGCATAAACGGGATGGCAACTGACAGCAGCAAATGTCTTGTAGAGTAGGCGAAGAGGAGGAATACTAGAATTCATCCATTTCTGGAGAATTTTCTCGCGTTCCTGACGCGGAAGGTCTTGAAAATGCGCAAAGTGTCCTGTCAGTGCGAGCATGCCGGCGCGTTTGGAAAGTGCAGTAAGGATCAAACTGAGTTCCTGCCGTTTCTCGGGGGCGACCGCTCGGTTCAAGAAGGCTTTAACGGCCTCCCAGCTCTGAAGACTGGAAGAAGACAAGTCTCCAAAAGATTCAATTTGTTCTGGAGTGTGAGTACCGTTGGGTCCACACAAACGTTCCTTGAGATCTCGCTTCTCCTCGTCGGTGAGCTTGGCAATAAACGTGTCCATAATCGCGAACAGCAGCTGAATCTGTTCTGGATTCAGGTCAAAGGTGGGTGCAACAAGGACACCGGTTGGGATCAAGGGGCATGGTAGGTAGTGAATAGAAAGGGAACTGGGACTTGTGGGTGACAGGTTGGGGTTGCCCTAGAACAGTTGCCAGGAACTTCAGGCACATTTTTATATAGTATGCGGCGTTTGAAAATCGGCATCAAGCAAGTAATCTTGTTTTCTCCGTTTTGGTTAAGCTTGAGAAAAGTTTAAACAAACTTTGGTACCTGACCAGGCACAGAATATACGGATAAAATTTACTTATTTCTCCTCTATGTATGTATTTTACATACTAACTAATGGTGCTTCTTTCTTGGCTATCTCAATTTAATTCTGAAGAACGCGTATTATCATTCTCTATTGGATCTTCATACTTTTCTCATGATTCTGGAGTTTGAAATCATAGGTGGTACAAGCGTGCACAGGCTGCCAACCCCACTCTTTTTTCTTCACAGCGCGTGGCAAAAGGTAATCAGGCGATCTTTTTTATCTTTTTGTGTTTTCACCGCATTGTTTGATCCTGAATGTCAGAATTATGTGGTTTATTGTCTAACTGGGTATTCTTAACCATAGTTATAGATTCACATATATCAAGGTACCGTTCGGGGGTGATTACTTCAAGATATAAATAATATCAGACATTATTCTTACATAGGTATATACTGTTTCGTAAGTTATCCGGCAACATGGTGCATAAGAAGTAATTCTTATTTGCATAAATACCCCCAAATATTATAGTCTTCCTTTGTCTGTGTGCTTGCTTGGGCCCGCAAGCAAACAATTTCGTCGCATGCTACAGGTTATATACAAAGGGTGCAGTATGGAACGAGGGAGCTCAGGGAAGCATGACATGGTCATAGTTGATACTCGTAAAAGATATACTATGTAGTAGGAGGCTGCTGAGGTACATACATGCCGACGTTGGGTGTAGGTGACGATGTAGACGTGGCAGTAAAAGCACTAGTGCTACTTCGATGTTGTCTGCGAGGTGATAACAAGAGCTCCTGAAATTCTTCCTCCTGTTGCCTAGGAGGTGGAGGATCAGACTGCAATGCTGGGTGGATGGTAGGCTCGTTTGGGGCGGGTGTATATTGTATAGGTAATGGAGTAGTAGCAGGATAACCTGTAGGATGCTGAAATGTAGGCTGTGCAGGAGGTTGGAAACGGGTAAATCCATAGGGCATAGCCGCTTGCTGATGGCTTTGCGCCTGCTGCTGTTGTTGTTGCTGCTGCTCCTGATGATGATGATGATTATGCTGTTGCCGTTGCAAAGACATCCCAGCAGTGTCACCGTATTGATATACAAAGGAAGACGAGGAAGAAGGCTGGGGATAAACTGAATGATGCTCTGTAGTAGCTGTGTAAAGTGCCGCTGAAGTATACGGAAAGTTGGGTTGAGACGACGATTGACTAAGTCTAGGAAGCTTCCGGATACTATCATGTTCAGCTGCTGGATCGGTCGACCTTGACTTGCGAGATTGCTTTGCGATTTCATTGACTATCTTTTGGTTGTGGATCTTAACATTGAAAGAGTGCTCCGGAATGGTGACTTTGATGAAACCTTTTGGTGCGTCTGAATCTTTGGATGCATTGGAAGCTTGTTTGGAGGATCTTCGCTGCTGAACCTGCGGCATTGGTTCTGTCCTCGTCTACAATATGTTCGTAAACACCAAAGAGCATTCAAGTATTTGGTGCTTGCTTTTATAAATGTACCTGTGCTGAAGCTGAGCTCTGTGCCGCCGATTGACTGGACTCTGCCGTCGGCTGCTGCTGCTGCTGTTGTTGTCGTTGCTGTTGTTGTTCCGCAGAGGTGGACGCATCTTCGGCCAGTGAAGGTGCTACCAAGGTGTTTGGGTCCAGTCGAGCCATTTGACAAGTTGTATGCAGTAAATTCAATATTTCTGATTCCACAAATCTAGATAGTTCTTCATTTCCTGCGACTGCCATGCAAACTCGAGTCCATATACTCGTCAAATGACGCGCCCTCGCTGCTGCTTCTCGATGCCGGATCTTTGTCCGTTCTTCCGACAGACGATTGTAAAACCTTCGCTCGTTCCAACTAATATCTGGAAATTCAGCCTGCACTTTTGCCCGGATATCTGCTGTCGGCAGATTGGTTCGTGCAAGTTCGTATATCATATCAATCACTTTGCGTGGCCAATTTCGATCAATCTCTTCTGGTCGCATCAGTTCGTGATTATGTTTCGCAGCCTCTGGATTCAGCGACTTGCGAAACTGCCAGCGCCCTTCCCGCTCATATAAAACTACTCGCCATCGACAGTCGCACCGTTTAGAAGGCCTTTTGCGCTTTGGTGCCGATTTCGGATTTCGCTGAGAGTCAGGCAGGCCTTCACGCGAGCAATATACATAAATATTCTTTTAAATTGCGTTGATATATGATTGACGATGTTTGTGCTTCCATCACTTACCCGATGCATACTGGACTCTTGCTTTACTGTGAAGCCATATTGAGCACAGAGATCTCGGCAATGCTCTATTGCCGTTACGCTGTCCGCAAAGTTGAGCTTCAGTAGCTCTTCATAGAATGGCTCGAGCTGTCGACTCCAAAGTGAGCTACTACAAAATAATGGGTTTCCCCACGCCAGCTGAAAATGTCTCCGCTTACCGATATCTCCTGCTGGGCCTGAAATTGGCCTTGGCTCGATGTAGTTGCATTATGTGGCTCAGCGGGCTGGTTCGTCATACTACAGCACACTCACTGACGCAGACACACACAAGCACGCACGTCTCTCCTGGCAGGTTAACTCGGTACCACCGTTACTTTGCTTGGAGTAGATTAGTGAACGATGGAGCTTGGAATGGCGACGATCGTTGTCAAGGAAACTTGCAAAGTCGGCGTTCTTAACCCGTGAATCGTGTATTTGTCGCCTGGAAACAAAAAGATTTATGCAACCTCTGCACGAAAAAGGCGCCAGGTGACGATAGTAAAAAGTCGAAAGATAGTGTGAGAAGGAAACAGGGAGGGAAAAAGAGCGGATCTTATCCGTTCGAATATGCTTTGCTTCATGGTTGAACCTTGCATTTTGAAACCTTTCCAATGACAGCATGCCTTTTCTTGGTGTCACCATCCAGTATCTTGCGCCATGTATACGCTTTTGGGTAGTGTTTGAAGATACTCGATACTGTTTACACTTTGGCTTTAACATCATTTACATTTCCTAGTACTAGCAGCATAGCTACCTTATCGTTGCTGCCATTATCATGCAGGTACACATCCCGAGGATGAAACACAGGAGCATTTCACTTTGAACGACACAAAAGAAACTCAGAGACTTTTGATTCGGTAGAAGCTGCAACCTGTCAGCTTACCTTTGAAAATCGATCCAGCGTTTGTCATGAAGCTGAGCCAAATGAATTCTGAAATGTCTTGAAAAGTTATGAAATGACATCTCTCTCATATCTTCTTTTGTTCACTTCTATAAAGTGTTAATGTTTCTCTAAAGCTTTATGCGAGTTGCCTCGTACAAATAGCAGTACACGTGGTGACATTGAATATGTAATCATCTTTCTGGAAAATACCCTCTGCACGGTTTCTGAAATAGGGCAAAACCCAAGCACAGAAGATGCAACATCTGAGATGGTGGGACGTGCTTGCGCCCGCGTACCTACTTTATTGTTTTTGTTTGTAAAATTTGCTCGGGATCTTAATCGCCTCTTTGTTGCCTTTTTTTCTTCTTTTTCTTTTCCCACACGCATTGTTTGTGTTTGCTTGGATTGTTTATAGATCACTTGCTGTTTATTGTTTGTTAATGAAATCATGCTCTCTTTTCTTGGAAGAAATTCACATTATGAGTAACTATGCATCTATTGTATTGTTATTTTGTTGCCATGCGATCATGGAGGTCATGGGAGTTTGTGGTATCTCAAAGAAAGAGTAACCTATAAAGCTAAATGTTAGCTATTCCAAAGATGATCGCTGTTAAGTCTCGGCGTAACTCACTTTGGGAGGCAATGAGAATATCAAGTATGGGAAGAAAGAGTGAAGGATGTTGGGACCAGGCATCATCAATGACTTGATAGTTAAGCATGTCTTGCATGGAAAATGTACATGGGAAAAGCTCGGACAGAGCTTCGTAAACTCGTGTATCATTAACGTCGCTGAAAAGATAAAAAATGGGATATCGAGAGTCGACTTCTTGGCGATACTCCAGACAAGCATCCAGCAATCGTCGTTTGTTTGTCATTTGATCATTCTCTGCTAGCAGGACTTGCAGAGTTGACTTTTCGATGGGCATCGCGGCGGAAACTGCTTGATTTAGAGGAATGTTTCCAAACATCTCAACTACGAGTTCCTTAACCGCTCTTCGATACGCTTTTGGACTCAAATCTTCTTTTTTTCCGCGTCGAATGTAGTCCATCAGGTGCACGGCGAGCCCGCTAAAGTTATTTGCTCCACCCAAAGCCTCGACAATTCGATCAGCTGCCTGAGCGATCGACTCGATACCTCGCGGTGTCGACAGGACACGGGTCATCAAAGCTTGGTGCAGTGCCATTTGAGAGTCTTTTTGACTTAGATCTTTCCGTAAGGATGTACCAGACAAGGAGCCACAGTGTACGATTTGCTCCTGCAAGGCTCGTAATTCTGACAGCGAGTGGACTCGCCGCATACGAGGCGACTGAATCCATTGATACACTGCTGCGATCCACGTCTTGGGCTTTCTCGCTGGCCCCACTTCGATGGACGCCACACTGTCAACTCGTCCTCCGAGCCAAGCTTCTTGTTTGCCCCATCCGTGACCAACTCGTTCTACGACGCGGATACCAAACTCTTTCTCCAGGGGTGACAGATCGTACAGCGATGACCAAGGAACTTCTACGCATGAGATGCAAGACATGTATGCTTTTGCCAACTCGAAGAATGAAGCGCGTGCGTTGCCGTCTCCGAGACGTAAATGTGGGGCAATGACTGTTCTGTTCGTTTCATAGCCGAGGCGAATAGCAGCACGAAATGATGCATGCTGCTCGAAAAAGTTGCTGTTACACTGTAAGAGAGAGAGCCGCCACTCTTCTGTTTCCTTTTGACAACTTACCCATATGGAAAATATGTGATAAACTTTTCATCGAGTTTTGGTTCGTCGTCGGTTGCACGAAGTGTCAATCGGCTGAGGTGCCGAGGCTGAGATGCGTAGAGCGTAAACGGAACGACTGCGAGTACTATGAGAATCACCAATCCTCCCAGAGGACGGTAAAGTCTACGTATCATGATATTATATTTGAAAGATGATAAGGAGAGGGTTAATGTAAGGACAGAGTTCCGTTGAATGTTTTAAAGTCCTTGTCAATGTGGACCCCCAGGCGTAAGGGAGCAGATAAAGGAGAAAACTCTTACTGTTTTTCTCTCTACCCTAGATGTAAAGCAGAGTCTTATCCAAAAGCCACTTGCATGCTTCTATGCATGCTGCTTCTCGGGATGTATATGGACTCTGCGTACGGTCTACTTTATGTATATCAACTTTTAAAGAAGAAGGCAAAGATGGTACATGGATGTGCATGTATATAATGCTCTTAAGCAGAAAGTGCCCAGAGAATCAAGAGATAGTACTCTACTTGCGTGTTAACCATGTAATTCTGCATCTTTATCAGAGATGCAATGTAACATGGCCGCCTGCACTGCAAATCCGTTCGGAAGAATTTCATCCGTACGTCGCTCTGTACGACGCTTATACGCATACTATCTAGCATTTACATTGACAGATTCTTCCTTATTTCCTCTTTATGTCGATTTACAGAAGAAGATTTTGATGTTTTTCAAGTAAGTATGTATAGCATCGTCTACAATTTTTCGACGCTGGGAAAAAATGACTTTTAATCAGCATGCAGATAAAACAAGAAGACCAGGGTTCGAGAGTGCCGTGGATGATATCTTCCATAAATACCATATAGATAGTATGTATCATTATCCCGATGTCTTGAAGGCATTGGTATCATAATTTTTGCAAATGCTTCGTTGGATCAACATGTTTCAGAATATATCTATGGATGGCAATTGTATACAACGCAGCACCGTTTCCTCTTTGGAAAGCCATGAACTCGTACGAAAGCTATTTACATAGATCCTCCAAAGACCAGACTTATTTGCTGCCACTAATGTTCACTTCCTGGTACCTCAACCCTTACCGTTGATAGTCCATGCCCATCTTGTCTGCTTCAAGCAATTCGCTGCCATTAAAGTCAAAGCTTCTGCACCTATTGATGGAATATACATGTGGAGATGACGTCTCGTACTTACTGATCGATACCTTGTATCTTGTATTTTCTCCATGGTGGTCAATGATAAATCTCCAGATGACATA
>KK100154.1:159027-191170 GCA_000611695.1 Rhizomucor miehei CAU432 | reverse complement strand
CCTGTTTCATGCTAAAGTGCATCTGACATTCCATTTTAGAGTTCAAGTCTTAGCTGCCTCTGACTTCTGCGAAAGTATTTTATGCATCCGTGCTCCACTTTGGCGTACATGTTCACAATATATTGCTGAAATAATCTACCGTAATAATGTAGGAATGATTCTTGCCGAACTTGGATCATGTATGCGTAGTACAACATGATTTTGCCGGCCATGACGGGGTGTAGTCTCGTCGTCGTTTTCTGGATCACCTTCGTCGACAATATGCCGTTCCTGGTCTGCATTTTCATCTGTCTCTTCATTTTCGTCTATTTATACAACAGATGTGGTCTTAGTTTGGCTGGAGAATCGATGCATTCAGCGTACTTAGAGATGCATGTAAAGCGTACCTTCTCCTCGGAATGGAATTCTAGGGCGCCAAACCTCTTCCGATACCCCGTTGAAAAATAAGAACATAGTGTAAGGTGTCGTATCGTATTCACCATTTATGCTCCGTATACGTCTAGAGCAACCATTCTTCTCGAAAACTAAAACGTCCCTCTCTACCATTATTGCATTTGAGTTGTCATCGATAAGTGCTGCAATTTCATGTGCCGTCGGAGATATGTATTGCTATGCTCAGGTCGAATGCTTCCGTGAATAGATATTGTCAGATCCAGAGCTGGATCGTTGAGAAGGCGTTTTCCAGCCGTTTTGAATAATCTGGCTTCATTCAACATGAAATATAATTCCATAAGCAATGTAGGGTCGAGGTCGTCGAAGATACTTGTACGTCGAGAAGTTTGTTCGTCCGGATCATAGATATAAACTTGTGCGTAGGTTGCATTCTCTACAGTATTGTTTTCTGGGAGAATGGAGCCGATCATGTGCCCCATGCTGACCATCTGCGACCGAGGTATCCAGGTTCACACCCAAAGATACAAACGCAAATGCGTTACTATATTTTCTGATCTTAATACGAAACTCTCTGCTTTCTCGGTCGATACCGGTTAATAGACGTAGAAGTAGCGGTGGAGGAGGCTGCAGCGTTGGTAATACAACTTCGCCTTTCTTGCAGCATAAGTTATATCGACCTTCATTATCTCTCACTTCCCATGGCCAAACTCTGGCTCTGCAAGAAGTACGTATTTCTGTCATTCGCAGTAAAACCTGTCTGTATATTTGAGTGTCAATTGGTAGGTCAACTCCATTTACATATATATCACTCGGTTCCGAAGCTTCATGTTTGAGATCCCGTGAAAGATTCCTTACTATCTTATCTGCGATAATTCTCTGACGAAGGATCCGTAACAACATCAGATCCGGCAATATCTTCCTCAGAAAAGTTGGACTGGTATGCAATAGGCTCTTCTCTTCCATCGGCAGAGATTCTAATATATCGTGAAGTACACTATTACTCTCTTGTCCACGTCCACGTCCTCTTCCTCGTACTCGACCACGTTCACGCTGTGGGCCACCTTCCGCGCGTCCAGCAGCAGCTTCTCCCGGTGGTAGTATAATGATTTGAAAGCCTGCCAACGTTGACATTTTATATATGAAGAGCAAAGAGCAAAGAGCAACGTTTTGGATAGAAAAAAAAGGAAGCAAATAGGCATATTATGTCACTCTTTTTCAAATGTCACTTGTCCTATAGTTTGCAATTAAGAGCTGTGCAAGTCTTCCCTTGCTTGCTGCCGCAAGGATAAGTGACGTCAAGAATCTTCTACTCTCTATTTCTTTCAAAGGTTCTCTGCGAATCATCCCCACGCGAAAGGCTTTACTGGAAGCGGAGTGAAAATTCCGGGCTTATGCTCAAAGGAGGCCTTCCTCTTGGCGGGAGCTCTCTCTTCTTTCCTCAACATCCCTCCTCAACTGTACCGAAATGTAGGTCACAATAATAATTTAGCCAAAGAGTACTTTGTAATGAACAGTTTTTACCCCAGGTCATCTCCTTATGATCCTTACATTCCCAACTCACCGCAGCCTGGTAACAATGCCGGCAGCACCACAAAGACACAGCGTGTTCAAGCACAAGTCGACGAAGTTGTCAATATTATGCAAGACAACATTGATAAGGTGATGCAACGCGGTGAACGTCTCGATGATTTGCGCGGCAAGACCGGTAAGAATACATTCTTCTTTTATTTACCCTTGTTCTTGTGTCTTTCTTTGTGGTTGGATATTCGGCTTTGCTAAAAAATATGGCACATGAAAATTTCCAGAGGATTTGCAATCAACTACCCACCACTTTAGACGTGGTGCGAATCAAGTTCGCAAGAGAATGTGGTGGAAGGATCTAAAGTGGAAGATTATCATTACAGTGACGATCTTGGTTATTTTGGCTATTATTATCGGTAAGTTCTGCTGATCAAATTATATCTCGTCCTTCAAAAACAGAATTATATTTACGTGTTCTTT
This sequence comes from Rhizomucor miehei CAU432, assembly GCA_000611695.1. NCBI lineage: Eukaryota > Fungi > Mucoromycota > Mucoromycetes > Mucorales > Lichtheimiaceae > Rhizomucor > Rhizomucor miehei. Next base: position 188,776 of record KK100154.1, on the reverse strand, counting down.
CTTTTGTTTCTTACAGGTTCTATTGTTGGCACTCAGGTAAGAAAAATATCGTGTGGAGGAGGAGAGGTAGAGACCACCAGAAAAGAGTTGCAGTGATACCGATGCATTTCCGAAACATTTAGACACATGGCGGAGGCGGCGATAGCAGCAGCACTCCCCAACCAAGCCAGTAAAAGCAGAACAGCAAAAAAAGAAGAAAAAATCGCAGTTTGCAAAGGAACGAGAAACAGACGATCACCAAAGAAAGGAATTGGATACCCAGTCCTTTCCTTTTATGAAAATACTCTTCTCTGAAATGGATGTTACATATACTTATTACATTTTTTTTCCTTCTCGCTATAAAAGCCGTCTTTTTATTTTTATTATTTACTGTTTAAAATCAAATGATCGCAGCAGTTAGCCGTAATAGTTTTTGTCCCAGCTAGCAGAGCAGAAGCTTTGAGATCCAGCGTATTGCTGTAAAAGTGAATTATAAAAATAAACTCGTTAGATATCTAGAATTTACGGGAAATATGTACTTTTACCTTAATGGTAGGCTTGGTCCAGCCGCCAAAAGCAGAGAAATCACTGAAGCTGAGAGAATAGTCGTAATGCTAATGTAAGCGTAGATAGGAAATGCATTAAAAGGTGAGTCTTGGTCTTTTGCAAGTAATTAAATTTATACACCATCGTGATACTTACAGCGTACCACAGTGGCACTGAGGAATCAAGCACCCATGAGGCAGATCCTGTGATCTGGGTCCATTGGGAACGAGAAGAGTAGATACCCCACTTCCATCCAGACGCATCAAGGGCAGACTTGAATGATTGCAAAGCTTTCAAAAAAGGAAGGATCAGGTTGTCAGCTTGAATTGAAGATACAGAATATACTTGTTTGTTTCCTTCCAACTTACTTGTGCGAGCGCTGCTGGTAGAAGGCCAGTTATTAGCGGCGGAATCAACTTCAACATCAAGCCAGAGACGACCAACGATCATCTTTTTGGAGCCAACATAGTCAATAATCTCCTGAACTTGTGTAGCAGGTGACTTGCAAGTAGAACGACCCGTGCAAGGGAACATGTAAATATCAACATTGGGGAATCCACCGGCTTTTGCATTGAGATAGTTTTGATAACAGTTGCTATCAATTGCACCGCCCTATAATACGGAATGCTTTATTAGTCAAGCTTGCTAGCTAAAACGCGAGTGGCGAGTCTTTGCCAATTGCGTGACTGATACTTGCAGGGTTCCGACCATAGGCCTCGGTGTAGCAACGGACGATAGCATAGTCGTAGCCGAGATTCTTAGCACAGCTCCAGGAAGAAGTGGGGGTCAGAGCCGATACATCAAGACCGGTTGAGTAGGCTTGAACGGCACTAGTTGCAAAGGCTGCAATAGCAGACACTAGGACTGCAAATTTCATGTTCACGTACTTGTCTCTTGCGAATTAATAGAAGCCGCATAGCTGTCGCCTTATTTATATCCTCGCAAAACTCTATTTATCGTATGAAAACAGATAGATTCTGTCTGCACAGTCGTACACGGATGCATTAGAAAATTAGAAAAAGACCAAATTGGCTCAAAATTGCCTTTTTTTTCTAGGGTGACCGGAGCAAAAGGGGCTATCATATCCGTTAACCGAGATTTTCCCGTCGCCCAATTTCAGGACAACATTCCATACCAATGACAGCTACGTGAAAGTCGTAGTATCATAGAAACCGAGAGCTTACATATACGATGCAGACATCAGACATTTATTCTACTTCTGTACAATACATTGTGTAGATAACAACAACATTTACACGAAAATAGAACATATCTGATCGAGACCTTTTAGACTAAATAATTCCTTATAAGACTGGATGTTTGACAAGATCTGCACAACGTTGCTCCATCAAATTTCATTGAATCCAGGTACCCGTCTGTGTGACATACGTATAACTTTCATTAGCGTTATTTCGGAGGAAATAAAAGTGAAGTCTTTCGATTATACCCTCAATCATTATCTCCTGTTCAACAACTATGAGGTCCTATTATTTGGCATGTATGTAAGTCTACCAATTGTGCTGGTAGCATGCGGATAAACGTTGATGGCGGACGTTGCATTGCATTTGGTATCAAATGTATCACATCTCTTTCCTGTCACACGCGTGAGTATACATAGAGATGTGCTGGGAAAAGTTGCATCGTGCTACGTGCTAAAGATATTGATCAGCAAACATTTTGAAGAAAAAAAGGAAATCAGCAGATCACCGAAGCCTCAAATTGTTCTAAGTTGTAAGCCAATAGAAATCTATCGTGATCAGCAAGCAGGCGGATCGAAAAGAGGTCTCTAAAGGCTCTCATTTCAAATTATAGCTGCTGTGTCACACGGATACCGGCTCCACAAAGATCTCGACTGTAAGAGAAGGTCGGGATACCTCACATAGATGCATAATTTAATTTTCAGAAAAACATTGCATGACACACCGATGTCGATGATTGTGATTTATTTCACTCATAATTGATAGTTTCTGTTACATTTACAGGACGGTCAAAGATCTCGCTCAATTCCTTGTTCAAAAGTTCATCCAGGGTATGGTTATCTCGATGATAGAACCATTTCTTATGCTCCTCGTCATAGTCATATCGTACCGGGCCACTGTAAACCCATTGTTTTTTCATTTTTCATTTTTTAGTTCTTTTTTTTTCGTACTCAATTTGCCAGCACAATGTCAAATACTTGCCTCTTTGGAGATGATAACCAGATTTGCTGGTTGGGAGGTTGTTTGTTGATAACATAGGTACCGTGCTCTCCGAGCTTAATTGTCATTACACCTTGCTGTCAAAACACAAAAGGAGTTAGCAAGGAAAAGCGTTTTTCTTTCTTTGCTTACAATGATGGATACTTTACCGCATATTCGATATCGAATCCATCCAATTCTATTTCATCGCCTAATGCTTCCAGGTATTCACACAAATGGTCTAATGTTTCGTCTGATATGCGGTGGTATTTCTCTACAGTCAGAGCTCTACAGGTTTCCGTGTAAGAAACCAAAAAAGCTTTTCTTTTCGTTCTTCGTTGCACTCGACTCCTTACGTGCTCTTGTACGTCGTACCAGTCGCATACCATTGATGCTGCAGCATGGACGCTGGTCTTGATGGCTGCACACCAAGTCGCGATCGAACAACTGCTGTGCTTGAGAAGTTTGCTAATCTTCGTGTGTTATTCAAGACGGCTGGTGTCCTGCATGTGCAGTAAACGGTTCGGATCAATCGCGAAGCTGACATCTCTAAAGTTAACAAGGGCCAGGATGGCCGGGACTCCGAAAAGGGAAAAAGGACGAAAAAGCGCCAAATTGTATTGTGGAAGTCAATGCATGGATAAACGATATAATAAATATAAAGGGGGCTTGGGGACCTATGCAAGGAGTAGATATCGTAAAGGGTAAAATAACTGTATACTATAATGCGTAGAAGTTGATTTGTTTGCGTTCTCGTTGCTGTTGTTGATATGTTCTCTATGGTCTTTAATGCACTCGCAGCACCTTGACACCTGGTTTCAGGGCAGGGCTTTTGCCGGTACTGTCATCCTTAGCAGTTGTCTTTTTAGGCGGTGCGGGGGCAGATTGCCGTCGTGCTTTGATATCAGAGACAGGTAACGGAGTAGTTTGTGTTGATTGAGGTTGCAGATTTTGGCTGAGACGTTTTCGATCCGCTGCTAGCCGCCGCTTATCGGCAGATTCTGTGCCTGCACCGAATCGAAGCATTTTTGGTAGAGACCGAACTTCGCGAGGTGGTGATTGCTCTGTTTTGCTCGAAGAGGTTGTGTCCCTAGATGTCCGCCGTCCAGTGGTGCTGATACCCATCATAAGACGAGCAGTGCGTGATTCACCCGGTGGACATTTTCTGCGGTATATCGAGAGTCTTTTCTTGGGAGGTTCTTCCTTGTGCCGTGGAGCAACAAGCAGTACTTTTGGCCGTAAACGTTGTGTCGGTTGATTCTCTGTCTCTTCTTTTGATGGAGATCGTACTCTAGCTTTCTCTGCAATCTTCTTTGAGGAATCTGGTCGCTTTTTATCTGCCGACTTGGCCAAGCTAAGCTGTGTGCTGTGCGAAGGTGCTGTGTTTGATCGCACCAGGGGCTTACGTACAGATTTCTCTGGCGAGGTGGGTATAGATACGTCTTTTGGAAGGCGAACAGACTTTGCACGACGCAGTTTCTTTTCGGCTGATATCGCTTTCTCATACAGTGTTTCTGGTGGTGGCGACATTGCCTTGAACATGGGCAAGCGAGATCCTTGACCCCAGTGTGCTTCAGAAATGGATTGTCGCTTCTTGAGAACATTGAGTACTTTCTCTTTAGCAGTGGTCGACGAGATTTCCTCCTCCTTGAGAGTAAATGCTCGTATGGGCAAACGGCATCGTCGAATATCAGACATTTGTACTCGCGGTCGTGCCTTGTGATCCTTAGTTTCAGATGTTGGTTTGTGAGCACTGTCCGATGATGAAGTATTTGAAGTGCTGGAACGATTTTCTGTTTGAGAAATGTTGGCAGAGATGCTCAAATCCATTGATTCCACATCACTTCGTTTGTCAGTGGCGTTGGAGCTAATGCGTTGATGCTTCGATGATGATGCCGAGGAAAGGCTAGGTGGTGCGTCTGGTATATTCATATCGATATCATGCAAGGCTTCCAATGCTCGCAGCTTCCTGAGTGCATTGGCCATAGTCGCATCTTCGAAATCCATATCTGAAGAGTCACAAGTCATCATATCATCGGAATGCGTCATCGTAATACTATCGTCCAAAGACATGTCATCGTGTGAGCTTTCATGTTGGTCACTTCCTGCCGAGCGAACTGGGAACAATGGTTCAGGTTCATAATCTCGTAGAAACGGGTGCTACATAATTTTAGTTAAAGTGCATTGCCGAGCATAGGAAACCAATAGACATAGCACACACCTTTAAAATATCGTTTGCAGATGCTCGTGTCTTTGGTTCAGGTGATAGACACATATCCAATAAGTTCACCAGGCGAGAGGGTAATCCAGGTGGGTATGCTGGTTTGCCATTCTCCAGAATGCGTTGCTTTATCTATTCATGGGACGATTTATCAGTTTCCACTTCTCTAGCATCAGACTTCAAAATAGTTCTACCTCTTCTTCATCCAGTTGTTCATCTTCGTAAGGCGCTCGACCGCCATTCAGAATTTCGAGTATAACAATACCGAGCGCCCAAATATCAACTTTACGATTAATGATTTTCCGCTGCACGAGTTCAGGTGACCAGAACAAAACAACGCCAGCTTCCTCAACGTTTGAGTCTGCAGCTGGTGTGACTGATACAACGCCGAAATCACCTGTAGCAAAATTGATCAGTTGTTAACAATCACTATACAGGCGCAATCATTTTCCATGTTTACTTACCGATGACAATTTCGTTGGTTTCCTTGACAAGGAAGATATTGTCGCATTTTATATCTCTGTGTATATAACCATGACGATGCACCTCCGCCAATCCAGATGCTATCTATCAGGTACCGGATTCTTAGATCATCGTACTGAAACGAAACATAATCCAACAATGTAAAGCTTACCGACGCAATGATATGCACTAGCTGTCCGATAGTCAGGTGGTGTTCAAAGGCGTACTGCTGCAAAGACCCGCCCGTGCAGTATGGCATAACCAAATAGACAAATTCACGATGCAAATAAACGGCCAGCAATTTGAGAATGTTGGGGTGAACGCACTTTGTCATTGTATAGATTTCATTCTCGACAAGCTCCTTCGGCATAACAAAGAGGTCTGGGTATTCGTCCGTCTCTTCCACCAAGTACTTTTTGATGGCGACAGGTGTCTTGGACTGACTGCGACTCTGACATCGGTACACGCCGCCCTGCGCACTAAACCACGTTGGCTCAGCGTCTAGGCCATCGTAAAAAAGAGAGGGATCTTCGCTGTAAACAGGGACGCCGTTAACCTGCTGCATCAGACTGAGGCCTGCCCGCTTTTTTTTGAAAACGTTGTCGGAAAGAAAGCGAGTGCATGGAAATCCAGCCCCCTTTCCTCTCGCTCCACGCAGCACGCTTCCTGCAATGACGTCTTTGTGGTGGGACAGGGGAAGGCCATCTCATTGTCTTTCATTTTCAATTTATATATCCTGCCACTTGATGTCCCTAAATTTATCCACTCTCAAGTAATTACAGCTTTCCACGAGATGTTTACAAGATGAACCATAACGGGGATCAAGCATAATGAAAAGAAAAATTGAGAGAAGAGTCTCGAGCCTTAATTATAAGCTGTCGTGCTCCGTGCTGCTGCCTTGCTGCAATTACGAGTTTCTTTTTTGAGACGTCAATTAAAGGTCGCAATCAACAGTTCTTGGAAATAGTATTGAGGTGTCAGACACCGGGTTAATTTTTTCCAAATTGTATCGCGGCGGACGATGGAAAGGAAAAAGGCAAAAGTTGGTGGCACCTTTTTGAAACCTCCCCTCTCTTGCATTCCGCAAATGTCGCCTTCTGTAACTCACTCGCGGCTGACGTCTCTCGGCGATGTCACACCCAACAACATTGGTCAATTGAAGAAGCTCAACTCTATATTATTCCCTGTCAACTATGGTCCCAACTTTTACGACGATGTATTGCAATCGGGCGAGTTAGCTAAATTAGGTAGGTCCGTTGCTATACAATATTGACGCGACTCTTGGTCGTGCTCACTGCAGGAAAAACCATAGTGTATTACAATGACGTTTGCGTGGGTGCAGTCTGCAGCCGTAAGGAGACGAATGGCAATGAGACCGACATTTACATCATGACCTTGGGTGTCCTTGAAGCATACCGAAATCTGGGACTTGGTAAGGACGGAGGATACGAGTAGATATCTAGGTCTCTTGGACAGACATGGTAACGATGTAATTTTTAGGCAAGGCATTGCTTGATCACGTTCTCAAGCAAGCATCTGAGATACCAAACATCAAGTCTGTATATCTGCATGTACAGATCTCAAACGAAAGCGCATTGTCGTTTTACAAAAAGCATGGATTTACCATTGTCGGTACCGCGAAGGATTACTATAAGCAGATTGAACCTAGAGATGCACACGTTCTGAAAAAGGACATTGAACCATCGTCGTCGCAGAATGGCAGCAGCAACAATGCATAGATACTCGTCCAAAAAGTTATACATGTTTAAATGATTTTTCCCTTTCATGATGAAATGTGTTGCCATGTGAAAAGAAATGAAAACGTTCATTTCCTGCTGGGTCAGCAAGTTTCCTTTTTCGTCTTCATTTGAATGAGTGCAGTTAATTCTTTGGAAGGTAGAATCAGACATGATCGCAACGTCGGCGCATAGTAACAGCAATTCTTGGACCAGCACTGTTGACATTGTGTCGACAGGTACAAAAGAGACAGTCGTTACATATTGAATCGCCACCGGAACACCCTCGCCGTGCATGCGTAGCTGCCATTTTGCGTTGCCGACCTTCTTTACCAGTCAGGGTTGACGGCACGTCTGTTCCAAAAACCATTGAAGAGTTTTTTGAGCAGCCATGGGTCAAGGAAGGCAGTGTTCCAGAGATTCTATATATCCAACGAGCTACGAGAGAGAGTGATAGGTGAGATGCTGGTTTTCCTTTGCAGAAACCAAGGACGTGGTAATTCTCTGACGTAATTTGAAAAAAAAGATGGTCAGGTCACGTTGCCTTTCCAGGAGGCAAAAATGAAGCTGGAGAGACAGATATGGATACAGTTACCAGAGAAACTTTTGAGGAAATTGGTTTAGATCTACAGAATGGTGAATTCTTATACCTCGGCAAACTTGACGAGAGAGAAATTACGTCCACAATGAATGGTAAATTAATGATGATCTTGGTTCCCTTTAGTAAGTAAGCATAGCTATCCATTGCATCGATGCAAAGTCTAAAAAGATTATCAGTCTTTTTGCAGCTAGTTCCAACTACTCCTCCGTTAAAGATTCAAGAATCCGAAGTAGCCACTGTTCAATGTAAGCGTATATCCTCTTAGTATCTTTCTACCTAGACATTCTCTGACAAAAGCCGTGAATCTGCCAGGGGTTCCACTTGACTTTTTCCTTTCCTCCTCGGATTATCCAGATCAACAGGTCAAAGAATCATTGGCACCAGCACGGAGGAAAAATAATTGGTTGGCGGCGCCGCTAACTCGACATATGCTCGGAACCATAAGTTTCCCAGCCATTGATTTACCTTCAGATGACGAGAGCCGGCTGCTTCGACTCTGGGGACTGACGCTCGGTATGACTTGCGAGCTTATAGAGCTGACGGTAGAGGATAATACCGACGGGAGGCCTGCATGGCAGCAAACAAAACTCGCATTTGTAAAATTCGCAAGAGCGACGCCTATTTACTCTGTCAAGGATATCGGATACCTAGTGCGCGCTATTGCCTATGTAACTGCCTTATTCTCTGCTAGGTAAATATTCTCTTTACATTGGAATCGTGCGTACGATTTACTGATCGTTATTCTGTTTTAATACTTCTCATAGACCATTAGATAGGAGAGCGAGTGAAAAGATTTATTTTGAGTCCTTGAGACGGGGCATATACGCTGCTGTTATGTGGCGAATATCCGCTACAGCTTTGCTACTTGCTTATGCAGTAAGGAAAGCTGTGCGCTTTTTAGCTTAGATGGTAATCATCAGCAAACTTTTAACCTTTCGTTATATCCTTGTCTGTAAAATAATGGTGATTTTCAATGATGTTGGATTTAATCATCGTTTGGTTCTACTAAGTAAGCTCCCTTCTAACTACTTTTATGCCTGTATACTTGCTCTTGTAGGTTAGCAGATGCTCTCGTTGTAAGACTTAAAAACTCGCGAGTGTTAACTATTCAGAAAACGATTCCTTCTAAAATAGCAAATGAACCCATAGGTTAAACTTACCAGACCTCAAGTAAAGGTGCTCCATGCGATATCTATCTATCGACCTTATCTTTCTGTTATTCTCTGTATCATGAATAAAACTTTGAACAGTAAATTGAGGAACGGAGGAGATCAAGTGTAACCGCTCAATGCCCAGAAATGTCAATTTCAAAATTCAGCTTCTGCCAAGCATGCCGTGGAGATGAGTGAAAAGGAAACTTTATTATAATTAAGGTGTACAGAAAAGGGAAGAAGAAGTGTATAAAATGCACGAAGCGCGCTTATGTGCTTGATTGTAAACGTTGGTGAGAATAAGAGTGGTGTCACTATAGTACATGTGTGTGTGTGTGAATAGATGCTGCTGTGTCGCGTAACTTGTATATGCGTGCACTATGTCCTTGTTGTTGTGTACGGTTCATCCAGCGAAAAATATTCTTCTTCTTGGTCACTATGCTTGATCAAGAATGCTTCTTCATCATCTTCACAGCGCTTGCTTGTGCGCTTGGAGCGCGGCTCAATACTGTGCACAAAGGCGCCAAGACTGATCGTGGTAACACCAATGTAGTCTAGCCGACAGCGAGCGTCTTCGTCAATTGGCGGCAAGGATAAACGGGCAACAAAAAAGGCAACGAAAGCGTAGGTTGATCCTCCTACCAGATCAATCAAATAGTGGTGTGTCAGGTACATGGTAGACCACCACATCCACATTGCATAGGCAGCGTAAAATGGCCACAGACTGGGTCGAAGATAATACAGAAAGAGCATCTCGATAGTCGCTGATGCAGCGTGCAATGAAGGGAAGGCACCAAACACCAAAGGAGAGGCCCCAAAGGATGATCCGTACAAGTTCAGTCCAAGGATGTCATCAATACGTGCGAGGCCGCCAGGCTCACCAGGGATAGAATAATCTGCTGGTTTCGAGCCATATATTCTTTCGTACCCTACAGTATATCCATAACCAGATCATGAAGTTTGGAATGTCAGATTTGGGTATAGCTCACCGGTAACCACTGTGTCACTTACAAGGTGATGCGTTGGGAAATAACAGTTGAGTCAAAACGCCACATAGATTCATCCAACCGAATGCTTCACCAAAAACATCCAGTGATCCAGGTGGACCGAAAACAAAGAGAATAACTGCCAAGACAAAAGGAAACGAAAAGTGAATGATTCCGTAGGGTAACCAGGCCAAAATATCGAGCACAGGGTGTTGATGCTTGGATATGATCTCGGATAAGCTGCCACCATATAGAACACGCTCAAGAGTCGGTAGCACATTAACAAAAATGTGGTTTGGCCGGACCTCGTTGGGAATGAACTGACAAGCGTAAAACGTAATGAGCCAAGTGAATATTGGTAAGGCTGGTACGATGAAACGCCTAAGATAGGGTATAATGGTTGCAGAAACTGTGAGCAAGATTGCCAATACCAATCGGATTTGCCAAGGCGGCGACTGGATAATGACAGCATCTAGCGCCAAGATACATGCGATCAGTGCATATTTCACGCGATTGTATGTAAAATATCTGGATAATATTCTCCAGCCAAGCTTGATGTGATCCAGGAAAAACAACCGGAGTCGTTCTGCTTGTGAGAGCATGGAAACAAAAGAAGAGTGAGTGAGCAACAAAGATGCCGAATCTTATGCGCGCTCCGTCTTCTCATTTTATTATCTTTGTGTCACACAAGCTGGTAAAATTCTGGCAAGAAGGTGTCTCCAGGAACATGCACATTCTGCAGCGACTTATTAAGTAATCGATGAACCGGCCTTTGCGCTTCGTAGTGTACGCTCTTTGCGTCTTTACACATGTTTTCGGAAAAGACGTTGAAACGTATTGCCGGGTCAGAAGAACCAAAGAGCCATTGTAGCTGGCATTTGCTATTTGAAATAGACCTTTCTAAATGTGCAATATGTCTCTCCCGCTGGTATTTATGTCCATTATAGGAAGGAGTTACCGCGGGGATGAAATCCTAATGAAAGCCCAACACTGAAGACATCTGAAATATAAGAATAGATATGCAGTTTGGGAGTAACGTAGCTATATATCCCATTTTAGCCATAGGTAGAAGCCATTCAGAAATATGATTATATGAATCTGTTAGCGAAGGCATGTTGATATAGCAATAACATTGCGAGGACTAGTATGGCAATTGTTATCATCATCGGTCAAATATGTATGTATCAGCTTACAGACCGTTCCCTTTGTCAAAGACAAATGTGCTTAGTCCCATTGAAATCTGATGTTAGTTGCTGCTTTGACATGAGTGAACTAATAATTGCGGATGTTGCGGCCCGTGTATCATACGATGATTCCATACGCGCTGCGATTCAACGCTTCTCTCAGCACAGCATTATAACTTTCCCCGATACTCTTCATAGCTCAGACATTGCGTCTTCCTCATGAAATTACTAAGCTGCTTTCACTAATCTCGAAAGCTTACGAGCATTTTATTATATAAAAACGGTATTACCATCAGGATGAAAGCACCGCCAAGTCAAAAAAGAGAGTCCCTGTCGTGGATGGAAACAACAAAAACAATACTTATTTGTGATCGCGCACTGTGACAATGACGCTGGGCACGAGCTCATCCTCGTTTCTTTCTTGCAGCTCCCAGCCTGCTTTAGGATCTTCATAAGCTAAACCTCTGTCTCCGATGTTGCTAGTTGCAGCTTGGGCAAACATCCATGCAAAATCGACATCACCAGCTGATCGAGTAACGAGCCAGTAAACAGTGTTCTTCTTGAGCACAATCGCATCTTCTGGTGCCCATTCAATGACACCAAATGGATCATCGTCCTGCTCCAGAGACTCGATACTGACGATAGCAGATGCAACACACTTTGCATCGTCGGGAACTGACCGCCACAAGTCATCACGTGTTGACGTGCAGATGGACAATTCGGCCTTGACTTGTTTGAGGTTTTTGCTGGCGACAGGAAGCTGCACTGAAGCCAAGTGAACATGTCGCCAAGGAAACAGACGATCCCACCAGCTTTCTTTGCGAGTTGCTGTTTCTGAAAAGATCAAAGTGGGCGAGAAGGCGATAGCCGCAGCACGCTCTTGAGTGACGACCTGTCCTGCCAAGTCATCCATGCCAGGGAAACCAGTGTGCAGAACAACCTTTTCCTTGGATTTTTGAGTCGTCCAGAACTGAGGGAGGTGTGCAGGTGCGATGCAGTGCATCAGAAGAGTGATCACCACAAGAGACCCAATGAATCGCCGGACCCACGCCCAACGGGAACGTGTTCCTTCTTGTACATATTGTACTTCATACGTCGGTATATAGTCAACCTTGCCCATTGCTTATCAAACGTGAAAGAGAGAGGAGGAAGATAGAGAGAAAGAAACGACGAAGGAATATGGCCTATTTGTATGTTTCATAAGACACATGATCACGCGGGTGGATGCATAGGGTGCGCCGTCCGCAGGATGACACTGACAGCACCGTGTATACTATCTTTGTTTTCATTCTTCAGACATGTTAAGAATATCCCTTTCCTCTTTTTCGTTTCGTAATTACTCGACAGCTTCTCATTCCGTTGTAAAAACAAGTAAATGAGACTAGGTGTCTATACTTCTTTTCTGCTGAACTGTTTCTGCTCTACTCTTCCAATCTTTTTAGCGGGTTTATTCGTTTCCATGTCAATGAAATGCTTCAAAACGTTCATTTGCTACGGCACTCCTTCCGGCTGCTTTAGCCATCAAACCAAAAGGAACAAAACCTTCCGGAAAAGGGCTCGGAGACAAGCTTGCGTAACGATACACACATTGGGGAACCTTCTTTCCCGCCCTAGATCTTCTCTTTTTGCCACGTCGATAGATTTAGACTTTCCTATCCTAGCAAACCAAGATGTATTGGAAACAAAAGAGCAAAGCAAGGATGCTGAATGGCATGTGTGTGTGACCAGGAGCAAGGAAAATTGACTCGATAGCTATGGCCCTGAACCACCCAGGTTGACGGTGCTGGGCTGGTGGCTGATTCCGAAGGGGGACCTGAGTTGAGTCAGGAAAGAACCGCGCGCACAGAGATGGTGGCAACCTCTCAGTGGAGTATACACTTTCCCTCTCTCTCTCTCTTCTTTTTTTCTTCCTCTTCCACTTTTTTGGAAACCATGACTGACACCGCCGCTCTTGTTCCTCCAAAACTCCCTCAGGGTGTTAAGAAGCCTAACGATGAGGAGCACAAGAAGGCGCTCGCAGAGATTAACACAAGGATCGACAAGCTCAAGAAACAGATGGTAAGGCGTCCATCATCTTTTGGCTGCCAGAGAACAGGCTCGCATCGCGCGTTTCTGACGATTACATTTTTTGTGGATTTTACAATGCTCATCTAAAGTTTGCTTGCGTGTAGGATGCCGTCAAGGAAAAGATCAACAAGTTACCAGCAAAGAGCGACAATACCCGTCGAGACGAGCTGCGAGCCCAGCTTGCCGAGCTTCGCGACAGACAAGCTGAAATAAAGAAGAGCAAGCAAGCTGTTTATGAACAACTTGATGCTTTGAACGATTCGATACGCAAGAAGGTATGGAAAGGGCGATTAAAAAGATACAAGTCATCATTCGGCAGGAACAGAAAAATTAACTGACAGTCTTTTCACAATTAGGTTGGCAACGTCAAGGCCTTCCAAGCCAAGGTGCCATACAAGAACGTTGCAGAGGTCGATGCTCGTATTCGGTATGTAAAACAACAGCGTTGCATCAATGTATCAGCGTGACATTTCTGCTAAACCGATGATTTATTACAGTGAGTTGGAAAGCAAGATCGAAAGTGGTGTCAGATTGGTTGAAGAAAAGAAGGTATGCTGTTGTCGATCTCGTACGAAAAATAATACTTATCCGATCAATGCACCACACAGATGTTGCAAGAAATTTCCTTGCTGAAGCGCAGCCGCCAAACTGTTGAAGGATTGGATGAGCAGCAAGAAGCCATTGACAAGGAGCGAGCTATCTACAATGAGCTTCGAAAGAACATTGACGACAGCGAGTCGAAAAAGCTTAGCGAGCAATACGAAAAGGTCAATGCCGAGCTCAAAAAGATCCAAAACGAACAGTCTCAGGCACGCGAGAACCGCAACAAATTGTACGACGAGCGCAACCGCATCAAAGGTCTTTTGGACGAGGAGTACAACAAACTTCGCACCTTGCGTGATGAGCACAGAAAGGCCAACGATGAATACTACACGTTCCTTCGCCAACTGCGCGAATACAAGAAGGAGGTTGAGCGTCAGCGCAGACTGCAACAGGAAGCTGAGAAGCGTCAAGAAGCTGCCCGCAAAGAATTGGAGCTTGCCTCTATCCCTGCCTTTGAGCACGAAATTACACTCTGTGATAACCTTGCCAACTTTTTGCAGGGTTTCCTTGGTGGCAGCACACCTTCCCAGCCTGCAAATGCAAATGATGAAAAGACTGCTGGTCGTGCACCGGATGCTTCCAATGCACCAGAGGGTGTCGCATTGCTCAAGAAGTCTGAGCGTGAGGAGGACTACTTTGTAGGAAGCAACAAGAAGAAGGGTGGCAAGGGAGCCAACAAGGAAAAGAAGACTGATACTCTCAAATTGCCATTGGCAACCATGGAAGGCTTCTTTGAAGTCAAGGTCACTGTACCTACCAAGATCTCCGATATCCCAAACACATTAGAGAAGCTCAAGGAACGCAAGGAACAATACCTTGCAGAGCAGCCCAAGGTTACTGAAGCAAACAAGAGAAAGGCTGAAGAAAAGGTTGCTGCTATGCTCAAGGAGGATGAAGAAAAGGCCAAAGCCAAGGCTGCTCAAAAGGAAAACAAGCCTGTTGTTGAATCACAAGAAACTGTTGAAGCCGAAAACTAATACCTTTTGTATTTAATGCTCTCTTCTTTTTTTCTTTTTTTTTAAAAAAAATATGACAATCGAAAAAAAGTTTAGAAATTCACATTACACATGATCACATTCAGTGCGTTCCAGTTCTTCTTCAGACCATGGCAATAGGTCACATTTCTCCTCTTCCCGTTCATCGTCAAAGGCTTCCTCGTCGTCGCTGCCTGCAGTGCTACTTGTTGCAGTGGATGATGAAGCATCATCGTTGGATCTCTGCCATCCATTGCATGTTTTCTTTTTACCAGGATCGTTGCTGAGACATGCAAACAGTTTATCTTCCTGCCTTGCCATCTCGCTCGGCCATCCATCCTGTTTATCCTCTTTAGACTCGAAAACCACAAAGGATCTTTGTCGCTGACGCACGTTCCATTGAAGAGACTCTTGTAACGCCGTGAACCAGTCGTTGCTAGGTTCCGTTCGACACACTGTCGGGACAGGATACCGTGATGCTCTCACTTTAACGTGATCGCCCTCTAAACGAAAAACAAAATTGCAGGTTAAACAGTGGGAAAAAATGAATGCAAATACATTCTCATTTTTCCAACATACGTCGAAGCTCGATCTTATTTCTGCCATCAAAACTGCAGTAAGCTGATTTTCTTGAACTGAAAGGGATAACAATTCGTATCGTCATATCTTCTGGCAGTAGCATAGGTCTAAAATTGAGAGTATGTGGGCACAGTGGAGTGACCAAAGTTGCCCGAACGGCGGGGTGGGTTAATGATCCATTTGCGGAAAGCTAATAGAGATAGAGATATTCGTTAGACAATCTTCTTTCCGTCTGCTGTACATGATCGGTGTGGTTATGTAAGCTTTGCAGCAAACTTACAGAATATGCAGTGGACCCTGTCGGCGTAGCAATGCATAACCCGTCGGCTTGAACGGTTGTCAAGTGCCGCTCATCACCAAATAACTCGAGCATAGACATGTACGAATGCGGTCCACGGTCTACAACAAGATCATTCAAGACTTGGAAAGTTTCGCAGGGGACGGTGGTGTAACAAGGTATATTCTTGTCCAGCTCTTGCCTTTCTGATTCGGGAATTCGTTTTGCTTCTTCCTTGAGCTGTTTCCGCATCCACGCTGTTTCCATAAGCTCCCATTCTTGAGAAGTATCTTCCTTTGTCCAAAGATTGCCTGTCCGCGTACTCTGTCGAGCCTTTTGCCGTTTCGAGAGATCTGGTCTGTATCGATACACTGTGCACGAAAGGCGCATCCGAACCGTGTTGCGAAAACCGTCACCCTCAAATAGATTATTGAGAGCGTCGCGACAGCTTTCAAAAGGAAATGGTGTAAGGAAGCCGAGAGAACCCAAGTTCATGGAAAAGATGGGCGGGACAATCCTTTGAAATAACCACGAGGCGAACAACACTGTACCATCACCTCCTAGCTAAATGTCAGCGCATTGTGTTTTTTGTTAGTCTAATTTCATTAAATGATCTGTCTTATTTTGCGAGTACTTACCGTGATTAAAAGATGGAAACGCGATGGGTCTTGATACACTAGTTTAGGTCTCCAAAACTTCAACTTTTCCTCGAATACAGGGTTGAGTTGGGTCATTAGCTGGTATTTAAAAAGCTTTGAGCTCTTGAGATGCTCGTCAACATATCTTTTCAAAGGATCAATATCAATAACTTCCATCGCACGAAGCATATTGCATAATATTTACATACACTGTAAATGGGTAATCTTTGCCGAATCGGGGTGTCAGAATGAGCCATTCTACAAGTCGTCTTGTGTAGCGCACTAGGCGGTTATCACGAGCTTTTGTAATGATAATAATTGTATCCAAACCGGCATTCCACAATACTCTTGATTTGGCTGAGTAACAGAAGGCGCGTTGAATAAATGTATATTGGAAACAAGAAGTCTTTTCACTTACACAAATGCTTAGCCATATCCTCCACACTGATGGCATCAACGGTGGCCGATGCTCTGCGTGGCTGCGCCTTGGCGCTGTTTGCGACGGCACTCACGGTAAGTGTATTGTTTTCATCGAGAACCTTGTGTACCTCCTGAGGTGATGGAGGTGCTTGCATTGTTATTGCGGAATCGAAAAAAGAAGCAGTAGAAACGATCGCGCATAAAAATCACGGTTATGTCTGAATCATTGGAAGACCCTTGCAAATATGACAAGGATCCAGTGGTCATGGTATCCAGGGGTCCCTCGTCATCAAATTTGGTGCTGAGTAAAGCATTCAAAGGATAATAAAGCGTATGTATTTTGAAAGCATTAACAATTTATTTTTTTACTACTAGACTAAAATAATAATGCTTTGAATTTAGCGTTTTCCCATTTCTCGAATCAGCGTCCGACTATTTAAGTAAGACGAGGACTGATAAATTGGATAGGGAGACAGTTAGCGATATAAAAGACGCGTAGATTACCTAGGAATATTGCTTCCCTACAATTATGGCCCGCAGGCATTTCTGATTGTTTATAAGTGCAAAGCTTCACATATATTACTAATATGATATTAGAAAGCGAGAAAGGATGTTTATCCTATATAAGTAGCCTTAAATATGCTTACATATTCGTGGCATTGAAGGGTCTGTTTTCTGTTGTCCAAGACCCAAATTGATATGTTGCCCAAAGTCCTTTGATTGCTTAAGCTTGAAGCCTTCAACCGGACGGAGTTCCATTCGGATTCGCACATGAAAAGTAAAGAAAATGCGGGGCGACGGAGGCTCTTCATTTTTTCGACCCTTTTTTTTCATCAGTTCTTGAAAAAATTATGCCAGCAAAGAAGGAAACGCTTAACCCTTTGGCAGTTGCTAAATTATTAGGTCCTTCAAACCCAACCTTGGATCATTTGGTGCGCTTCCTTAATACAGTTCGCGGCACCGACAAGGTGTTGATGGTAAGAGCAGACGACAGCAAACATTGTTGATGAATCTTTATCCTTTGTGTACTCAGTCAGGAACGACTGATGACAACTCCTGCTTATAGTTTATACAATACTGGTCCAAAATTGTAGTTTGGTTCCTGCAGAGAAAGAGTGGAACAAAAGAAGCCATCGCCCGCGTACAAAACCTAGCATCACCAGTTAGCGACTTTCGTATACTTCTACGATACTACGGCTTGCTACCCATGGTTCAATATATGAACTATCTCGAATATCACCCTCCTGCAAGCCGTCTAGCACTCAACATTGAACGCATCCAGAACTGGTGCAACATCATATACTATCCCCTGGAACACATCTATTGGCTCGGAGCACACCAAGTCGTTCCTCTTTCTGAAGAAAAGACCAACAAAATTGGAATGTGGAGCTGCCGATTCTGGGCCGCCTACGTTGTCCTGGAATTCGGTCGCCTTTACGAGCAATATCGTAACCTAAAGTCAAGAGAAACAGCCTTGTTGAAGCGTATCAAGGCTGGCGATGTGGAATCGGATGAGGATCCAGAAGCAGAGATGGCAAGCATCAAGACTGAACGTTCTGTACTTCTCGTAAACACTATGATCAACTCTGGGTAAGTTACAAGATGGATGCTATTGAAGGTTACTCATCGCTAATGATTTGCAACTCAGCTACTTCCCTCTCACGCTGCACTGGTCCCTAGAACGAGGTTGTATTTCTGACGTTTGGGTGGGTATCTTTGGCGGCTTTGCCTCCATTTTCCAAATGTATGCTGCCTGGCGTGACACTGCGTAATTGAGGAGATTATACTGCAATGACAAACAAAAGACATACACACATATCCTTTTTCTTTCGTCCCTTTATGAATCTCCTCCACCCTCTTCCGTTTCCTTGTATGGGTTATATTGCAACCAATCGATTGTATTATTAGACTTGAGCGTAAATATCAACATGTAACATGCTTTAGCAGCACACAACAAACACACTCACAGGAAAAAGCGTCATGCTAATAATGCCTCGTCAGCAACTATCGTCTGTATCCTGGGGACAATGAACTGCTCTCTTTTCCTTACTTTCTTAACAATTTAGGTCACTTTTGATAAAATTCAGAATGTAATTAACAAGAAGTAAATATAGTCGAGAGTGCCCTGAAAATGTAGGAAATATCACTGGGCAGTCAAACAGGCTGCAGGAACTTCCATCAGTTTGAAATTTCGGGCTGCTCTTTTCATGGTGGCGTGACGTGCAGCAAGTTACTTGATTCAGCTGCCGCTGTTTTTTTCAACCAAAGCTTGGGCAAGCGTTCCTGTCACGTCAATTTTCTTGCGATACCAAACAGGCCCGGGAGCAAGGCGAAACCAGTCTGTTCGTTCGTTTGATACACCTCCCAGCCTGCAACTGTGTACACTATTTCACTCATTTTGTGAACGACGAATTAGTGGTGCTGCTGCTGTTGCTTGTCTCTCATTTTCATGAGCTCGGCGCTTGCTATACCTGCACGGAGGGGAAGCAAGTCAGCCACTGCTGCTGCTGCCATTTGCCAACGACACAAGTCAAGAGCAACAACATTGAACCATTTGGATTTACACCTGCGACACTTGTCACCTACAACAACTTCGCCAGCCAAACCTCATCCGAACAGTGACATTTCATTACTATGGTTGTTGGCAGCCGGCTGCGTGCAACGAAAAAGCAGAGTGCTCGGAGCAACTTGTCAATCGATACAGAAACGTGGTCTACGCGTACAGCTGCATCCAGAAACCTTGTTGGCCGAGTCACTCAACAAGTGTCAACAATCTACGACACAGAGCACCGAGAGCGACAATATTTTTCATCCGCGACGTCTCGCCAAAGGAGTCAATCTCGATGCGCTTTTCGACCACCTGTCGCGAAACGCATTGGAGCTCGGCCCAGAAAAGGTGTTCAAGACATTGCGAGTAGCGCTGTACAATGCTAGCGGATACGATGCGGAGCGAGCATGGCGGATCTACAAGGCAATGGAGCAACATAACGTGACGCATATGATGAGTGCGAGTCACTACGGTCATCTTCTAAACATACTGAAATACGGCAAGGACAAGAACGCTGTGCCGCGGATGCTATCAGTGCTGGCAGATATACGCAAAGCGTTCAGATCGTCGATTAGAATGTAGCTCTTTACACTATTCGCAAGTTCTATTTACCATGGCAAGAACTGGCGACTGTGCTGGCGCATGCAAAATCATTCGAGAAATGAAATTGCAAGGAATAGAAACGAAGGCATCACACTATACGTCTTTGGCGCTGGCAGCCAGGAACAGCACAAACGCTGACGAGGGTCAGCAAGCCGCAAACATGATGATAGCAGCGATGAAAGAAGGAATGGTGATTGAAGGCGAAGCTTGTGCAATAATGGTTTCTCTCTTGACGCGTATAGCGGGTCCTGCGGGCGGGATGGAATCGACAATCAAGTTTCTCGAGGCGATGGAACGGATGGACTCGAAACAGGCGGAAGATACCCAATCAACCGATTTATTACCACAATGCAATGCCCGGAATAACGAACATGTGTATACATCAATAATAGCAGCACTGGCTCGTCGAGGAGATGTAGACAAAGCTGAGCAAGTATACGATGAAATGGAGTCCAATAGTGTACGGCGCACTCTAGCGACACACACAGCGATGATTGATGCCTACAGCCGGGCTGGGCGGTTTGAAGCAGCACTCGAGATGCTCAGAAACACACGAGGTGTCGGCTGACAAGATCGCATTTCGCCATGGCAACTACAGTTTTGGTCAATGCGATACGGAAAAACCGGTGGGACGTTGCCAAGGATATAGAGATCAGCTGGCTAGCGAGATTGGAGAAGAATCCGAAGAAGGCAGATGACAAATTTCGTGCTGCTATGCTGTGGGTCCAAGCCATCCAAAGTTTAGAGAAAGCAAGGATATTCTTTGAGGAGCAATATCGCACCAATCCAGACTATGTCAATCGGGTCATGGTAAACCATTTGGTTACTGCATCAGGGAATAAGCGCCTACGACGGAAGGTTCAAGAATCCTTTGATCTTCATGCTATCGTGGATCCAGGGTCTCCAATCCCTATGCGGTCCCATCATCACTATGTGGAAGCCTTATTCAAGTGTCGCGATGTTCCGGCCGCGCTGTCGGCTTTCATGGTTATGCGTAGGCAGGGCGTTCCGGACGATATCACCCTGGCAATGCTAATTCAAGGTCTTGTTGCAAACAACGAGAACGACTTGGCATGGCATGTCTTTAGAACTCTGAAATTGCACGGATTTGAGCCTAATTTATACGCTTACACGACAATACTCCAACTCTATGCAAAGGAGCGACCCAAAAGCGGGATAACGCGGGAACTTATGGATCTTTGGCCGGAGCTACATAGCATCTTGACTGGCAAACCGATCGCCAGTAGATCCTTGGATACTGTTATCTATAATCCGTCTCAGGCATATCAAGTCTTCCGTGAGCTAACTGGGTTCAAGAAGCCTAATGTCTACAGTTACACTGCGCTGATCTCATGCTTTGCAAAGACCGGTCTCGCACGAGCAGTCGAAGTATTCGCGCACATGTGCGCCGATGGTATCCAGCCGACAGTGCAGACATACACCGCGCTGTTGCAAGGATGTGCTATTTTCCGTAATGCCCGCGTTGCGCTCATTGTGTTTCAACATATGCGTGACAATGGTGTGGAACCGAACAAGCTGACATGGCATTATCTGCTCAAGGCACTCGCCCGAGGAAAAGTCGATAAAGACAAGATCGACGAGATTGGATCGCTTGCGCGCAGAGACATGGCGCAAAAAAAGTTGTAAATAGTTTTCACACGCACACACACTTAGAATCCTTATATACACGCACCCACTGCATACCCTCTTTCACATACAATTGTAATCGATAATTTTTCACACAGAGAGGAACAGAAAAAAAAAAGAGATTTTTGGATCAAACGCGATCTGGGTATATACATTCTACCGTTCGCGAGATGGCCCACCAATTGTTGTCAGCGGGATTTTGTATCGGGATATTATAAAAGCTAATTCTCCTTGGAGTCAGTAGAGTGCGGGAAAATGAAAGGGGAATAACGTTGCAAGTGTATCCGGAGCATGAAAAAGACTATAAAAATGGGTTCCCAGAGCAGCATATCATCTGTTAGTTGTTTTTTTGCATTATACAAGACAAAACAAACATGGCACCACAGCTACGAGGAGTCTACGTACCTATTCCTACCTTTTTCCATGACAATGAAGATCTCGATATCGAGTCCCTGGAGAAACACATCAAGTATCTGTCAAACACCGGCATTGCCGGTATCATCTTTATGGGCTCCACGGGTGAAGCTGTGCACTTGACTGACGAAGAGCGCATCACGGTGATCCAGAAGGGCAGCGAATTCATCAAAAAGTACGATCCCTCCATTAAGGTTCTTGCAGGCACTGGTGCCGCCTCCGCCCGACAGACCATAAAGCTTAGCAAGGACGCCAAAGCTGCTGGTGCCGAGTACGTCTTGGTGTTGCCTCCTTGCTACTACAAACCAAGCATGACCAACGAAGCTCTTATTGCCTTTTTCGAACGCGTCGCTGATGAATCACCTCTTCCTGTCATTATCTACAACTATCCTGGTGTCACTCAGGGCATTGATCTCGATGGTCGCGTTATTGCCAAACTCGCCAAACATCCCAACATTGTAGGCATCAAGGGTACAGATGGTAACATTGGCAAAGTAGGATACGTCGCATCAAAGTTGGCACCTGAAGGTAAAACAGAAGAAGATCTCCCCCATCGTCTGAAAAGGTTAACCTTAATTTTACCCAGACAACTTTGCCTTACTGGCCGGATCTGCCGATTTCTTC
The DNA here is from genome assembly GCA_000611695.1 of Rhizomucor miehei CAU432. Classification (NCBI taxonomy): domain Eukaryota; kingdom Fungi; phylum Mucoromycota; class Mucoromycetes; order Mucorales; family Lichtheimiaceae; genus Rhizomucor; species Rhizomucor miehei. The sequence continues at coordinate 166,339 of KK100154.1, read as the reverse complement.
TTGCCGGCCTTGTCTGTGGGTGCTGTCGGATTGGTTCCGGGTCTCGGCAACGTGGCACCTCGCGCATGTGTGGAAATCCAACGTCTGTTTGACAAGGGCGATATCAAGGCCGCGACGAAGCTCCAACAACAAGTCGTAGAAGCAGATGACGCTTTGGCCCGCTGGTTCGGTAACCCTGGCGTCAAGGCCGGTATGCAGCGTGTGCTTGGATGGGGTGGCAAGCCTCGGAGCCCTCTTCAGCCTTTAAAGGAGGAGCAGGCAGAAGCTATTGCCAAGGCCGTTGGGGTTGCCATGAGCATAGAACAGTCCTTGTCGTCATAGTTATCTAACACGTGAAGAAATAAATGCTGCATCGTTGCCCCGCCTTCTCCACCTTTTTGGCTTTTCGCCAGCGATTACCCCGTGAACAAATCTGTAATTGCCCTAAAGCAGTAGGAACTTCTGCTCTTTCTCTGATTTTCTCATTTTGCCCCACATTTTTAATTCTTCTCCTCCTCCTCCTTTTACTCGGTCAATGCGGTGCGCTAAATATTTACCTCCATTGGGTCCATTCGACGTGATATTTCTCAGCACATTGGGTGTTGGCGCTGTCGCATGGATTGCACGGAGTACTCTCTTTGGTAAATCCAATCGCTCGTCATCCTCGCCAAAACCACCGGAGAATGCGCCGAGTACAAAACAATCATCGTTATCCGAACGCAACTTTGTCAAAGTTATGCAGGAGCAAGTACGTATAAAGGGCAATTACTGCCAAGCTAATGTAAAAGAAAAGAAAATGTCAGTTGTAGCTCAACAACGCAATGGTGCAATTTTTTCTTTCAGGGCCGTCGTGTCATATTCTTTTACGGTTCACAAACGGGAACAGCGGAAGACTATGCCTCACGCCTAGCCAAAGAATGCTCCCAGCGGTATGGCGTGAGTTGCATGGCGGCAGACCTCGAGCAATATGACCTCTCATACCTAGATACCGTTCCCGAGGACAACCTTGTCGTGTTTGTCATGGCGACGTACGGCGAAGGAGAGCCGACCGACAATGCCGTTGAGACCTGGGAGTTAATAACAGGCGAAGTACCCGACTTCTCTCAAGGAGCCAGACTGGAGGGCTTACGTTACATGATATTTGGTCTCGGCAACAAAACATACGAGCATTACAATGCAGTTTGTCGCACAATGGATGCACGACTTCAAGAGCTTGGAGCCACGCGCATTGGCGAACGCGGCGAAGGTGACGACGATGCATCCTTGGAAGAAGACTTTTTATCGTGGCAAGAATCCATGTGGCCGGCATTTTGCAGCGCATTGGGTGTAGACGAAAGTAGTGCTCAGTCAGGACCACGACAACCAGTGTTTGCTGTCAAAGAATTGACTACGTACGACGAAGCTAAAGTGTATTTCGGAGAACTTGCTGAATGGCTAAAGGAGAACGAGTTAAGCTTTCTTGACATATCGACAGCTTGGACCTCCATCCTAACTGATTGATTCCCACTTTTTAGGGAAATCGTATACGACGCAAAGCGCCCTTACTTTGCTCCCGCGGAAACACGAGACCTATTCCGTGACACAGACCGCCATTGTTTACACGTAGAGATTGATATTTCCGGGACCAACTTGACATATCAAACCGGCGATCACGTCGCCATCTGGCCCACAAACAGCGAAGCACAAGTGGAACGCCTTGCATCCATTCTGGGTCTCATCGATAAGCTGGATACTGTCGTTACAGTGGATGCTATCGATAGCGCTGCCTCCAAGAAGCATCCATTCCCTGTGCCGACCACTTATCGTGCCATTTTCCGGCATTATCTTGACATATGCGCTCCTGCTTCGCGACAGACACTCATGTCGCTAGTTGAATATGCACCCACAGAAGCATCAAAGGCTAAGCTGCAAACTCTCGCAAGCAACAAGGACGAATACCACGAAAAGGTCAGCGACGCAGTGCGTAACTTGGCCGAAGTTCTCGAAATGTGTCAAGACGAACCCAGGACTGGCTTCTTCAATTCTGTACCTTTTGACCTCGTCGTAGAGAGCGTCCCACGACTTCAACCACGTTACTACTCCATTTCATCTTCCTCCTACATTTATCCACACACCGTTGTTGCTACGGCCGTCACATTAAAGTACAATCCAACTCCAGACCGTACAGTCTACGGTGTTGCCACCAATTATCTTTGGAAGATACACGCTGCAGCCCATGGATTGCCGGACGAACCAGGACAGCCCGATTATGACCTCCTAGGCCCACGAGGCGCTCTTGAAGGCCGCAAAATCCCTGTGCATATCCGTCGATCACAATTCAAGCTGCCTCGCAACCCGAGCAGCCCAGTTATCATGATTGGACCTGGCACAGGGGTGGCTCCTTTCCGCGGCTTTGTACACGAACGCGCAGCCATGAAACGCGACGGGAAACCAGTCGGCCCGACTGTGCTCTTTTATGGATGCCGCCATCCGGATCAGGACTTTTTGTACGCTGACGAATGGGACGCATTGTTCCAAACGCTGGGCGAAGGATCCCGGATAATCACTGCGTTTTCGCGGTACACGGAGCAAAAGGTGTATGTCCAGCACAAACTGCAAGAGCACGGAGAAGCCATGTGGGCACTCATCGAAAAAGGTGCTTACATTTACGTCTGCGGCGATGCAAAGAATATGGCACGCGACGTACAGCGGACGTTCGTCAATCTGGCACAATCCGTGGGTGGCAAGACAGAGAAGCAGGCACAGGATTTCATCAAACGATTGAGAAATACAGGACGCTACTTGGAGGACGTCTGGTCGTAACATGTACTTCTCTTTTTTTTGCCTTCTTTAATTCGAAAATCTAAAATGAAATGTAGTGTGTTGTGGGAGGGTATGTAACAGTAATAATACAATACAAATCTCTAAATTTTTTTTTTTACTTTCTGTTTCCAAGCTTGCGTTCCATTTCGACAAATGCTCTAATTGTCGGATCCATTTCTTCTTGTACTTGCTCTGCTGCTGATTTAGTCGATGAGAGTGATGCCGGTACCGGTTGGTTTGCTTCGATGAAACGTTGCCGTATCTGAGATTTTTGGTGGAAATAGTCTTCCATATCTTCTTGATAAATATCCCATACACTGTTTTGCAAAATAGTGTTTATGTGATTACTGAAATTTATCAAACACTTTCATACTTGAGCTTACCAATGTGCACATCCACTCCATTGGAATATCTCAACATTAGTACATATACATCTAATCGCCGCCCTTTACAACAAGCAACTTACCTCATGCAGCAGTTATCCGGTGGATCCGGTTTCTCGGGCAACTCGATAGTCTCGCCATTCAATTCAACAGTTTCCTTTATTTTTTGAGGAGGTAAAAGGGGCGGTTCTTCTGCTGGTGGAAAAATTTGTATTGGTTGTCGCTGGTCATGAGGATGTGCTATTTGCTAATCGATCGTTTCAACAATCAGGAACGGAGATCATTATTATTTCGACAAAACATAAAGGGCTTCTTTTTTTCTTTCTTACAGGTTGCACCGACTGTTCCAGGATTAAAGTCCACCAGCCAGCATAGTTAGGTATCCTTTCATTGGCGGTATGATTAAATCGTCTAGTACAATGGAGTATTAAGGTTCGGGGTCGAATGGAAACGAGCATGGACTCGCAATATTGTCCCTTCGCGCTCTCTTCACAGGTACCAGCTCAGCGCTAGAACGTTTTCCCGCCAGTTCAAGCTGCTTCGGATGATGACTGCGCGGGCGAGTGTACGCCTTCCACTTCGTTTGCAAACATGCTGCAATTATTCCACAGTTTAGCCACCTCTGCTGTGACACGCGTTACGTGCAAACACCCTTGCTTGACGGGTTTGGACCATGTGAAATCCTCTGCTGTGGATATCGAGCGCACAGAACTCATAAGCGACACAATGACCTGGGAAGAAGAGTTGAAAGGACATCAACAGGGAATATGTTACCAGCGGCCGCGTTTTTTCCATTTTTTTTGCTCATGTACCTTCAAATAACTATTGGCATCTTGCCAAAACTCACGTGTTGCTTCCTTTGTCGAGTTGTTCGAAAGGTTTTCGAGTCCTTTGTCAATCTTTAGAGCCATGCTTGCCGCCTGATCTGCTTGACGACTCAAGTCATAGAGTTTGGCTTCCAATGTACTAGACATCTCCTTAGAAACAGCCTCTTGGATAGATTGCTTAAGCAAGTCTACTACGTGCAGTGAGCCCGTCACTGCAAGTTTCAGATGGTTGTACAGCAAAGTATCGTCGTCTGTTTGCGGGGATGTGAGTGGAGACACTGCAGGTGAGGCGAGCGTGTGATCACTGTGAGAACGTTCACGAACAATAGATGCACTGGAGGCTGGTAAGGAAAGAGGTGGAGGAACAGATGAAGGATGAGAAGTCGGTGCTGATAGTGTCGTTTGGAGAAAAGGCGATGTCTTGGTTGCGTTATTAGAAATGGGCGACGCACACAAAAGTGACGATGAATGCGAAGAACTAAAAACTTTGATGAAAGGCTGCACAGTTTCCCATGCGTCTTTTACATCGACTGAAGCGCTGTGCACGGTTGTAATAAGCTGACGAGCAAACTTGGCATCCAGAACCTGTGTTAGTGTGGTGATACGTGTTTGGAGTATAGACGTCAATTCTTTAAATGCGGCAATAAGCGATCCAGCTGCTCGAACGAGTTCCATGCATATTTGCGTTGTTAATGTTTGCCGTGGACCCTGTGCATCCAGTTGATCGAGGATTCGGACAAGACTATCAGCTTGAGCTTTGGACTTTTGCAATGCTGGACCCAGGCCTAGACTATCTTGGCCCATGCAATAGACTAAACACCTGTGTACTGTGCAGTGGAGGGAGGTTGTGGCAAAAAGGAGTGTCCGACAGGCGTCCACGAGGTGCGTTGTGGGACCTTTCAGCGCTGTGCTGCTGATTCCTGTTGTCTGTTGAAAGTGATGTTCGTACTGTGGCTCGTCTTGCGTTCGGGATGGTTGGGTTTCCATAGAGTCATCGCTGGGAGGAGAAAAAGCTGTCGTTCTGAGCTTGAGGGGTGGAAGAACTGCAACCCGTCCGCTTTGCCGGTTGTCTGGTATACTTTTCTGGATAGAGGCGCCATGCTTATTTAGTGTTAGTCCCAGAATGCCGGATGGTGAGTTTGCCGTTAGCGATCGCAACGAAGCATGAGGCCCATCCTGCTGCTCCATGTCACACACCAACGCTCACAACTTGGAACGAAACGTGAGTTTCCTTTTCCTTCAACCTCTCATCTCCGCTCTCTTTCACACCTCATTAAGTGCTGCTATGCAATTGGGAGAGGGGGGTCGATACGATGAAGCTTATAAGCTAGAGAGTATCGATAACTTTTGAAGGATTGTCATTATCAACACATGTTTTTTTTACTGCTACCGCAAACGATAGCAAAAAGAACGATTGCTGGGCTGCATTGTTCAAGAAAACGAACACCGTCGTTTAAGAGCACGCAATCCAGCTATATAGAGAGCCAAGGACTACAATTTGCAATGAGAAACAGACTGTAGCAGCAATGTGATCTCAACGTTCAGTGCATATTACGAATAAAATAATGCTCATATGCAAGCCAGCTCTGGCTTCGCCTTTATATCAAAATCATTATACAGTAAATATCAACGCATGTGAATCCCATACCCTTGGGAAAACAGCAAATATTACATTTGAGGCTCAGCAAGATCTTTTGCCCTGCTCTTCCTTTCGCCCTTTTGGCCGATACTCAATCACCTATACACAGACATGGATCGATACAGCAGACGATATTCATCACAACACAGCTCAGGAGGCCGCGATTACAACCGTGACAAAGACAGACGGACACCAACCCGGGAAAGGACGGATGATAATCGACGTACGCAATATCAGGAACGACGTTCATCTGACCACAGCAGGGGCCCCAGTAAAGAATCGCAAAGGTTTGATCGACGATTTGTTTCGACTCTTCTCCTTATTCCGTAAATTGCTGACGGATCTATGTGTATTTTTTCCCCTTCGGCTTTACAGTGACAAACACTCCAAGAAATCAGACACTAAGCGCAAAGATGAAACGAATCACAGTGGCACCGACGGCGAAAACAACAGCAAACAAGTTCAGCAGACAGAAAATGGTTCTCAGGCTGAGGGAAAGCAAAAGTCATCTTCAAGTGAGCAACAAAAGAAGGATCAACAAGAAGCAGTAAAACCAGTTGTGGAAGAAACAGTGATTGCATTGGAAGCAGAGGAGGAAGAGGAGCTTGCGATAGTGCAACAAGGCTGGAAACTTGACGCTACATCAGTATCAAACTCCAAACCGGAGAAGAAACAGAGTCCAGAAAAGAAAGCAAGTTCCAGCGACACAAATGACAAGAAACACAGCCACCATCACGAGGACGAGAAGCGATCAAAAGAAGGAGACGACAGGGAACATATACCACGTCCTTGGCGCAAGGTACTGTCCAGTAAAGGGCACGTTTACTACTACAACGAAGAGACAGAGGAAAGCGTTTGGGAGATTCCAAAATCAAAAGACGACACAGCCGCAGACAAGCACAGTGAAAAGAAAAGTAGTAGCCGGACAGAGCAAGTAGGACAGAAGCGTTCAAGAACCGATTCAGCTGCACCGACGAGACGACGATCAGACAGTCCGAGCAACAAACGTATTCGACAGGACGAGATGCCGCGTTCTTCTCGCGATATCGACAGATACAGAACACCACGATACCGTTCGCCATCGCCCCGCCATCAAAAGAGTTATCCACCGTCACCGTTACCGCCACTACGCCGAATCGACGTTGCAGATCTGCATCGCAACGAGTCTAGCAGAAGAATGAGGGCAGAGGATACGTGGGGATACTCCCGACGAAGTAACCATATCGACGAGAGATCAGATAGCATACGAGCACGAAGCTATGTTTACCACGGCAACCATGGCAGAGACTATCGCTATGAATAAATAACAGACACAAAAAAGTCGATTAATGCACATTGGCAAAGCGGCATCTCAAAAAGTTTGCGTATTGTCTCCTTGGCCCGTCTACATCATAACGCAGCCCTTGTAACATGCGAGCGAGAGAAAAAGGAATTGTCACTGTTACTACGGTCATGCGAAAAAGAGATGATGAACGCATCAACGCGGGTATAGCGGTCCCCCCACATCGTCCGTCCTCGTGTGTGTGTGCCTGATTATCAAGTTTGATCCTTGAAGTTATCCCGAATACGCATTGCGAGCGAGCGAGAAAAAACTAAAGTTATCACACTACTGCTGAATGGCGCATCTTGCTATACTACCGCCACTAATGCGTGCGCTCTCCTGGATGGAATCCTGGATGAAA
>KK100154.1:146900-158939 GCA_000611695.1 Rhizomucor miehei CAU432 | reverse complement strand
TATCTCCGCTCCCCAATGATATCTGAAATGATAACAAACACGTAGTATGTTGCAATGTTTTAGAGATGGAGACTAATCTTTGTTATAAATACATAGAGCACGGATAAACATACGGATATCCGACCCGCACAGAGCGCGCGCGGGTGCCTGGGCCTTTCTGCGTACATGCGGTGGTTGGTGGAAGGACGATCTTTCTTTGAACGTGCAGCGCTGTACCACACTAACCACTCTCAAGTTCATACCAATTAAGGTAGCTCTTCGGAGTTGGCAAAAATCGCGCACTCCAACAATGACAAGTACCTTCGGTTCCGAAGCTTCATGTTTGAGATCCCGTCAAATGTTGAATAAAGTCATCTCCTCTTTCTTTATAGAGAGTGGTCTTTTTTCGCCACTCAGTTTTCTCTTCTTTCTATACGAACTCTAAGAATTTAACAAACAAGGAAAAAAGAGTTCAAGTAAAGAAAGGACGATTACTGTTGAAATCAATGAGTCTAGTTCCTCTGTCTGCCGCACTCGCAATCTTGGGCGGCTTCATCCTGCTTTTTGGCCTATCATCACTCACAGTTAAGGAAAGACTATATCTTTCCGAAGCATGTAGGTCCCAGATTTCGTATACAATAAATGATGATCTCAAGAGACTTATAAAAGTTATGAACATTCTTTCCCTCTCTCCGAATAGCAGTCGCTATTGCTTGCGGCATCATATTCGGGCCATTATGTGCCAACTTTATCAATGTGGAGACGTGGGATTCCAAGGAAGTGTTCACACGTGAGTTTTGCCGTGTTGTTATTGGCATTCAGGTGAGCACAAATGGAAAAGTTGTGTATTTCTACTACATACCCATTTTTACCTAAAATGAAATGTTGTATTTAGGTCATGGCTGCGGGTGTGGCATTGCCTAAAGCATACCTACGCAAGGAATTCTGGTCCTTGTTTATACTATTGGTTCCTGGAATGATCTATATGTGGATGATCAGTGGTCTGCTGGTGTGGGCCATGATCCCGGGACTCAACTTTGTAAGTTTCTGTTGTATGCATGAGGGGAAAAAACAAGAAATAACTCTAGTGTGATAGCTCGAGTCTCTCATGGTAGCTTCCTGCTTCACACCAACTGATCCGGTACTAAGTACTTTTATGCATTATATCATCTTGACAAACATTTACTTATACAAGATTTTTCTCCGTTAGGTATTGGCCAACTCGATCGTTCAAGGAAAATTTGCCGACGAAAGAGTTCCTCCCAACGTACGCAACCTCATCTCTGCTGAAAGCGGTGCCAACGATGGTCTCGGCTACCCGTTTTTATTCTTGGCCATCTACCTCATGCAAAAATCAGTGGGAGCTGCTGTTGGCCAATGGGCTTACTGGATCATGGCCTTCCAAATCCTCTTATCGATTGTGATCGGGTTTGTCGTCGGTTACATTGCTCGAAAGCTGTTAAAGATGGCTGAGCAGCGTGGTCTTATTGACAAGGAATCGTTCTTAGTTTATTCAATTGCGCTTGCAGTAAGTTTTAAGCAACTACAATTTTGCAACATTTTCAAAATTCACACCGTTTCCCCCTTTTTACAGCTTTTTCTGCTTGGTGGAGTATCTCTGATCGGTAGCGATGATTTACTGGCATGTTTTATTGCTGGAAACTCGTTTACTTGGGACGACTGGTTCAGAAAGGAAACTGAAGATGCTCATCTCATGGAGGTAAAATACAAATACAAAACCTAACACTCATCTTTCTGTGCGTGGAACAGTTAACTAAATAATCTTTTCCTTACTTGAAAAATAGGTCGTAGATATGCTACTCACCTTGAGTATCTTTGTCTACATTGGAGCAACGATGCCTTGGTCTTTATTTAATGATGCATCCTTGCAAATTTCAGCGTGGCGTCTGGTTGTCCTTGCTATTCTTGTTCTCTTACTTCGTCGGCTACCATTTGTCATTGCCACTTACAAATGGACTCCAGCTTTGCTTAACTGGCGCCAAGCTCTGTTTACAGGCTGGTTTGGTCCTATCGGTGTGGGCGCGGTAAAGTTCCACAGAAATGGTCTTTCTTCATGAATTGATCTTTTTGCCTAACTTGATTTTTTGTCTTTGTTATTCCGTAGATCTTTTATTACACCGTAGCTATTGAAAATCTGGAAGTAGACGGGCCACATGCTCATGCTCGAGCTGTCGTTGAACCGGTTGTCTATTTCATGGTCCTTTCTTCTGTCATTGTACATGGTATCACCGTACCTTTGTTCCACATTGGCACTTTTACAAAACGTACCTTGACAAAAAGCAGCATTACTTTTCGCAACAGTCAAGAGTTTTTCCGCAAACGCACCAAAACTGGCGAAGGTGCAGAAATCGATATCACCGAAATTGACAAGAGACAGGATTGGACGGTGGTGGGTGAAAGCAACGACACATATGCCACTACGCGCCCGCGACAGACTGCTATTACCATTGTTACGCCAAACGATGTACAGACTCCTAAAGACGAGACGTCACCAGCGCCTCCTCCTCCTCCTCTGCTGCGCGACTCGAGGTCGCCCTCCTTGAATCACGATAATACAGAAGATAGCACCTTGTACCTACCAATATCAAAGCCACCTTCAGTTCATGAACGATAAAAAGTCTAAACGCCAACTGGATTGATGCTATATACCCCTCCCGTTCGCATAAAAAAGAAATACGGATGTATATCATTGTATCTCCATAAAGTTCTCATTTGCAAATCATGCAATCAACTTGTTGAAGAGGCACAGCCCCCTTCTCATAACTTTTGCTGGGTTGTTTCGTTTTTTTGTGTGCAGCAGTATCATGAAAGGTTTTTTTTCATGCAATATCTTTTACAATGATACAAGTCCTTCTAAAGTGTCCAAAACGCTTTGCACATTCGGCACACGGTATTTTGCCTCGGTGCTGCGTGCGCCTACAGTGCAGGTGATCACATTGGGAATCTTTTGCTTATTGAGGAAAGCAAACATATCTTCGTCCATGCGATCGTCGCCAATTGACAGAACGAAATCGGGTTTGATATCGCTCAATATACGGTTTGCGATCGCGCTCTTGTTGATATAGTGCGGTAAAACCTTGATATTTTCAAGTCTCTCTCAGTATGCTTGTAAATTGTAAGCTATCTCTCTCTCTCTCAGTGTGTGCAACATACCTCGATCGTTGTTCTTCCTGTTACTGCGTGGACAGCAAAATTCTTGTTAACCGAGTCAGCGATGTGATTTTGACATTCGGCTGCCTGCCAAGCACTGACAGTAAGATTAGTATGAGTAAGGCTGCTCGTCTCAGAAACGGACGAGTACTTGGTACGTACGCAAACTGGGTGTCATGACCCGCGCTCGAGCGATAATGCCATACTATTGAAATATCCTTTGTCTCAATTCGAGAACCCGGTGTGCGTTCCGTATAGTATTGGAATATCTACCCATTGCTCGATGGTCAACAACTTGTTCATGCAAAACAATGATTTGTCTTTCGAGTCCAATTACCTCCTTGACAGCAGGCATCCATGACAAATCCACGTTTGTAAACAGTTTCTTCCATGATTCACCGCGTGGTTTAAGGTGGAAACCATTCTCTGCACTTAATCCCAAGTTCGGAACATCTTCCAGGTCGCGTTCGATGCTAGCTTTCGTGCGACCGGAAATCACGTAGACCGCGCTTTTTTGAGTCAATCGACCTAGGACACTCTTTAGGCGCTCGAGATCGTTTGCTCCAGCGTGCGATCCATGCGGAATGAGTGTACCACCATAGTCAAAAAGAAATCTAAAATTTTATAAAAAGAATCCTTTTAGTCGCCCGGTAAATCATATACTTTCTGGAAACATTTTGTAGCTTACAATGGTGTTTTGCTGGCCTTGAAGGCATTTGAAACAACATCCAGGTCAAGCAGGGGTATCTGTGCAGGAACACGGTGCGTTTGGTCATTGCGAATCTAATGCCACCATGTTTAGAGTCTTAAAGAAAATTTGAGTATTTTTAATGGAGGGCTTACTGTAGATAGTTCTGAGATGATGCTGGTGCAGAAATTTTGAGCTATAGCATATCAATGAGTCCCTTTGTACGCAAATTCCATATAAAGCTTTCAAACATACCTGAATTAGTTACGATGCTTCTATACAGTTCCTAGTAAGAACAAAACAAGTCAGTCAATTTGTTTAAAACGCTTAACGATATCGCCGTTTTACCTTCCAACGAGTCACTTTCTCCTCCTCGCACATGGACAAGGCTTCATGGATTGCATTTCCAACTTGCTATGTGAAAAACATATATATCAGTCATTCCTACATTTCCTCATAGACTTCTTTAAAAAGAAACATACTCGAAGATCCCATGGATTGACACGCAAGCAGGCGCCAAAGCTTCCATAAGTACCAGTAAACTGCAAGATATATAAGTACACAAATAACATACTTCATCTCCAGATAAATCTCACTTGCCTCACTCAGAATCAATGGGCCATAGTTATTCTCCTGACAAACAATGTATTCATGCGAAGTCAAGTTCATGCCGTCACGCAAAGGAGTAATTAGTGAGACGTCTGCGGCCGTAAGCAATGCAAGGTATTGAGAAAATGAGATATCCTGATGGAGGAATACAATAGGTTGATAGGAAATATTGCTAAATTTCGAGTTGACTCGGGCAACAACATCAGAAATGTGGGCTCGAAGCTCGTTTCCCTCGGCCGTGGATAACGCAATTTGAATAAGTACGACCTGCATATCGGTTCAATGCTTAGTATCATCTAGGCAATTCTATCTGTATCCCTTCCAACCTTTCCACGCCATTCAGGGTGACGGATGAGAAACTGTTCAAATGCCAACATTTTCTGCCGTACGCCCTTGACATAATCCAACTTGTCTCGAGCTACAATGAGCTTCTTTCCAGCATACTTTTCTTTTAACATATCAACTGATCGTAGCACCTCAGGCGCAGACCTAAGAGAAGAAAAAAATATTTCTTTTAGCGTATCGATGCCTTATATATTCGCTTTCCATGCCAAACCTTTTTTTGTTAAGGGTGGTAATATCGATACCAATGGGGTATATTCTGACAGACACGTAGTGGGAATCCATCTGAATGCCCGTAGGTGTAGCATCCAGTGATAAAATGCGCGAGCAAGTCTGAAGAAAATGCCGAGCAAATGAATATGTTTGGAACCCCACAAGGTCTGCTCCCAGAATGCCTTCCAACAGCTGCTTCCGTGCTAAACCAACTCGCATATCAATAAAACAATTCATTATTCCAACCTGGAGCATTCAACTCACTGGGCAGGCACCGGAAAAGCTCAGAGCTGGGAAATGGTATATGGAGGAAGAATCCAACGACTGCATGCGGAAGTCGTTTCCGTAACATACCAGGAAGAAGCATCAAGTGATAATCATTTACCCAAACTAAGAGAGATGGCTAAGTACACATGTCATGCCACCGTCCCCCTTGTGCCCTACTTACTGATGTCATTTTCCCGATAATTCTCGACAATTTCATCCGCAAATCGTTCATTAAGCGATTTATATGCTTCCCATGCATTATCCTCGTACATCATATTTTGCAAATCGTCTTGGACTACATAGTGAAAATATGGCCACAAAACCTTTTTTACAGTGTGAGTGAGTGAGTGAGTGAGTATTGTTTAGTGTCAAACTTGAAACGCGCCCAAAAAAAGTGTGTAGCGGCATTTTTTCTTTTGTGTACCTGCTTGCAATACTGATTATAATGGCCTTCAAATTCAGCGTCAGATGGCATGATTGGGTAACAGTTGTGTTCCATAATAAATGTAGATCGGATCTTTTCGCGAGTTTTACGAGATAGGGGGTCAGTAGGCATGCCCAAGGTGCCAATCCATACGCATTGTTCCATCTTGTCGCGGATCGAATTGATGGCATTTTGCAGACCAATGTTGCCAGCAATGGAGGGCTTCACTGTCCAAGGCGCATTGTCAAACACTGTAGCGCTGTCCAACGAAGGGCGCCGCCGATGGAGTTGGTGGGTCGATACAGACAACGGTCCCAGTTTCCGCAACTCCTGTTCACGTTGAGCTTTGCTTCGCGGTTGCACGAGTTGCTCTGGCTCTCGAAAGTCAAAAAGCTTTTCCTCGGTCTCAACAGACGCCTGGTTCGCTGGCTTCGAGCTGCCAGGCGGCTGCTGTGCTGCCAGACTGTCAATGAGGTTGGGTACATTTGCTGCCGTTGCTGCCGTTGCTGATCCGTTAGTGGTGGTGGTGGTGGTGGCGGCGGCAGGTAAATGTTCGACAGGACGTCCTGCAGCATTATTGTTGTCTGACCGAGTCTTTTTGTCCCGAGAAAGTTGAAAGTCGACAGTGTAGGGAAGGAACAGAGAGGCACAGACGATTCTTCCTGTCATTATATGTGTCATTCCTCGGAAAAAAGTGTACTGGCAGGGAAGGAACGAGCAGAATTTCACTGAGCGGGCTGAAATCCCTCGAGCTCGGACACTCGTGCGAAACGAGGGGGTTCAGAAAAAAAATGTCCCATTCGTCCATCTTTTTTCCTTTTGGTGTAAGAAAGGGGTCCATTCCCGACTTGCATGAATATGAAGTGTTTGAGAGCACCAGCAAAGTACGAACCTTGCTGTTGTTGACAACCTTGTGACGGAGGGTTCCGTCCGTTTGTCGATGATATCTTCTTGTTACAACAGGAGCCAGGCACCAAGCCAGGGAATTACTGAGGTTATCAGCAGATCCAATTAATGACATCCACTTTTTAATTTTTTTTGTTCAGAAGGATAAGAATTGGATAGACATGAACTTTAAAATGGAGTTCCTGTTGGTCCGTTCGCTGCTGGTGCTGACGCCAATGCGTCTAAAAAAAAGAGGGACCCCAGCGTGTCTGTCGCAATTTCGCACAGCTTTTTTCGGAAAAGCAAAAAAAAAATCTAAGAGATGATCAGCACCAGCACTCGCGCTCTTCGTTTTCAACTATTGCGAAACATGTCAACCATCACCCGTCCTCGTAAGCAGCATTGACAATCGTAACATGCTAGAGAGACGCATCGTAAGACTGACGCTCTTTTTGGCTTCTGTAGATACCAACAAGGCTCCTGCTGCCCTCGGTCCTTACTGTAAGTTTTTTGGGGAACGCGTTCTCCCGTTCTGACGTACTCGGCGCTCTATTTTCTCACGACGTTGCACCCTCCGAAATATAGCTCAAGCAACCAAGGTCAATGGTATCGTTTATACCTCGGGCTCTCTTGGTATCAACCCTGAGACTGGTAATAAGAAAGATAGAGTAGTTTTTGAACGATAGAATGGGAATGAACAAAAAAAATCTCCATGTTATATTAGGTGCCTTGGCTGAAGGTGTCCAGGCTGAGACCCGTCAAGCTTTGATTAACATGGGCGAGATCCTCAAGGCTTCCGGCTCTAGCCTTGACAAGGTTCTCAAGACCACTGTCTTCTTGAGAGACATGAACGACTTTAACGCCGTCAACGAAGTTTACGCCACTGTACGCTGAAAAAAAAAGAACAGAAAAAATATGTATAATTGCTGCCAGTAGACTAATTCGAACATGTCTAGTTCTTCAAGGAATTCCCCGCTCGTAGCTGCATCCAGGTTGCTCGCTTGCCTAAGGATGCTGCTGTCGAGATTGAATGCGTTGCTTTGGCCGATGAGTAAAATTCCGACAATTTCATCGAAATAAAGAAGATTGGATTAACTTTACAGTCACAAGTATAATGCGTTGATTGAGTTACGCATTAGATATAAAGTACTTAGAATTCAAGAACGACAACTAAAGTACATGAAACTCGTACACTTTTTTATCCTTTACTCAATCTTGATGAGGCAGGACTCCCAGGTCTCCAAGTCCTTCTTGTCCTTGGGGTTACCGAGCAATCGGAGACCGGTCCATTTGATTCTATACGTGCCCTTAGGAGCCTTCAAAGTGAAAGGAAGAGGGATGTCGAAGAGGGTGGGAGTGTAAGTGCCGACCCAAGGGAGGATGCTGTATGGGTACTCGCCAGAGTTGCGGGGCACATAGTCCAATCCAGTCATGGCCAAACCGAGACGCTTGCCCTTTTCAGTGTAGAGTTCGGCAGTAATGTGAGCAGTGCCAGTGTAGACGCTGTAGACGATAACAGGCTAAGTATTTTTGTCGCTGCGCTTGTAAACAAAGGTATCATTGTAGCCGTAAGCAGTGGTGAGTCCAGCATCGGCGACAAAGGTCAAGTCGTCGTTGAACAAGGGCAGTTCATGTTGCTTGCCAACAATACCAAAGTAGGGGACAGAGATATCCTTGACTTGCTTGCTCTGGAACTGGATGAAGCCGCCGTACATGATGTGTTTGGAGGGATCGCTCTTGGGAGGAGTGACAGTGACAGTAACCTTAGTGGAAGCACCAGGCTTGAGGACGAACTTGGTCTTGGAGAACTTGAGGTTGGCAGTGACAGCAGAAGAGAATCCAGCTGGCTCAATGTATTCGTAACCAGTCTTTTCAACGTCGTAAGGGACGAGAGCCATCGAGACGTTGTTGACAACGTTGTAGGTAGCGGTAGTCTTGCCATAGTTCTTGACAGTCAAGGTGTGACGGATGTAGTCTTTGGTGTTGGTGTCGTTGAAGCTAATCTTGCCGGGAGAAACGTGACCACCTTGCAGAATGGTGTCATAGACTGTGCAGATGTAAGATAAGAAATAAGATAGAGTTAGTCATCTGATGATCCTGTTATTGTTGCGATAAACGATGTATAAACAAAAAGTTACCTTGGACGAGACCAGCGCCTTGACGAAGAGGGCTATCGATGCCAGAAGCTCCATTCTCGTGAAGCAGCTGAAGAGCATAGTTTTCAAACTGTTCCGAAATGAAGGAAGGTGATTTCTTTTCGCCATCGAGAGACTTGAGGTACAAAGCTATAGAACCAGAAACGTAAGGAGTAGCCATGGAAGTGCCGCTCATGACACCCCAGCTGCCAAGGTAACGTGGGAGGGTAGAGTAGACGAAACCACCGATACCAGCGATTTCAGGCTTGAGGTCGTTTTCAAAAGTAGGACCAACACTGGAGAAGGAAGAGACGGTATTTCCGGTAGGCTGCTTTGCGACTTGAGCGACAGGGTTGAAATTGAGAGTAACGGACTTGCCGCTCTTGATCTGGTCAAGAATGGCTTCACCGGTGGAGGTAGAAACACCAGCAACGGGGATCTTGGAGCCAGGGGTGGAGGGAGTGAAGGCCTGGTCGGCCTCACTGTTGTAGACAAGCAATCCAATAGCTCCAGCCTTGGCAACGTTTGCAGACTTGGTATCAAAAGTACAAGAACCACGCTTGACAAGAGCAATCTTTCCCTTGACATCGCTGGGAACATTGGAGGCTTCGCAGGCATCAGAGCTGCTACCAACGGCCTTGTCACCAGCAGCAACTTCTGCAGCAGGCATGTCACCAACGCTGGGGCTGCTAATTTGGTACTCTGCAGGAAGCAATACATTAATTCAGCAGTTCATAATATATAGCCCTGTGTGGATAAAGAATAAGGATAACTTGCCATATTTTGTGGACGAAGCACTGGAGGTGAAATATTGCACAAGATAGTAGTCATTGTCAACAGATGCAACGGACAATACGCCGTGACCGGTTGAAGGGGAACCTAGGGTTTCTGCACCGTATGCGCCAGAGTTGGAGGCGGCAACAACGACTAAACGAAGGCAAAGCGTAAAGAAGTCGTTAGCATTCGAATACATGATCCTTGCAGAAAGGATGTTATATGCATACCTGGAATACCCTTCTTTGCAATACGTTCACCAAGGACAGCGCTAGGTGCTTCAGACCATCCGCTGTTATCACCAAGACTCATGGAGATAATGTCGACACCGGCATCGTAAGCGTCCATCATAGCTTTCATGATGATATCGTCACCGGTAGAGCCGTTGCAGCCAAACACACGCCACATGCCGAGAGTTGCATCAGGAGCAACGCCAGTAAAGTTCTGGTTCGCATGAGGAGAGAAAGAGAGAGAGAGAGAGATGTTACTAATTGATCACATCTTCGACAAAACACATATTTCTATTTTCAAGACTTACATCAGCCTTGCCAGCAACGATACCAGAAACGTGAGTGCCGTGACCTGTATAGAAAAACAAAAATGTCAAGTTATTTGTTCGCCGGACTCGCAGCAGGGGGGGTTGTTGTTGTTCCTGCAAACAATGATTATGTATGCTTACCAGAAGCACCGGAGGCTGCGCCGCAGTTATCGAGAGGAGTAGGGCCGGGTACGGGAGGGTTACCAGATTCGGAGCTGTAGTCATCACCAACTAAGTCGTAACCATAGGCAACCTTGTAACCGGGGCCAAAACCACCACCGAGAGCAGGATGATAGTAATCAACACCGCTGTCAATGATACCGACAACGATGCCTTTACCGGTGTTCTTGAGCTCCTTGTGGACCTTGTCAACTTGAGTCATGGCGTGTGGGATCATCTTGGAATAGTCAGTTCCGTTGCCACTATTGGCGACCATGGGGACAAGGTTGGGACGAGGGATGATGCGAACAGGGTAAACACCGGAGACGTGGGCCTGGGAGATGATCGACTCGATGATATCGCCCAAACCGTTGTTGTTGTTGTCTTCGCTCATGGCGGTGATACCAGAACTGCTTGCAGTGACAGCTTCGCCAACGTGATCGACTTGGATGGAGACACCATTGAAAAGTTCGTGAGCAAACGAGTCAGCCACAGAGAGCTTTGCGTTTTTGAATTCCTTCTTGATGCTGTCAATGAGCTTTTTGGCATCATTTTGCACGTCTGTACCTGAAAATTCGACAATGTAACGACCGGGGATGTACTGTGTGCTGCCGTTGGACAAGTCGGTGTGCTTTTTAGCAGATACGACAGATGGCGTGCTCAGCAGCAGAGTCGCAGCAAGGCTGAGAAGGCTAAAGATCTGCATGGTTTAGATAGAGAGAAAGAATGTGTTGGGTCACAGTCGTTCGACTAGAGTTGATATAGCGAAACAAAAGGAAAGGGGAGGGATGAACTTATCTACCTAAGGTAGAAAAAAAGGGGGGTCGAATAGGCTGTAGACAGGAAAAACTGTTTGTGGGTTGCTATACAAACAGGCCAAGCATTTATAAATGGTGCGGATGCAAAACGGAAATCGAAAAGCCAGACTTTGCACAACATTCACGTTGTGCTCTGTTTTTTGTAAACTTTAGCAGGTTATGCAGCTCAGTTTCTTATTTAGAAAAATATCCTTACTTTGGATATTCTTAGACAGTAAGGCGATAGAACATGTGCATTTGAAAAAAAATCAGAACGAGAAATTCCGTACTTTCTTTCTGTCATATACTCTACCTTTATTTTTTTTACCGCTATACGCGTTTTCGTGAAAATATATAGACTCACTCCTCTCACAGACTCATGCACCTGCATGTTAACAGGCTAACCAAAATTACCGACAGCAGCTCGCCATGGATTACCTCTTTTGCATAGGATATTCTTCTAGTCCGTGGGGATATGCACCTTGTCGCCGCATGAAATGAGATAGGAAATGGTGTGTTACACGACTGAAATGAATTCAAATAGAAAGAGAACCGTCGCTCGTATTCTTTTAAGATTACAAGTAGGGAAGCATACACATGGAAAAGTAAATTCATACTACATATGGACATAATCCGGACGAGCCCGCATGCCAGAATGTTATAGCTATATATCAGTTTGTTCATCTGTGTGAAACCGAGTCAAGTGAATCAAGGAATCCGAAAGATGCGTCGTTGTGAGCCGGTTGGGGTGTAGATGGGTCGATCGAGTGTGTTAGACGATTGGTCGATGAGGATGCTTGTAATTGATGTCGAGGTGTATGTGGTGAATGCGGCGAGTACAATGAATTCGATTCATCATCGGACACCATGCTGCTAGGGCTAGGGCTTGGAGGCAAATGTGTACCAAATGCCCCTAAATTCCTATGCGACCGTGCAGCTGAAGGTGGCGCCAAATCTGGTCGGGATCTAGGCAACAAATTTTGAGTTTGAATAGATAAGGGACTACGTGATGGCGCGAATACATCGTGAAGAAGGTGTGACGCATCGTTCGTGCTGTT
>KK100154.1:118381-146862 GCA_000611695.1 Rhizomucor miehei CAU432 | reverse complement strand
GTTGTCGTTGCTGTTGTTGTGATCATGCGACGTTACAAAGATGGAAGGGGGTCGATCTTGTTTCGAATAATCGAATTGGTCAATGTTCAATTCAGGTGGTAAATGGCCTGTGACCATATATCCAAGAGTCAACAAGTATCATTCTTCATTTAAAATGAATGATATTTAACTTACCACCATTGTTTTGAGATATATACTGTGCCATGCTCTTCATCATCTGGAGTTGATCTGCTTGTTTTTTCCTGGTCTCTGCAAGTTCCTTGACAAGCTGGTTGAAATTCTCAAACAAATGTCCAATTTGCTGCATCATATCAGATTGAGCAACCTGCATCATTGCCATGTGGGCATGCAAATCGCCTGCTTCTCTTCGCACGGTATCCGATGACTCCATTGCTTTTCTCTTTATATCGTCCAAAAGATCGGCTCTGTTGCGAAGGAACTTTGGATGTGAAAACTCCCAAATCTGATTCTCTGCCAATGTTCGATGGCCTCGAGGCGACTTGTTTACTTTATGAAACCCGTACCTGAAGTTTAATAATATGAGTTCCCAGCTCCAGTGTGACGAAACTCATCACACTTACATGTTGAGTTGGCGGACAAAGCTAGAAAAGTTGTTATGTTTGAAATGCTTTGGCAAAACGTCGCGAGAGAATTCCATGATGTTGCAAACAATAAAAGATGATCCGGTATAATTCCATGCAATGAGATGTTGATATTGACTATCCACTACCATACTTTACATTTTTGCGCAACGAAAAATAATGCAAAATTATTTTGCTGTTTGACGCACTGATATATAGTCAGCTGCCTTACTTGTAAAGTTTGTGGACAAAGGTATTTGCGTGTGCAGGCTTTTGAGTATTGGTTGCTGGAGGAGGAGGTGGAGGAGGTGGAGGAGGTAGCGGCATCGTCAGCTGATGAGGGTTGAATGTCTGCATAGGTTGCGCCGAAGAAGTCGAGTGGGGCATTCCAGGTGGAATGGACGATCGCACGGACACTGGCGGTGCTTCGAGTACAGAAAACGTGCCGTTTGATGTTTCTGGAGCGCTCAAGGGTGGCCTTCCATGAAAATGATCCATCCTTTTACTTGAAACAAGTCTGAGAAAGCCGTGCTTCGTGTAAACGGATATCGTCCTTTGAGCATTTCAAATTCAGTCACGATGGAAGAACAAGAAAACATCCTTTGACAGACATCATTTGAGCGTTATCGCGAACCGCAAATCTAAATTCCACATGTTCGACTCACCTATTTATTATGTTAACTAACAAGTGGCATTTCGATTTTTACAATTCAAGCACCGTTGCTATGATATCTAGCTTGATGTCGCTGTCACCAGGTTTTCATCAGAAGATTCTTTTTCTTTGCCGCACATACCTCTATCCTTAAAAGGGGCCGACATCTGGCCTATAAAGCGTCGTGTAACCTCAAACCGCGAAAACGAACCGGAGCCTTTCATTGGCTGTAATCTGCAATTGCGTGCATCCAGATTCAGATCTTACACGTCGTGTGCACGGAAACCACTTCACTCCACAGCAAAACCCCAGCAGCGGATCCCATTTTTCTGATGTAGCTCAGCAACGTAGCTTATGTCAAGCACGCATGCTGATCTCATTTGAATGCATCAAATGCTTACAAAAATGATGCATTTATATATATTCTCCATTTTTCTAGGCATAATTCGTTTGTACCCCGGTCAGCAGACAATAGCTGTTGTAGCATGTTACCACAAGCATACCGGCAAGTCGGCAAACTTTAATGTTATGATTTTGTAGTAAAGTGCATCACCGTTATGCAAAGCGGATCAAGCTTGCACATGCTTCTCGTTCCCAACCCAACATATCGAGATCAAGTTGAACGCGTAAACTATTCTTTGCTAGGGAGACCAAATATTTGCCATTATACGAGCAGGCCCAGATTCAAGCAAATTCCTTCTTCCATGCTTTTAGCACTGTAAGCAATGCCAAGTACGACTATTAGCAATCACCTGAGCGTCCAGGATCCTGTGTGACCTGCTGCTTCGGGCAGGTTCTCAAAAGCGTGCCTGGTCATCAGCCTGTTAGCATGCAGCCACGTTCTTTGAATTGGTAAATGGTACATATGCTGGGATTTCAGGATTACTAAGTATCCGGAAATAGGCAATGCAATTGGAGTAGTTGCCAGCGCGTTGCACTGTCAGTTCAAGGAACTACATATTGGTGACAGAAAGTAACAGAAGTCTCGTGAAGGCGATGCAGTAAGTGGTGAGCTCGCTAATGCCATGTATCTGTGAATAGGTACTTGCAACAGCTGGTACAATCAATCTCACGTCGATAAACAGATAGCTGTTCCTGTCAGCGAGACTAATCCTCTCCCCTAGATCCGGAAAATGTTGACTAGTATCTTCTTCTTTGCCTCCCTTGTTACACGCTGTAGCTTGTATAGATATTGGTTTCATAAAGCAGAAAGAAGGCTTACCAGAATGACGAATATGATGCTAGATCGCATGCTGCTGCATTACCTATCACCACTTTCCCTAACGTATAGCTTTTAGGCTAGCTTTGGGCTTTCTTTTCAAGCACTCTCGATCGTATTTGTTTTTGGATAGACTTCTCTTTTATTCACTCGTATAGATATTACTGTATTAAAACCAGCTGTCACAACACCCGTAGATGAGATCATGCGCTTGGCTGTTAAGATCCACTTTTGTCCAATGATCCAGGACAGCTACGCAATCCTTTTCACTCAACATCAAGTTGTCTTTTGGCATATTGCAATTTCTTTGAAGCTCCTTTTCTTTTTACCAATTCATCGTCGCCATTTGACGGCGTTCCCTGGCTCTGTTGTTGTGAATTGCTGTCGCTGTTGCTGCTCTACAGAGGTGTTTGTTACCATACTTTGCGCTTCAGCTTCAAAATATTTCGAAAGATGTCCAGAAAGCAACAAGCACTTCGCTCCAGATCACCAACATGCCTACAATAATGTGGGTGCTTGTAGTAATTCTCCTTTTATTCTTTTCTTAGACTGCAGGTGAAAGTTTATAAAGAACAGGCATGTCAAATTATTTGATGGTATTTAGATCTTGCTCTCCTGTCCACCAACTGTAGCGACGACCTTGGCATATGTTTCTCTATTGTTGATAGCATTCAAGCCTTGTGGAATGGTGGAAAGTTGGTAGATCTTGTCGTACAAAGCAGGCTTCACCTTGCCAGACTCAAATAATTCAAACAAGGCTTTCCAGACCTTGGGAATACTTTCTGCTTCGTTCTTGGAGTAGGCGCCCCAGTGAACACCGCTTATGTTATCACATCAATGATTGAGTATATATACGCGAGATCCTATCTCAATTACTTACACAACAGAAATGTTCTTCAAGAGCACGCGGTTGGTAGGCAGCTTTTCAAAGTTACCCTTGGCAAAACCGACAACAATAATTCGGCCATTCCAGGCAGTGCACTTTGTGCTATTCCAAACGATATAAAGTAAGCCAATGTTCACAAATTCTGTACTTGGTCAAATTATTATCTTTACCTCTCTTCTACCAATCCGACGGGATCATACACGACATCGGCACCGTGGCCGTTGGTGATCTTCTTGACCTGGTTAGTCCAATCCTTGTCGCGGTAGTTGATAGCATAATCTGCACCGAAACGTTTGGCGATATCAAGTTTATCCTGGGATCCAGCAGTGGCAATCACCTTTGCGCCCAGCGCCTTGGCAATTTGCACAGCAGCGATACCCACACCACCGGCAGCAGCGTGAACCAAGCAGTACTCGCCTGCTTTCAATTGAGCACGCAAAACAAGTGCAGCGTAAGAAGTGGGCCAGGTAATAAACAAACTACATAAAGCCATTTATCCAGAGTTGGTCATAGTAGCCACACGCGAGAGTTTATCGTCATTATGTAGTTGCACATACCCAGCAGATTCCTCGAACGAAAAGTTCTTGGGAATAGGCAAGACCTTCTCTGCAGGCACCGTAATCACTTCTGCGAATGAATATCCGGAGCCGAAAACTCGGTCGCCAGGCTTGTAGTTGGGGACAGTGCTCTTCAGTACGACACCGCTAAACTCACCGCCCGGAATGAACGGGAATGGTGGTTTGATCTGGTACCGGCCCTGGATCTATACAAGACAACACAAGTCAGTTAGGGAGAAAAGAAAAACAAGTTGTGAACTTTCGTCGTTGGCAAACTTACCATAAGCGTGTCGAAAAAGTTGAGACCAACAGCCTTGACTTGCACTTTCAGCTCGCCTTTCTTGGGTTCAGGAATGGGAACATTGTTGGAAAGAACGAGCTCATCGGGGCCTTTGAGCCACTTATTCACGACATAGGCCTTCATAGTTGAAAACGGGCGTGGAAAAGGTTGCAACAAAAAGACAAGGCCGTGCTCGAGAAATATGCGTGTTTTTGCATTAAAGATGAGCTAATCCCAATTCATTTTTGTCAAACGGAGACAAAAAATGACCCGAAACCTTGTTGCGCATTGAAGCAATTCATTGAAACGTATGCATTTCATAAACATTCTTGCCAAAGTAAACATCAAACGAGTTGCCGCTGGTCTGTGCGATTCAATGGAGATAGTGGGGCATGTAGCTATGGAAACGAGAACAATCAATGGAGACAGCACGGGATTGACCAGGCTGATTCGAACATGACATTGCAACGTGATAAAGCACAAGAAGAGCTTAGCGCATGCTCATGCTTTTGCGATAAATGATTACGACGCAAAATGTTGTCAGAGCGAAAAACAATAAAAAGCTGCTCCCCCTGTTCTTGATTTCTGTGTTGTTTTAAAGACGTTGATCCCTTTCTTTCCCTTTTTGACGCTTGTTCCGACTGGAAGACCACATGTGCCGTCTGCTGCTGTACAAGGGGAAGCAGCCCATTCTTTTAGCCCATGCAAGTACATGACACGCTACAACATGAGGATTACCATCGCGATCTGACATTAAAGTTAGCTACTGACGAGACCTGCTCACTCAATCATTAACCAATCATTCGATTCTCGATTGCGGATCGATCATCGACGACCCCTGAACGGTGAGTACACTGAAAGTCTCGCTCGATATATTGCAGCAAAAAGTTCGCTGATGAAATATCAAGGCGACGGATTTGGAGTGGGTTGGTATGACAGCGAAAGAGATACCGAGTCCGAGCCAGCAATGACACCGTGCATCTTTACATCTGTGACACCTGCATGGAGCAACTCTAACCTGGTCCGACTGGCTGAAAAGATCAAGAGCCCTTTGCTGTTTGCACATGTTCGTGCAAGCACGTCGGGTGCTGTCACAGAGGCCAACTGCCACCCTTGGAAGTATGTATCAGCAAGCCGCAGTTTTTGCTTGGAAACGTTTCAGGGACTGAAGATTATATGTTAAAGTTTTGGACGCATAATGTGGATGCACAATGGAGGAATTGCACAATTTAACAAGGTAATGATGCCATCGCATACGGAGGAGAACATATGAATTAATAAATATATTGAACTTGTAGATTAAGCGTAAACTTCAAAGCTCGTTACCGGAAGAGCTATTCTTGTTTGTTGAAGGCAACACCGATTCAGAATGGGCATTCGCCCTGTTTTTGAGCTTTGTAGGTGACGAGGATCACATATATATGCATGACATTGCTTGTATTCATCGAAGATACAGTTAGAGAATCCAAGAGCTGAACGGTTCAACTACCAGGAGCTCAAAGAAGCAATGCTCAAGACCATTGCTCAACTAAATGCATGGGCAGAGGAGGAGAATATTACAGAAGTAATTTCCAAATATGCTGTGGAGTGTGGTCTCTATAGGTGGCTAATATCAATGAATCTCCCAGCCATCCTTACTCAACTTTGCCGTGACAGATGGAGAATCTGTAGTTTGTGTACGGTACATTAGTAGCAAGACAGAAGAAGCAGCATCGTTGTATTTCTCCTCAGGAACAAGATTCGAATGTTACCGACCTGGACATTACCGGATGGTGAAGGCTGATAGACGAGAAGACATGGTAGTTGTTGCCAGTGGTAAGTTGCGCTGCAATGGGTGAGGAAAGAAGTGGGGGGCGTTCCATTAACGACAAGTATCAATTTAATAAATAGAACCCTTGACATTCGAAAAGGCTGATTGGCTCACTATACCCACAAATACCGTTATGGTGATCACACCGAAATTAAACGTCTTGATGCAGCCCATCAAAGACAAGTTCTACGCGGACGAACGAGGATTAGAAGTAAAAGTGGGTCAAGGCGGCGATGATGTGGCTAGGATACCCGAGCCTCGGGCTCAGATGATTGCGCATTTAGCGCACTTGTCATGTTTGTGACAGTAAAGAATGGATTTGCAAAAAAGGGAATAAGGATCTGCGTTGAGTGTCCAAAAAAAAGAAAAGGTTGTGCGGTCCCCTGACCCGAAATAAGAAAGAAGATCTCTTTAATGTGAATGCACAGAGGCAAGAGATTCTGGACTGCATACTACAAAAATGGCATACAACGTTAATTAAAGAGTGTTAGACTTGCCATTAAATATAGTAACTCTCTTCCAATGCATTCCAAGCAGTTTTCTGGCTTGGCAACTACGCAATATACACTTTACCAAAAAGCACCTAGCGGGAAAAGTGTATTTGAGTGGCTAGACACAGCCAGATTTTCCGTCCGTCGATCCAAAAAAAATGGATTACCGCTCTTGCTCTTGACCAATCAGTTTGGCAACTTTAAAAATAGTCGAGTCTGACAAGCTCTCGACCTTCCTCTTCCTTCCCTTTCCTTCCCTTTCCTTACAGTCGCTATGCTTGGCCTATCGACCGAAAAGACCAACTTTTACGCACCTATTAGAGGAAACAAGCGTCTCACAGTCATCCTTTTGGGCATTGTATCCTTTATTGTCCTCTCCTTATTCACCTTTTCACGAGCTACCTTTGGTCTTAGCGGTTGCGGCGGTCGCACTGTTCGTTCCTTCAACGAAGCCTTTGCCTTCTCCGCACCAGCATCCTTTGGTCTTGGCGGTGGTCAAGCGTCCTTTGTTGATTTCAACAAGCTAGAAGCGACTGCAAATGCCAAGGATAATCAGGAACATGTATTGATCCTCACCCCACTCAAGAACGCTGCTCCGTATTTGCCACGCTACTTTGAGCTCATCGACCGCATGACCTATCCAAAGCACCTCATCTCTATTGCTTTCCTGGTATCCGATACTACGGATAACACTGTCGAACTCCTGCGTGAACAAGCCAACATCCTGTTGAATCGCCGAGACCCCGAACAGCGATACCATCACATTGCTATTTACGAAAAAGATTTTAACTTTGAGTTACCAGAGGACAAACGACACACGTTTGAACTCCAGCCTTTGCGACGGTCGTACATGGCTCGATCCCGCAACTATCTGCTCACGGCTGCTCTCCGCGACGAACATGCCTGGGTTCTCTGGCTCGATGTCGATCTCGTTGAATACCCACCGACCATTCTCGAGGACTTGATGAGCGTTGACGTCGATATTGTTGTTCCCAACTGCTTGCGTGAGACCGAGGACAACTCATTTTGGGGCTATGACAAGAACAACTGGCAAGAGACTGAGCAATCTCTCGCTATGCAGAAAGATTTGGATCCGGTAAGTACCTTCTTTTTGCTAGGTAGCATTACATACGTTATATCTGACTGTTTTTCTGCATTTGAATATAGGACTATGTCTTGTTGGAAGGTATGCTTCTTCATCCGATAAGGAGGAGATCTGTGGGAGAAAATCGGGGGGAGAGGCACGAGAGAGCGGGGAATTTGTCTATTGGTGGGGGAGACATTCAAGAAGAAGGAACAAGGAGGAAGGGGAGGAGGAGATAAGACGGAGATCCATTCACTAATGATTGTGCGACCCATATAGGTTACTACGAATTCCTTACCAACCGTGCTCTCATGGTCGATATGCCTACTCATCTTGGCAAACTGAACAAGGTTCCTTTGGATGGCGTCGTAAGTAGAAGATTATTGATAAGAAGAAAAGTCGATCAGTTTTAATTTATTCGCATTTTTGTTCTCCTTAGGGCGCCACCTTTACGCTTGTCAAGGCAGTTGTACACCGCGAAGGTGCTAATTTCCCGCCGTACGTGTTCCAGCACCAAGTAGAGACTGAAGGTTTTGCAAAGATGGCAAAGGCAATGGGTTTCGGCGTCTGGGGATTACCAGGCTACTTGATCTACCATGTCATGAACCACTAACCCGTGTAATTTCCCTTTCTACAAACATCACACCGAACCTCTTTTTCATCTATCATCCCATATCATGCATCTTATTCTTATTTTTCTCGTTACTCTGTAATTCTCTCTATTTATCTGTTTCAATGATTCCCCCCATACATCCTGGCCTGCTGCCGGCATTTAATTTTCTGCATCTAATCTTTAATTCAATGCATCAATGTTTGTTTACAGGGGCAATCTTTGTTTGTACCGATTTGAATAAAAGGAAAAGTCTACACTATTTTGTACTTTCATATATCTGAATCATTCGCACGTGAGATTGCTGTGGTTCATATATATATATTCCCTGTATGTCTATGTGCCATTACAGTATTTAACACGAAGATCGGTATAGTACATAATAACTAAAATGCTATTTCAGGTCTACAGCTTTGGAATAATTCTTTGTAGAGATCAACCTATATACAAATGGCATGTGCTCGAACACCATCAGCGGATGCAATCTAACCGAACATAATATCGAACTAGATCTGCGACAACCACGTGCCTATTTTGACTTAAGATCACATTCTTTGATATCTTCAGGTTTCCAGCAAGATGTAAATCATAGAACCTAGTGGTTTGTGTTCCTGAGAACGGTGGGATCTACAGTGTTGCATGTTGTACAAGGTGCGACGAGTATAATTGAAGGTGATACAAAGTGTGATGAAGATCAAGAAGTAGTATGCAAGACAGTAGAGGACACCGATCCACAACGACACACATATGTGTTTCTCACACATACACGAAACAACGTGGGTTACATTTAGCTTCCCATTTATCTCAGACAATAGTATCTTGTACACCGATACCAAAACAGAATACACCACTATTTTTGCATTGGTTCCTCGTCGAGCGTATCTGTGAATCTTCACCGTGCAGCACGTATAAGGAATTTAAGGAAAAAGTCTTAGGCATCTCTCAATCGCACAATAAGCAATTGGTAGTTGGGCCACTCCTTAGGTTTGCGAATCGTTTGGAAACTGTAATTTGAGAAACCCTTTCCTTCTATGTTCCTAAATCCTGAGTCCTTTTCTCTATTCCACTGGATAATTATGTACCTATACCTCATAAAGGCTTGCATGCTATCAGGAGTCGCTCTAACCGCGCGCGTTAGCGTCCTAGCGTCCTAGCGTCCTAATTCACACTCCGAAGCCAACGCCTTAAGCGGCGTGTTACAGTGTTAGCGCGTCGGCGTCCTAGTAGTCGTAACAGCAGAAGATAGATCATAAAATACATTTGTCATACCGGTATAGACCTCGCATATATATATATATATATCAGTATCCCAAAAATTGCAACCAAGAGACGAATAAAAATAACTGCAAAGATATGAAAACATGGTGGAAAGATTGCGGATGTGATTCTGCCAGTTATAAGATTGATGAAGCTGCATAAATGTGTTGCTTGTAGATAACACCTTTCTCGGGGAGCTTTTGTGCATATGTACTGCGTCCTAATTGATACAGTGAGGAACCAACTCTTCTACTTTCCGCTAAGTGATTGCCCTCGCTTAACAACTCGCTACAACAATTCTGAAGCAGCAGCTTGAGAGGCCTCGTAAGTTGCTCCGCTTTGCTTTGTTCATATCCGCTGTTGCATGTAGACTATGGACGTGAGTCAGACACCTGTCCACAACTTCAATTGTTGTCAAGCGTTGAACGATATATTTTCGCTACGAATGCTTCAACCGTTATAAAGTCATAAAAGTGCTCACTATAGCACTTTTTGTGCACGGACGAGATAGCGATAAGACTGGCAGCGATATTGTTTGTCATTAATTTGATAGTGGGTGGCGTATTATGTTACTGCACAACGCGCCCGCCATCAGCTGATGCAGAAACCTGCATGGCCAGTTGTGTATCCCTTTACGTCTATTCGAGTGAGATAATGGCATTTACTAAATAGTAACGGCCTAGTGCTTGTTGGCCTCCGACGTGTGTTCTTGTTCAAAAGTCATACTTAGAAGACACTTTTAAGTGCAATCACATGTGATATCAATTGAAATGTCAAAATCATAACATGTGAAATCTATTTCGGAAAAAGTTGTGCAAGGATGTGCAAGGTGCAAAAAAGAAAAGAACAAAAAAGGGTAATGCGATGATGGAAGAATTAAGACTACACAGAATGATATGCAGTGAGGACGAATTTTGTGAGAGTTGCTAGCTTTACAATGCAATGTGTAGAGGATAAGTTATGCGGGGGAGATGTCAATGATTTTTTCTTCTTCTTTTCTCTCCTTTAGATTTCCCGGACAATGGCTTCAACGTCGAGGTTTTCATAAATGATGCGGTAGACGGTGGTGAACAGAGGGAACTCTTGGACCATGTTGCGCGCAGACAAGAATTCGTTGACTTCCTTTGCGGTCAAGGTACCTTGCAATTTTTGTCCATTCAATAATTCGGCTTCCAATTGCTCAATAGGTCTCTTTGACTTTGCGAAAGCTTCTGCGACCTTGCGGTTGCGACCTCCAGTGCAGGTAGTAATCAAATCAGCGGTACCGCAAGATTCAAAGAAAGTTTCAGTCTGGACAACATCACCAAAGAAGGTCTGTCCAAACTTGCGCATTTCCATCAAACCACGTCGGATGATTGCAGCCTTGGTGTTGCTTCCGTATCCAAGACCATCAGACAAACCAGCACCAACAGCAACAACATTCTTGAGGGCACCGCACAGTTGGACACCCACGTGGTCTTGAATGACATTGATGCGGAAGTAGGGTGTGTCAAACAGCTTGTGGAACACGGCTCCGTCCTCCAAGCTGGTGCAGCCGATAGTGGATTCACAGAACTTCTCACGGGCAACTTCGTCAGCAATGTTGGCACCACTCAAGGCAGCGCAGGGGATGTCGAGGATACGAGAGATCTCTTCAGAGAAGAGGTGAATGCCGTTGGGAGTGATCTCAAGACCTTTGATAAGAGAGATGGCACGGGCGTTGGGAGCCAAGTGACCCTTCATCTTTTCGCAAACGCCGCGGACAAACTGGTGGGGCAGGACAAAGACGATCAAGGTGGCGTCCTTGCAGGATTCGACGACATCGGGGATAGCAACGACATTCTCGGGCAATCGCACACCAGGCAGGTACTTGACGTTTTCGTGCTCGCGGTTGATGAAATCAGTCAACTTTTCACCATTCACTTGCTCTTCAAAAACCCATTGACGGACAGTCGGTGCGAACAAGTCTTTGTGCTTCAATGCATTTTCGCCGACAATCTTGGCAATTGCAGAACCCCTAGCAACAAATAGGCACTGATAAGCATTTTGTTTTTGCCGTTCCTGGATCGAAATTTTTCAGTGTTGGTGCTTACCAGTTACCAGAACCGATAATGCAGACGTTTTCAACGGTCATTTTCGAAACTAACAAAAGGAAAGGATGTAACGAGAGAGAAAGCGAGAGAGAAGAAAAAGAAATAAGGACGCCGCCAAAATGCAGCTTGATATATATATAGAGCATCGGAAAGCAATTTTTGGGCTTTACTAAAGTTTCGTCGGGCTCTGCAAATTTTTTTTACAGCTTTTCATGTGCCTGAAACATGTTGAAACCTCTGAAATATTACAAATAAGAGTATTGGTCTCGATGCAACTTTCTTTTTGTATATATAGAATATCACAAGACTAAAAATGCTTGTTCATTAGGTATCTCGAGATTGATCTGTTGACGATAAGGACATATATGGAAGTCTTGATTATCCTTTAAAAAAAAGGGTCCCGGTCGTGATTTTCGGTTCCGCAAACGGAGTGCCTAAAAAGTTACGTCAGTCGATTGCGAGCCTGATAACAGTTATCAAAGTCAGGCAAAGGCCAACCGCCGCATTGTATTGTGAGCGGATCACACAGTCTACAAAGGTATTTCCTGTAAAACTTNTTTTTTCTTTAATAGGAACCGTATTTTGTGATCGGGTCATCGATCGCGATGCTGAATATCACGGGAAGGGCACGTGGCAACAAGTATTCTTTTTAACCTTTTTGACCCAGAAGGGTGCTAAAAGAGTTAACGTGCTAGAAAGGTGAGCCCGCGCATTGATGGCGCCTTGATAACTTTCTCACATCATTTGCATCCCGCTAAAACCTCTCCGCTCAGGAACCTCGATTGAGAAAATTTTCCGTATAGAAAAGGGCGCTAAAGGGTGCGGGTACATGCGAGGATAGCATCGGCTGGCGGTGGGTACGACTAGATCTCGGTTATAGAAGTCGGGAACTGTCGTCATCCGATCTTGACCATTTCTGCGCACTGAAAACTTTTACAATTTTGCTTTTATGTTGCGATCATTCTAGTAATTCAAATCCTATGTTAATGTTGAAGTATTGTACGCTTATTGATTATAATGAGCGTGCAAGATAAGAAGAGAGTCTGGATTAGTATGAACGAACAGTAATCATATATATAATGGACGCTATATGTTGCGTTCCAGCATCCAATCTTGAACTCTGACAAGCACGAGGACTATCTTGCTATAATATACTATGTACGTCGGAATGAAAAGGCTAGCTTGTTCACAACGTAATATCTGCAATTTGACAGCTCAGACTGAGATGTATCAGGATAAAAGCTTATTTTAAAAAGCCGTTCTAACTATAGTCTTGAATGGCAGTTCGAGGAACGCCGATATTCGTGTATTTGGTGCTTCATATATTTCAGGCATTGGCTGCTTTATGTCCAGAAGTGAGAGCTCGCAAATAAAGTGAAGACATGACAGGTTTACAAAGCATATGGACAACTATACAAATTAGACTATCTCATTTCTAGAATAGCTTCGGTTCGCAATCTGCGTGCTCCGTATTTGCATCCAAGCAAATACATTACAGAACTGTAGATAGATGAGAAAACTGCAACATGCATCGACAGAGCGTTGCGAAACTGAAGGTTGTCGTTGATTTGTTAGTCAGTAGCTCCATTGCCCGAGGCAGTCTTAGTAATGAGTGTGCATGGCTCATGCTACGATGCCCTCCTCCGCACTTAGTACTTTGTAAAACTTTTACCCCAAGGTATTTAATATCTCGTGATTATCAAGCTGGATGCCGACATCGTTGCAAGCATGAAAATAATAACATGAACACTTGGCACCGTGTTAACGTCTATGCTCGTCTAATAGGCATTCTGGTACAGCATGATCCACCGCTATCTACACCCAACGAATACTTAAGCAAGTCAAAGATCAATAAGCAAGAACTAGTTCTTGCCCGACAGGACAAGGATATTAAATGACTACGTAATTCCCGTAAACTATACTTCCTCGCGCTTTGTATGAAAAGCGTGCAAATCTGTAGCCATAAGCGCCACTGAATTCATGCTGCGTTCATCGTGCTATAGATCATACTTGACTCGAACAGCGGTTCTGCTCAGTTTGGTGATGTGGCCTCTATACTACTTTCAAATGTTCTTACAAAAACGATTTCGTACATCAAGTATATTCTAGTAAGAGCTCACGTAAACCTTCCTCATCGAAAGAAAATCAAGGATGCATTCTTTCTTTATCATTTGCATGGAAATACGAGCAGACCAAGTACATAGTCCACATAAATGAACGTAAATAAATGCTCATGAGTAAATATCGCGGTCCGTATCGTCTACCGAATAATCGTACTGAAGAACAGCAGATAGCTTGTCAAAGCACTGCCGAGAATTCCAATGGCTCATGCTCCTTGACTGATTGATTGTTTATCCTTCAAGAGTCAAGGCATTGGGCCTGCTTTTTATGTGCAAGGTACTATGCTGCGCCTGAGAGCCAATTGAAACGCAAATACAAAAACGCGGCCCACAAAAATTACGGCCACTTCTTTTCACCGGCGTGAATCCAGAGAAAAGATCCAGTAAGAGTCTTGACAGCTTCTTGCTATGGTCAGCAGCCCTCCTGATCTCGTTAATTGCCTAGATCCGTCAAAGTACTAAACAGGCTATTGGACTCTGGAACGATCGTCATGGCGCCTCAAACAGATCAGCTCAATGAGCGATTTGCTGGGTATTGTTTTGGTGTCAACTGCGACGCGCGTAGATTCTAACGCAACATTTATAGCACCTTTCGAAAATTACTCGACACGATTGAAAGAGGAGGCGAACAATGTTCAACTGATCGACTACAAACTTTTCTCGAGGAAAGAAGCAAGCAACTGTCCCTGGCTCTTGACGCTTTTGGGGAACCGTCAGTCCAGTCGCGCAGCAAAGTGACAGGCGGAACGAGCGTATCAGTCGACGGCAGAACGGTGAACTTGACGCAGGGTGAAAAGAACTATATCACAATGCTCTCTGATATATTCCACGTCAACGAGCTCTCTTGCGTCTCTCTCTGGGCAGCCTTCAAACAAGAGAAGAAGGTCAACGTACCTGACGACAAACTTTGCGAAGACATTCAGTTACTAGACCAAGTTACGAGATTCTACTTTGACGAACGTACCTGCCTACTTCAATGCGTAGCATCATTGCTACGCATACGCGACGATATGGATCATCCATTTTCTGCCATTGCCAGCGATATCGTTTCACGTATCGTAAAGGACGATTTCGTGGAGAGGGTTATCAAACAATTCAAAAAATCTGTGCGAGCCAATGTACCTACGTTGTTCCAGACAAGGAGCGAAACGGCTAGCACCTGGGCAAATCAAAACTTGCGGGAGCAAAAGAGCTTGCTCGAAATCATGTGTCTGATACATCCACCCACCTTGTATTCCCCGCAGCGCGTTTTAGCTCTCATTCAAGAATTCGAAGCAAATAGCTTTGGTCGCCACCAGGCCTGCAATTATGTTCTTGACCAAGAAGGAAGTATCTTGCTGGAGGAGGTATCCCACATGTGTGCCTTGACTTCGGTGGTCATTTTACGCTTGCCATTTTTGCGCCCAGTATTGTCTATACAACCAAAAGGAGAAACACTACTCGATGCGCCGGACATCTTGGTCAAGATTGGACAAGTGGCACATTTCCTAGGTGACAGATCAGAGCATTCAGTCTTCCTTTTGGCATGGTCGTATTTGCTCAGCTACATCGAACAACTTTTCCCTGCCGAAGGATGCCCGCAACCTTACCTCGAGCTTCAACAATTGATTAATGGAAACTTGCCGTTGACAAATCAGCAGCTGCTTAGAGATAGACCATCTCGCAGTATCAAGCTCCCACAGACTCCAGTTATCCCTCAGTCTAAAAAAACGTGTCATACGTTTATGGACAGGTCGTTGATGCTCCATGTATTCGATCACATGAGCTCCATGCTACAAAGCCGCATATGTGGTGTCTGTGATGAGGAAGGAGCCGACAACTCTGGAAACCGACAAGTGCTCAAGGAATTGCTGAACGCCTTCTTATCGACTCTTTCACCTATCTCTCTGCGTCCCTACAGTTACAGTAGTCTCATCCAGTGCGTGCGATTACTTTTCTTGGATCAATCCGAACTATGCCTGCAATTCTGGAAGGGCGACGCTGAAAAGAATGCATTCTCAAAACTTCTCTATATTACGAGCATTCGATTCCCTTGCCAATTTACGGAGCTATTGAACCTTTTATCGTCCCTTGCAGGAGCTCGCGACAACACTAGTGATTCCAAAGAATCTGCACGCCAAGTCTTTGAATATCTCAAATCCCTATCGAGCCTGACAACAGTACTCAAGAGTAATGTTAATCTACAACTATACGCCGAAGGTAACGAGTTAGTAGCATTCTCAAACGATCCCATTCGAGTCTCGAGAGCAATCAATCAAATCAATGCATTTTCCGTACCGGCCGGAACGCTTGGCAATCTACTTTCCGTACCCGACAGCGGTCGAATCGTGCAGTGGCACATCAACTATTCTGGATGGCACTTGATAGCTGCTGTCCTGGCCAACTTCATCGAGCGGAAAAATGCTGCCAATTACGACGGATCTGAAATAGACATCGAGGATGAAGATGGCATGTTGGCAGGTCAAAACATCGATGGTATCAACGCCATCTTAGAACTCTTGCACAAGGTCTTCCAAGCATGCCCAGCCTTGGTTCCCGAATTGGTTCAGCATATTGACGAGATCCGTAGCCCAGATGTTGTAAACGATGGACGACATATCTTGATCTCATTACTTTGTGATATCCTCGATATCTGCTGCTCGGTTGATATTTGCCCTATCACCACGACCAATTTGGCACTTCAATGCATCACATCACTCCTGCCATACTACAGAGAGGAAATATGGAAGTATCTTGAAACGGCACCGCTTTTACCTCGTCCAAATGCAAGCCAGCGCCTTTCAGCACGCTTCCCAGTTGCATCAAGAATATCAACTGATCCCAACTGCCAAATTCAACACATTGTATCCAACGTGGAATGCAAGAAGGGAGAATATACATTGCTCCTGGCCTTTTTAAACCTTGTCACAGCTCTTGTACGGGATGTGCAAAGACATTGGTGGATCGATCCGCAGCAAAGTGGTGACAGCCATTGGATTATCTGTCGTCAATACCAAGTTGAAACGCTCTACCTGTGCTTGCATTATCTGATGCTCGACGTATTCCCCTCTTACGCAAATTGGCGATACAGAAACCTGTCGCAGCGATTCCGGATCGGATCCAAGGTTATGTCTACCTTCATCGAAATTGCACAGTACTTCCGTGATCCGGACTGTGCTGCTGCTAGCAAAGGTCTCTCTCTTGATCAGCTACGAGAAGACATACTTTCAAACTTTTTATACGAAGGAGGCGCATACCATGTGGAACCACTGCTGGAGGTGTTGTCTGCAGGAGCAAAGACCGCTGATCGTCTTTATCGCAACCAGCATTTCGGAGAGGCCAAGCTTGCCGAAAAACTCACTATACAAACGTTCGAGTTCATCAAGATCCTTCTGCAACGACAGCTTGAAGCCATTGCCTGCAGCGACACTGTGCGTGAAAGTACATTGGAGCGTATGATCCTGGAGCGACCAAACGGAACGAGCACACCGGATTTCTTACTTCGACTTACGAGACACATCAATTACAGACATAACACTTTGATCCCGATTCTCGCAACGAACATTGTAACGTTGCTGTGTCGAACGTCGCAAACATGGAAAAATCCACCCGATTTTGTCAGGCATTTGGGCGATAAGGAACAGGCACAAAGCATCATCAAGACGTATCTCAGCGTTGCTCAAGATCGATTCCAAAGCGAGCGCATGCTGACATCTATCTGGCAAATGATTATTCTCTTGCTCGAAACACAACCCAGCCTTGGATTACTGTTTCTTGAATGTGGTGAGAACATCATGCCCAGCCCCAAGTCTGCCGTCAAGCTGTTGGAGGAACAAAGAAAGCAGCGGGCTGCTAACAGCCCAAACCATCAGCAACCGGTAGAATCCGCCGTGCGCGTCGCAGTCGAACTATTGAATCACTGGGAAATGCTATCGATGGAAAAGCCAACGGTCTTATCCAACGTGTTACGATTCTTGGCAACTTTCTGGCAAACAGCTTTCCAACATCATGCTATGGTACAACGCACAAGAAGTGACAGTGCATTGTGGGATGCACTTGGCAAGGTCTTGCTTAACCCAACAAACATAAACTTTCCGCGACAAGACTCCTTGGAGCTACACCAAGTAGAAAACATCTCCATCGACAATGATATGGAAGGCGCGCCTGTGCTGGAATTGTCAAGTAATAACATGGCTGTCCGCCGGGTATGCTGCTTGAATATCAGCAAGGCATTTGTACTGAGAATTATGTCATTTGAAATCCATCTGACGGCCTGCGCTCAAGCTAATGCAACAGCAATTGCAGAAAACCTGCCTGCCGGACTCAAGACCTTGTTAAGCAAGATAAGCGACCCAAGCAAGCTTGCCGTTCTGCGCTCGTCTGCCATCAAGAACAGTTTCAACCCCCTGCTGTCAAAGGATGTAAACAATGTTGCAGAAGAATTGCTCAAGCTCATCAGCGGATCGGATGCTTCAAGGTTGTTGTACAAGGTTGGTGCTGTTGGCTACGGTGACAACGACGCAGAAGATCAGCCAAGACAATACGGCGATCTCTTCTTGTACGACCTCCGCATTGCTGAAGCACGGATCAATACTTTGCTGAAAGAGATCGCAGACAAATACCATGTGGAGGAAGGCGATAATATCCTCGTTACTCGTGAGGTTCTTGGTGTGCAAAAGATCAAGGCAGCTGCCAACCGTCTCAAAGCATGCATCTGTCTTGCAAACCACAATTCGTCTCTTGTGGATTCCGAGATGATCCTCTTGCGTTCTTTCAAGATCTTTATCGAAACATGCTCTGGCCATGCATCGGATATATTCTGGGGATCCAAAGCATTGAATACCAAATCAACCGTGCTTTTCGAATTCATCAAGAGTGTGCTTCAGCATGCAACGGACGAGCGCCGGGATGATGGTGTCACGTTAACGATCTATGCCACCTTGATCGATTTTCTACGCGGATTGACGGAAGATTGGGTCTCTTCCTTGCAGGATGGCTCCACGGGAAAGAGCCAACACATTGGTGAAATCGTATCGCTGCTAGAGGGCAACTGTCACTTGCTTCGCCGAGTCAACTTCTCGCTGGTCGACAGTGTTCGTGGCTACACTGCAGCGAGTTTCCATAGGCCACTCCTGGAAACATGTCTTTTGTTGCTTCGAACTTTGCGCAAGGCTTCCAGTGGATCAAGGGATTTGCTGTCTCCAAAAGTCAAGGAATATATGATGTTGTTGCTTGATGTATCCTGTGAAAGTTTCCAAATAATTGTTGCCAAAGCCACGACTTTCATTGCAGCTGGAGTCCAAGGCGAAGAAGCTGAAGAATGTGTCAAGGACTGTACGGTTATCACAGCCGTTGTTATAGAGCTCATCAACAAGACATATCAGCCCGATGCAAGAGAGTGGCTACCGGCTTTCTTCCGCTACGACACTATACCCTCCGTGCTACGCTTACTGCATGATGGAATTGGCTTGGCAGTCAACGAAATTGATAGGTACAGTAGTCCCTATTTTAAACTGCAGAGAAAAGGATGATGCTGATAGAATGTCAACCTAGTCAAACTAGCAATGGCAGCCAGAACTTGTATGTATCACCTTACGCTGAAAACGCACTCTATCTGCTCCTTGTTCTGTCTGGCGTTCCCATGGCTGCAGAAGAGCTCTTGCGCCAAGGATTACCCGATGTATTCTGCAACAATCCCTTGACACCCATACTCCAGCAAGGCGCACTTGATCTGGTGATCAGATTCAATGAAGGCATTCACCACAACCAGAATCAAGCTGTCTACGTGGAACGGAATCCTTTACATGTGGCATGGTGCCATATGCTCTTCATCATCAGCAATATGATGCGTTCACTAGTCGATGATAACCAACGGTGTGATATTGGCAACCGGATGCTTCGATGTACGGTCGCTTTTATACAGATGTATGGAGCACAGATCCAGCGGGCATTTACCACAGCAAAGGGGGATAACGACTCATTGATGAGCCTATCGCCTTCAGAATCCTTGGCGTCCTGCCAGTTGGAGGAAATTGAAAGAATTACAATGATCATGTTCGGCCTTGCCAAGCGATCCGACCGTGTTGTTTCGTACGCATTGAGCATATTCATCGCCTTTGGAAACTTTGCATCATCACTATTGCAGCGCTACCTATACTTTTTCACTCATCCGCAACATATGCAGGCACAGCTCTATCCTATTAACCACATTGAGAGGCAACTTGCCGAGCAACCCATCTCCTCATCACTTTCAGCATCTACATCCAGAGCCTCTGCGAACAAGGCTAGCAGACTATTGCAAAATATTACCCACAAGATCGTGCGAATCCAACCCAATATCTTGTTGACGCTTATGTTGTTGACCGATGTTCAAAAGATTTTGACGCAACCGGATGTCGAATGGCCTTTCGCCAATACTATTCTGGATCCGAACTTGCGTATTGGACACAAGGCATCGCTTGGAACCATGATTGAATGCATCAACGCTGGTCTCATACTTCTCAAGGCGGAGCACCATGGCAAATCACAGCAAATCTCACGCGGTCTCTTATATCTCATTGAAGGATGCTGCGTATTACTGACGACGCAGACTGCCCTGTGGATTGCAAAGCCTGATATCACCGAGGATGTTCGACAACAGATCGCAGATGATAGCTTGATTGACGTGGTCAACACTGTGACGAAGCTGTTCATTGGCTTGGACAAGGCAGAGTTACCACTATCTCTCAAACAAGAAAAGGACAGGATCATGATCCAAGCTGAATCTCTCAAACGATTCCTTACAGACAGATACTTTGGTACATTGTAGATGGATGAATGAATGAAACAAAAATAAAGTCCTATTCGGAAATATGTGATCACCAGAAGAGTTTATTTCATTAACAGGTGAAATTATACAGCTCAGCAAGTCTGAATACATTAATACCGACGGAGAACGGGAATTGATGAACATCATCCAAAGAACCTAAGGAAAACAGTCTGGAATATTACTTAGTGCAGGTCTAGATTAAATGGAAGTTAGAAATCGTTTTGTCGACGGCCAAATATAGACATTGTGTTCTATTTTGCTGTACCCGCTACGCGCTCGACTATAAGTTAATATGCAACTGTTAGGACGAGTTATGTATATTCTCACTTCAATGGTAGAGCAGGAATACCAGTGACTTATCATTTAGAAGGAGAAAGAAGGTGATGATTCATTGGCTAAGTGAATCCCTAACTACATAGAGAAGGTTCATGGAAGCCACAGCGAGTGAAGAGATGCTTCGTATGAAAGCTCATTAGCCTAGAGGATCCGTTTCTTGAACAGCATCCTGTGAATCATCTATATAAACTGTTTGGATACGCGGTAAGCACATCAAAGAAGCGGGCATTGAATCAATTAATCAATAAATGGGATATTCAGCAAATGGCTTTTAGCCTTATGACACCGTTAATGAATTTACTTTTCCAGCAATGTTTCCTTCCATGAGCGACGCGAAAGGAAAATGAATTTTGTAGAAAGGTAATCTCCGGGCGTTTAAAATATGTCAGGTCAAGTGTATGATTTTCCTTTCACTTTTCTCTTTTACAGCTCACGATGTCCCATCTCCCTGTTGCTGCTCCCAGAGGCGCCCACGAGACCTTGGTATTCATGTTATGTTCGTACTATGCAGTCGGTAAGTCCCTCATCGTATTTCTTTTTAGATGTCTTCGAGTTGCTAACAAGAATTACTCTTAGATCCAGAAGGTGCTCAAAGGGTCTATGCCGAGTTCTGAAGGAACTAGACGAAGCTCAAGCTGATGACAACGCTGGTCAAGACCTGGACTTTGACTGTCACCCAGAGCCCAATGGATTACGAGCCATACAAAGGGTTCCGCGAAGACCCAGAATCCGAAGCCATCGTTCAGAAAATGAGCCCGTGAGTGCTCGGAAAGTGACGGATGTAGGCATAAATTGGAAAGTTACTATGAGAAAATCGTTTAACTCGATGTCCTAGGGATCGATAACTTTAAAGCAGCCAAGGACAAGCGACGCTTTTTCTCTCTTTCGGACGCCGCGGGCAATCACGTAGCGGTGAGCAAGCTCGCTAACTCGGTCCTGTATGCTCAAGAGTCAAACAAGGTGTTGCATCGAGAAATGCAGGAA
This sequence comes from Rhizomucor miehei CAU432, assembly GCA_000611695.1. Classification (NCBI taxonomy): domain Eukaryota; kingdom Fungi; phylum Mucoromycota; class Mucoromycetes; order Mucorales; family Lichtheimiaceae; genus Rhizomucor; species Rhizomucor miehei. The sequence continues at coordinate 125,136 of KK100154.1, read as the reverse complement.
GAGACTCTTAGGAGAAAGATTACCAGCCTAAGAGATTTACGCAAGGTATGGGAGAAAACTTGGAGGTATGTTCATTGATTCAATGTTAATATGCAAAGTTTCACTGATCATACATTCCTGAGCAGGACTATAAAAACCCAACTTGATTTGATATACTGTGCTCGCATGGGTTTAATCCATACAGATGAATAAAGATTCATTTCTTTTTTACAAGATAGCTAATTGTATGACGATATTGCTGGATGCATATATATTCTGCCAAACAAACAGGAGAGAAGAAAAAAGAAAAACATTGCCGTGCATAATATGCCTAGATGTGCCTGTGTGTATAAAAGGAGACGAAGAGGTGGAAGAGGAAGAGAGATAGAGAGTATGTGTGTGTGTGTGTCTGTGTGTGTGCGTCTGTGTGTCTTCCATACACTCTCCTATCTTGCAAAAGAGATAATATGGAAAAGAAAAATACAAATTCAGGATGCGGAGAAGGATAAAGATGTTGTTGACAAGAACGATTTGAAATATTCATATATACTCCAGCTGATGGCTGTGCTGGGCATATGAGTTAGTATGCGAGGCCGGAATCCACGGAAGAAGCCACCATAACCGTGTCGTTCAGATATGATCTTTGCAGCATCCCAAAACCCGGAAGCGTTTCGTATCCGAGGATCGTCCGAAGTTCCTCTAGTCTGCAGCAGCACTTTGATGACGTCTAACGGTGTTGTTATGGAAGAAGCGACAATGCCCGCCAGCGCGCCTGCCGCTACGTGCGTTTTCGCATCATAGGTGTGAGAAGGATTAAGTACACTCTGACAGTAGTCGTATGTTGCAAACTGGAAAGATTGGAAGGTTATGGACATGGAGAGTGTGGTCGGAAAAGAAATGTAGAATGCCTTGACACCTTCTTTGGCATATACTGTTCGTGCACATTCCCAAATGTTTCGATATGTCGAATTTGGTAACTGCATTCGTTGCTTAATCACTAAACTCTATATCGTCAATTATCCCTCCTCTCTCTCTTTTCCGCCTTCTTCCCTCTCCTTTCCCTCGTCCCAAATTTCTCTCTCTCTCTCTCTCTCTTCGCTCTCTTTCTCCATCTGTATCCCTCTTCTTCTTTCCTTTGCCGATAGCGTACCATCAAAAGGCGTCATGAAAGCATCGTGTATTAATGTCGCACAAGCTCCAGCTGCTCCTGCTGCTATCACATGTTGCGAGCTTCCCGGCGTACTGAAGCGTTCTTTGCAATACTCGAACGTTGCGAAATGGAATGCGTGTGCTGGACCAGCGCCCAAAATGACCGAGAATACGCCTCGCCACAACTTTTTCCGTGACCGCCGTATTGAAGGACTCGCCGAGATAACTTGCATTCGTGTCTATTAGGTGGACCAACAAAAGGAAAGAAAGAAGAATGCCAGAAACCAGCTTGAGTTTCGCGATCGAGTACCTTCCTTCTTTTGTTGTATCCTTACCTTTATACTATCCACGGGGTACATTAAGCAATGTTCACCGATCCCGGCAAAGGCGCCTGCTATCGCGTTCTGCCCCATAGTTGAGTTGGCTCCAAGTGATTCATAGTCATATTCTTTGTCCATCTAGTTGTAAGTAAAGTTTTGAACGTCTCTGTGAAGTTTCACGCGACATTAGGCGACACGTCTATAATTGCCCTCGTGGCTTGTCACTCGGGGAATTTGTCCTCCATGCCGCCCCACAAGACAGCACCTAACAAAAGATTACAATGTCAACAAATTATCATTGAACTTGAGTAATTGATCTCAAAAGTCAGTTTCAGCAGAAACTCCTTTTTTGGGCGACAACTTTGCTCATGCACCGCTGCTAGTTGGATGCGGTCGTTTTATGATATGGTCAATGTAAAATGACAAGGAAGTGATCTTCAGTGTAGGGAATGAAAAGTGGGATACATAATTCAAATAAAGGTTAATGATATAGTGTCAACTGTAAAAAACATATAATGTATAATTATGTTCTTTCTTCAGGACCCAGAAACATTTTACATTTTGTTTGTATACGCGCATATGTGTATATATAAAGCGTTCGGTCCCATCACATACAAATCGTATCATTTGATGGTTAGGTCGATATGCATTCCATGCATTAATATCATACTTGGCCAATATCAAATGTAGATCCTAAACAGCGCCTTGCTTTTTCTGGGGCAAACAATTAGGGTTGTAACGTCCCTGACGCATGAGACAAGGGCAGTTATATGCACCCAAGCAATCCTGCAGTAGATTTCTAACAGGTCCAATGGCGATGTTTGTAACCATCTTCTGCTATCGTGAGGAACTAGAGCTTTTTCGGTTTTATTTAAAAGAAATGTTGATTGTTGGTTTTTAATGACTTTTTTTTACATACAAGGTGCTAAAAAAAGATACAAAGGACGATTGGGGGGAAGCATACCGATGTAAGAAGAATTGGGGGAATGTAGGGTGATAATAATAAGGGAGGGAGATGGTTATGGTATACGGCTAAGATGCACTATTGCCTTACAGGGAACGCATAGTACGCAAAGTGTTTGATGAATCCGAGAGACAGAAGCGCTTGACGGATCTTTGCGACCGAGCAGTTTTTACATCAGCAGTGCTGCCAGATGTATTTTCACTGTTCTCATCCAAACAGGATTTGCGCTTCTTTGGAAAAGCTGGTCGTTCTGGATATTCCTTGCGTACAGTGGCGCTTTTGGTATTGCTATCAGTGCTGATGTTTTCTTGACGGGGCTTCTCAGAAGTCGTGTCCAGAGTTGTGGGTTGCTTTGTGCTGACCGGAAGCCTGGGTGCAGACTGACGTCTACTAATGTCACGTTCTTGGATGCATGTCAACACATTTTTTAGCCATGGCTACGGGTATAGCTTCGTCAGTAAATAATAAAGACAGTGTCTACAAAGGAAGCTTACAGGAATGTTCTCCTTGTTATCGAAATCAATACGAAGGTTTTGCAGAGATTTTGACGACTTTTTCTTTGCAGAGGTTGTCACGTTCGCCTTGTCAGTAAGGCCAGCTGACTGTCTCGGAGAGAAGACGACTGAGTGACGCGTCTTGATGTCGTCGTATACTTTTTGCTCGTTTCGTTGAGCTTGCACCTTTTCAAAGTTGAGATAGTAGGCTTTGATGGTGTCGATCTTGATATTTTTGAGTAACTTTAAAGAATGGTGGTGAGAACAATTGTGTGGCAGGCGTACTGTACAATAGATTGTGCGGACTTACGTGCTTTGTGGCATCGTCTCTATCCCTGTTCTGGATTAGTCGATGGGCAGAAACGAGATCCATGCCAGGTAACGACGGCAGGTCCCGGCAGCCGGAAAGCATGCACAGTTCTTTAATTTTGTCGTCGGACCAATCGGACATGTCGAGTTCCTTAGCCATGGAAAGATCTTTGAAGAATACGCGCTTGGCGTTGCCGTTTTCCTTGAGATCAAATACAAGGGCTGGACAACCATAGGTAATCAATTCGTGGCAATCGTCTTCCGTCACAACGGCTTCCGCTTTGCCGGATTGAACGAGATAGGCAAGCTGCGCATCCGCTTCCTGAGGGGCTACAATGTGTTCAATTTTTTCCGTTTCGAGTGCCTTTAGGAATATTTAGAACCCCCTGGGCAACGTTCAACGACGATGAAACATTGTCGTACCTTGGTGACGTGTCGCACCATCTTCTTCGTCACCTGCAAGCCCTGTTCAAGAAGTGTTCGAGCATCTTCAAGCTTGTCTTGTTTCAAAAGGTTGAGGCCATCTTTCCATGCTTTTTCTCGACGCCTTTCAGAGATTTTGTTCGTTTAGCAAAATTGTTAGCTGTTACGATAAGGCTTCCACAAGCTCGTACCGTTGCTCTGCTTCCAATGTTTTTTTACTACATGATAGCGGCTTGCCATGAAAAACGATAATCGGTGTGACGTCGTGAGAGACAAGCACTTTCACTCGCTTGAGGAAAGGTTCAACATATCTGTCGACAAAAAAGGAAAACGTTGCAGTCAGTCGCTAGTAATATAGAAGAACCGTGAAAGGCAAGTGCAAAGAGTGTAGAAGAGTTTCAAGTGCAAGGTAAAGGTAAAAGAAAAAGATGAGGAACACATACAAGTCGGCCTTCTCATTCGTCGCCAGTTCCACAGCGTGCTTTGAAGCACTCTGCCATAACCACGCCCGACCGTCCACAGCTAAGGTCTTTCCAGCATATTCCTTGAGGTGGAACGACTGATGTATAGACTCGACGTGCTTGATCAAGTCAGTGGAACCCATTCTGCATACGTAGTGGAGAAAAACACGATCGCAGATGGGAAAAGGTAGAGAGAAAGGGGAGGAGGGAAGGCAAACTGGCCAACAAAAATTTGGGTGCAAGTTCTGTGCTGCACTCAGCATTCTGTGTGGGAGCTGCATGGCCCGCCTTTCGTGATGTTAGACCCAACAAAGTTTTGGACAATTTTTTTCTCTTCCTTGCGTTCTCGATAAAGCAGTATGAACCCCTATAGTTTGTTCAATGAATTTTGTCCGAGAGAGGACAGACGCTTTGCGATTCCATTGAATGATATACTAAATTGCAGATATCTACACGTTTTCCGAGATTGTCACATTTGATACAGATAGCGTGATACCAGTGTAACTATAAGAAGCCAGGTTGCTCTGCAGTTTCTGAAAAGGGAACGGGTCAATTGCGTACAATAAGGGAATATTCGTGGGTTGCGGTAAGCTATTTATGAACGGGATCAGGACTATCATTTTTAAAAGTCTATGATTACAGATCTATTTGTTGTGCCATACTAAAGTACGCAGAGAATTCCAGGAGTCTGAATCCTTGTAGATGTATTGCATAGAGGATCGGAGGGATGGTTGAAGAAGGTCGGCATCGTGCTTGAAGAGATACATGACCATGCCCCAGCAAACGGCGGCGAAGAAGGGGTATGTGTGCTTGGGAGCTTCCATGATCTTTCGTTTGACGGGCACCTTGACAAGTGCCATGAAAACGCGTGCAAAGACATAGAGAACGATCTACAATATCTGGGCATGAGACTGGAAAGCTTTGATGTTTCTTCCACCGTGTCTCTCTCACACCTGTTGATTGATGCTATTGTTTTCACCAAATACAAAATATCCTCCCACCAGACCAGCTATGAATGGGTGGATGTCCGCCTCCTGGTTTCCATTCAATTTCTTTTGCAAAAACATCATCAACTTGTAAATAGTGGCAAATAAACCCAGGTTCCTGGCATGTTGCTTGGTTGCTCGAAAGACAAAACGCAATTTATCCTGCAAACTATCATAAACAAAAAGTGGTGAGATACACCTACGCTGCACCGTAGCTAGCACGAAGACCCACTTACGAGCCAGACTTGAAGAGGATAGCCATGACTAGGGCGTGAGGGAATCTAATTCGGGCACCGTATACTACACCATTGCGAAAGCCCTTGACAATTGTGAGAGCATCGTGGTACTTTGGGTTCAAGACTAATTGCTGAAGCGCTTCCATTGCAAAGCAGCGTACTAGGTATAAGACAAAGAGACGATCGGGATAGGAAAGGGAAGGGACGGGGCAGCAGCCTTGAGCGAACCTGTAAGTTTAAAACCGTCCGTCTTTCATGTGATACTTAAAATCGTCGGCAGATATACCCACAGTTCGCATCCCGTTCTTGCGACCGACTTCCTTTGGCATCAATTTCTTTCTTGTAACACTCCATGTCCCACTTTTGCTCATTTATTGAATTGTTTTGATACCCTCTTGGCCAAGTCTTGGCCTGTGATCTACGAAACTACCGGCGATGTTTCATGATCTGATCATAAAAACGAATATTCAGCGCAACCCTATGACAGCTAGCCCTTTTCTACTTTTCAACTCTGTCACGTTGTCCCTTGAAGGTCAGGTTACCGGATATCAACCAAAACAAATGTACACTAGCTCTTTATCAACAGTTTTTTCATTTGGAAGAAGCATTGGAGCATTTGGAGGCTTTACGATTACGTAATGTGGAAGTTTGCATTTCTGTCAATGATTCTGTTGGGTACCCCACTATTCACTCACTTCTCTCTTTCGCCAAGATATTAAATCTGTATCAATGATACTCAGTGTTGCTTGAATGCTCTGCAATGAGAATTTGTGAGCGTCTTCGAAGCAATCATGAATTATCGTTATTATCGACCTTCTCAATCATATGTATGCGCCCCAATATGCGTTTGGTGATCGGTCCGATATAGTACATAGCTCATAGCAGCCATTAGACACTGGCCACTATTAATTATTGGCTATTCAGACGGTTAGTAAATAATTACTATATGATCTCTAGAAAGGTGGAACCAGAGAAGGCGTGAGTTCATACATCCTTACAACATCGTTGCCTAGTAGTGAGTATCAGCTACAAAATGACCTATGCACAATCCAAGGCACCCATCTTCATCCCTTCTTATTAGGATGTAGGGCATTGCATTTACAATTTTGTCTCTGTATCATCTGTCCAATGACTATACGAATGTGAGGAAAGGCAATAATTTAAAGGGACATGGAGTTTGTGATTGATCAGACCTTGCAGATGAACAGACAGGTCACACTTTCAAGATAAAAATCAATGTTTTCACCGGAAACACTGTCTCGACTTGTGCTTGAGTTGTACCACACATTACTGGGTGTTCAAACGACCCAAATGCACAAGTAATAGATTTCTGTACAGGATCGCTAGACGCTGGTCTACAGCTGTATCATGGCTGTATTACTAGGCGAATATGATAAATGATATCGGACCGACTCAAACTAGAATGTATTGATA
>KK100154.1:104140-118314 GCA_000611695.1 Rhizomucor miehei CAU432 | reverse complement strand
TACTCTCACGCAATGCAGACTCTGATCCGTCGATCTTTTCTCCCAAATGAAAATTTGCCCATTTTGAATGTTCGCGTCCAGGTTCAAGCTTGAAACGCCGACAGCTTTCTGCTGTTGGAAGGCCTGGTGTCGCCTGATTCTTTTTTCTTCCCACCAACACCAGCCATGAATAACAACAACAATAGTAATTCTGACAATCCACTCCTTAATCTCGACTGGGTTCTCGCAAGCGCAGACGATACGGTTAATGTAAACACTTCACAAGCACCTTGTGGCAGTCAAGTTTCAGGCAACAACGCCGATATTTTGTCGTATTTGTGGGGCAGCAGTCCTTATCCTCTGGACTCAGCAGCAGCAACAGCACCTATTGTCGTTCCTTCGAATGCAATCGCTCCGAGCAATCCTGCATTGTTTGACTCTACAAATGGTTCAGCCATTTCGCTTCCTGTGCTAGGCTATCCACACCCACCGCATGCGGCTAAAAATGACAATTCAAACAACCAGGAGACACCACGAACCAACAGTGGCAGCAACAGGAGTAACGATAGCAACAAGGATGACAACAGTAATGGTCGACGACAATCCGAAGATGATGATGGCTATATTTCAGAGTCTCAGTTGAAAATGATGACATCCAAGGAACGTCGACAGTTGCGCAACAAGATCTCAGCCAGGAAGTTCAGGAATAGACGAAAAGGTAAACCTTTGCATTTTTATTCCTTTTAAAAATATAAATTATAAGGGGATTTAACACTTTATGTATTTTCTGTAGAGTATATTTCGATGCTAGAAGCCGAAGTGCAGAAGCAGAAGAGCGAAAACAATCAGCTTCGTCTTGAAGTATCATGGATCCGCGCTACTGCAGACAAGTTGCAAAAGGAGAACGACAGGCTGAGGCTGGAGCTTGTCCTTTGCCGTGAGGGCATTCGACCAAGACGAAATCTTTACTATGGCAACGACAATCCTCCTGCTGGTCCTCCCTCCGCACCTTACAGAGTGCCTAATCCGTCCACGATGGCGAGACCGTCCTCGTTGACACCTCCCTCATATGGTAGTTCGTCGATGGGATCAGATCCTAGCTTTGTACCGTCCGATGCTTCCTCTACTTCCTCGCACAAGAACTCTCCATCTGATATGCGCGAACATTGGAATCTCATATTCACCGACCCTCGACCCCACTACACGTATCTGTCGCACGCAGTTGTGCCAGACTGGGATCTTGATACCATTCTCAAGAAGGAAAGACAGACATCGAACCTCGCACCCAATGACCTATTCCAAAAGTATCCATTGCTGGCTCCAGCGCTCATGTCGATCGTTCTGAGTCACACCATGACCATGACTCCCGAAGAGCTTGTAAGCCATGCTAAACTTCTGCCGCCGCCTTCCAACTTGGAAGATGCACCTCGCTTTTTGGCAAACGATCTCTGGTTCGGTCCAAAGTTTGGAGGAATTACAAAGAGAAAAGCTTCCTTGACCGGCAACGATATTCGAACAATGTGGGAGGTACAGCAAAAGATTACAGTTCAAACGGAAACCGCATTGGAAAAAGAAGAACAACAACAGCATGCAAGTAAACAAAACGAAATTGACGAGAATGAACGCGCTGTCGCCACCACTGGATTCCTTCCTGATAACTGTCCTTTACTGTGGATCCAAAAACAATTCTGCCGATTTGTCTATGCATATGTAATCGCCCGCTACCCTCATTTAGAACCTCAATGCCAGCAATATCTTCCCATTTGTGACAAGTATCGCCGTCAATACATGCTCACCGCTGCATAACCATTCCCTTGAAAAAATTATTATTGCTACCTTCCTGTAAATAGTCAGCCGCTGCCATTCCCCCATCAATCGATCTTCCCTTTTTCTCTTTCCATCACAATAAATTCTTCTTTTCGTTTATGTTTTTTTCACAAAATTTCAGAGTATCGACTGAAAATTACAATGCGGATGGTTCTGGCTTTATAGAATGGTGAGATGATGCCAAGGAAGGTTTGTCTTGTTGTTCAAGCAGTATATCAGATTTACGCCTTTCCTTCTCTTCGTATACCTTGAGTCGTAACTCGGCCTTGTCCATATCGATGTAGCCAACGATAAAGATCGGTAACAGTTGAAATAATGTGCACAAAACGAACCCCCATCTTGGATTGATAATAGTTTCGTTCATGACGCCAATGAGCGCCGGCCCTACAAACTGAGAGATTTTGGAGACGATCCCAAATAATGCAAAAAACATGTTTTCTTTTCCCGCCGGAATTAGCTCGGACCTAGTAGCAGCGTCTGTTAGAGATTATACACAGCAACATAGTAACCGCAAGAAAGAAACAAAGAATGGTTGTAACGCTTACATGAGTGTCTGTGAATAAGCATAGAACGGGGCAGTAAAGATACCAAACCAGGCTTGATAGACCCAAAGTTCGGTTATTGTTCGGAACCCGACAAAGTAGTTATTGATACTGATGCAACCCCACACAGGCATCAGCAACGTAAATACTGTCGATATTTGCAGCATCGTCTTTGTGCTCCAGTTGAATACTTTTTGGACATATAGGAACAAAAAACATCCGGCAATGGAAGCCACCGAGCCCACAAGGTTCATGTATGTTTGCAACAGTCCATTGTAATCGGTCAAGTTGTTCGTCAAGATTTGAGTTATCGCATTCATGCTGGAGACTGCGCCGGTGAGAAAGAAGTACCCGATCAAAAAGAGAAAAGTGTGCGGTAGCTCTTTGTAAGCCTTTAGAGCTCGACCAACTGTTTCAAAACGATCATCATCAGCCAAATAACAATAGAAGATAACAGAAAGATTAACGCGATGAATATATAAATACCTTTAATCCATCCATATGTCAAATAGTTGGCGTGAGAAGGAAGTGGCGGTCTCGGCCGACTTTTTTGCAAACAAAACCATGGGATCGCGCACAAGAGCCAATAGCCACCACACAATGCGCTGTAAATTGAATTGGAATATTTCGGCAGTTCGTCCCAGGACGTTTTGTAGTGAGCAGCCAATCCGAAACCGACACCGGTCACGATAACAGATATCAAAAAGAAGCCAATGTTTGACCAGGCTGTAGAGACTGTAGAGATATGGTTTCGTGCCATGGACTCCAGATGCAAATAGTTCTCCGTATCGCGATTAATGCGTCGCGCAGCTCGTACTTTTGGATCATTGACGGCTAATTCTGGAAATACGGCCCAGTAAAACACGAGCGATGCACCGTAAGAAACTTGGAATATCAGTCCAACAAGTAAAGGCACGCCCCAATATCGACCTAATATATGCAATAGAAACAACTCGGACTAGTTTGAATAGCTTTCATTGCCTTTTATTCCACTTGTTGTGCACGTACTGGCAGAATCATCAAACGCCAAAAATGCAATCTGAGATGCACATGATAGAAGCGTGATAAAGAGAAGTATCTTGGAACTGCGATTGCCGTAGTCGGCCAATGTACCTGCCAAAAAAAAGTTACGTCGCACTATGCATTAGTGTGCGTGTCAAATATACGTCGTTTGTGAATCTAAAAGTCGTTTCTTATTTACCGATAGTTGTCAAGATGATCGCTTGTATCAAGGCATTCAATCCGTTGTTAAGGAGAACGATGCTGTCTATGCTAAAGACATTGGAGCCTACCATCGTGTCGCAAGGAGTTTCTGGACCGCATTCAGCAGTCCTTTCTGGCTCTGTCGGGTCCCAACCATTTAAGCTGGCAAGATACTGAACCATGGTCGGAACGTAGGCATAGTTATTAATCTGAAAAAGAAAGGATAGTTGTTAGCAATGTTATTGGTATTCCGTTGATTACGAACGTACGCCGTTATCCTGGAATTGCAAAGGAGCGCCGTGCACAAAGTTTGATTAGAAAACAAATATACTTTCCGCCTCTCGAACGGAACCTCCTACCCCGTTGCTGCAGTGATAAGCTAAAATTAGTAACCAAAACTTGACTTGATGGTTGTCAATGGCGAAAAGTAAGGAGAAATACTCGCTAGTAAAAGTAGTAGGCCCATCTTTCCCATCGTGTCGTCTCTGGTACCCGATCCCAATCCGGCACCTGTTCTCCTATTGCGTCCTCATCGTCGCATATACAACTATCAATGTTGTCCGAGCCGATCTCTTTCGATGTTGGAGCAGTTTGCTGGGGCATAAAAAGGTTAAAAAACTAAAAGAAGTGACAAAAGTGAAAGAGAGATGCAAAAATCATGCAGGATATACTCCCGAATCCCAAAATCCCGTGCAGAACCTGCAGCAGAAAGGCTTTGGCATCTTGGCTAACCATCAGCCACCAAGCAAAAGCCAAAAGCCAGACAAGCATGCGCGCGGGCTTTTCTTTCCCAGCTTTGACACTTTTGGGTAGAGTTGTAGATCCATTAGTGTGCTGTAACCAATGGGCTTCTCTATGCAGACTTTGTGGCGGCAGTATTTACAGAAGCTTAAAACATTATTCTCTCCTTTTTCTTTCTCTCTCAATTGTCTGTGCGCTTCGTTTAGCAAAGTCTTTGGTTATTGATCAAGAAAGAAAAAGGCCGCGTGCACATGCTCATGTGTGAATTTGTGCGATGCAGTACATTTCTCTATACAATGCAGACGCCCCTCTGGCAACTTTTTTTTTGGCCCAAATGTGTAACACCGGTAAGCTTGTCCCTCTTTGCTTCTTCCATAGATACAAGTATCATTAATTATTAATAATTGCGCTCTTTTCCTTTTTATTGTTGGCCTTGTTCTTCTCTTGCCCGGTTTTCCATAGCTGTCCGCAATTCCTTCTCCTGCTCCTTCTGTTCAGGTGTCCAGTGACGTCGCCAGCCGAGTACTTTCGAGTAATTCTTATTCTGCATGACTGATCGGTATTTCTGGTCTAGGTCGTAGTGTGTGGATGGTTCAGGCCATTGGAAAGGTTCATCTATCGTGACGATAGCCTTCTTGTATGCTTTACTTGACTTGACCCACTTCCGGAAACCGTCTTGTTTGTATCTGGTGCCATAGTTCATTGTCCGTACGTCTAACACATTGACGCCGTATATATTGGTGAGGTAAGAGTGAATGTCGAACTTATTGCAGGACTGAGGGACACGAAATGCAACTTGGTTTGGCTGTAAGTTTGGACTTCTGACCATTTGAAAGACAATGTTGGGCAAGTAGACCTTTTCTGTATAAGATATAAATAAGTCTCATTGTAAGCTCTAGAGCGCGAGATTCAAAACATACTGAGGCCCTGGCGCATTGGAGTTGACATTTTGTGGTGGTTGACGACGAAAAGAGCGACTGTATTACTGGAAAACAAGAAGTGGCAATTTCGTGACTTGTCAGACAGAAATTGGCTCCGTCGTTCAAAGCGATCCCATGTTTCATGTGCCTGGATGTTATCGAGTTAGCGCAGAGTTCATTAACACATTCTATGCATTATTGCAAAAATTCCCTTTATAAAAATAATTGAACATTCTGTTGATCCGATAAAGTGAAAACCCGAATAACGGCGCAAGCAGCATTTATTTGCCACGAAGATATCCTCTCCAGGTCATACATGCTGAATATTGGACTTGGATAGAGACCGTCAACGATTGTTTATATCAACTGGCGTTCGATGTTGTTGTTGATAACAAGAAGCAACATTTGCACCATCTAATTACCATTCGGTTTGGTACAGAATTCTTTGGCTGTTTTTAAGGCAGGAGAAACAAGAGAATTACTACGAGCACCCACATTGTTGATCTCACAACACAGCTTCTGTCTAGCTTTGCCCTTTCTGAAATCATTCTCAATCGTATTTCTTTTTGAATAAACTTTTCTTCATTCGATCGTATAAAAGTCACTATATTTTAACCAGCTGTCACGACGCACTTTAGATGAGATGTGCGCTCAGAACGGTATCTGTAATATCTTTATCAACAAAGTTGACAACCTTGTATGCCTTTTCATCATTGCTTTCTCCCAAAGATTGTTGTTCACCGGTCCACGTCCTTATCCACACCGTCCAGTCGTTCCACATAATCTCTATCAGCGTCCATACTGTCCCACAGCGTCGTGTCATCAGAAGCGCCCCTCGAGTATCCATCTACGAAGACATTAGCATGTCAAAACTTCCGCATGAACGAGAGATCACAAACAAAAAATCATGAACAAGAAAGGCACGAACAATAAAAAAATTTAAATGGTCAAAATTCGATCAAAGGAAATCAGGCCGAGACTTTAATTACGCTTGATCGAAACAAAACTGGTCAAGAATGACCAAGAAAAACTTAAGTCGCAATAACCTACAGCATCTTGCCTTTCAAGGGCCACGAAGTAATGAAGTTGGTGAGGAGTCCTTTGCATCCACGCATCCCGAATTACTGCTTTGCACCGATATACACCATACTTACAAACACTTGCATTCGACAACGCTACGTTCAGACCTTTCGCTCCTTCGGATACAGTTTGGATTGCACCTTTGAAAACTTGCACGAACTGAAAATGACACGGGTCTCCTTCGAGAATATCCGATGGTTGAACACTTTTCCTCGAGTCTCTTCGCATGTCAGCACGTTCGAGATCTCTTTGCATTTACGCCAAACACTCAGCATGACAGATCAGATTCGTCGTAACGATCTAATATTGGTCTCTTTACATATTTCCGTCATCTTCAAAGAGTTAAAAATGAATCTTCGCATGTCCCAGCACGACAGACTACTGTCAGCTTTGAATGATTTGCAATCAAAAGGAAAAAAGATCAAGCATTTCGACGTTAACTATCATCCAAAGTGTAAGGGCATCCAAGAAGCAGCTCGAGAGTTACAAATGGTCAATTAGATACAAGGCAATTTGCAAAGTACGATTATATCTTACTTCGTTCCATTTTTTTCTTGTCTTTGCATCCACTTTGCCGTGATACCCCTCTTTTTGATGTATATACAAATGATATGTATATGCGCATTTTTCCATTTTTAAGCTTCTAGGTGAACTAGAATATGGCTATATTTTCATGTGCGATTTTATGCTAAACTGAAACCACAATACTATACCTTGAAGAGGATTATAGCATTTTGTTATCTCTAACAACGGGTAAAAAGGAATGGAACAAAGAATGCAAAAAGTGCAGTATCTGTTACGTTAGAGAATGCACTGTATAGAGTCAGGTTAGTTTCACGCATGACAACGAAAAGCATGTTTGCAACCGCAGGGCCCTGGATTTAGACTGCCGAAAAAGCCCAACCCCATATGCTATATAACAGATGGCCATTGTTAAGATATTTTTATCGATGCTCACATGAGTTATGCATGGCTGTGCTGGCATCCTGGTTCGGTTGCACCGGAAACAATTACGCTAGGATTTGTTTTATGGACTCCTACGCTTACTGCAAACGGTCAAGCACACGTCCAAGATCGGCCAAAGATGTTGCCATGAAATTCACCGTCTTCTTCTAGAGCTCTTATCCTACAGGCAGTCGTTCACGATGCTAACTCGGGTGCTGGATACCGATATTTCTTCAATCATGTGCGTACGTACTGCTCATATGATCACTCACTATCTTCTATACTGATGACTTTTGATCGACACAATACTCCGGGAGCTCTGAACCGCATTTCTTCATCGTACACATCTTTCAAGAACAGAGTAGAAGTTCTATGAAAATTTCGGCATTAATGCTTTTAGCGGGCAGACCGGGTCTGCGGAAGCTTTTCCTCGGCGTTGTCACGCCATCAGCCTACTATCTCCCAAAGTATAGGGCTTGTGTAGATGAATATTTTGTCTGCCTCACTCCGTCTCGTCAAAGATTTATTAGTTGTGTCCAAAGCACTCGAAATGAATCTGTGATACCAATAAACGTGCTCGTTAACTTTTTTAATTTATCAAGTAGTTTACTGAACCCTGGGCTGATTAACGTCGATCACTTTCTCGCCAACCAACTTTAAACTGTCTCGTGTTTCTTTTCCCGGGCCACATACATGTCTGCGTGCGCATGTATAATCATAAAAAGAGCATCAAACGTGGCGTGTTAGGAAAACGATAACCCGTGTTTCTAAAGATATCTCCACTTGCCTTGCCAAGAAGATAGGTTTGGCTGAGTTGGTTCCATCTATACAAACTGGATTATCGGTGAAAAGATAAACATAACCGAATTTCTAAACTGATGTCACAGGCCAAACCTTTTTGTTGTAAATTGTTTCGCCACATACCTTTTTCTTTAGGTAACCAAGAAAACATCCAAAAGTTTGTTGCGGGTGTGATTTTACTAAAAATAAATATCTCCATAGTCTGCTGCGTAAAATGTTATCAGACTATAACATTTTGGACACTGTAAACAAAAAAAGCGTGATGCTTACTTCAGCAAGTATACACTGTTGCCAGGTTTTTTGCAGAGATAAGCCTTGCTTTTTACGGCAAAGTGGAGAAAAGAAAAAGAGTTAACACATTTGCCGGCGCCTAAAACTGTCGAATCATGTTTCAGAAAAAGGATCTGCGAGGAACAAGGATACAGATGTACGCTGCCTTTTTTAGGCATGGTCTTGAACTTCTTTTCGTCGATCTTTTTTTCTTCTCTCTTCAGCTTCCCCCTTTTTTCCTTCCCGCTCCCCTTTTCTTCTTCTTTGTCTTCCTCCGTGCGTCTTCCTCTGACTCTCTCTCTCCCTCTCCGCATTCTTATGGCATCCGAAAAACCATCACCTCTTTTGCGCTTTGCCCGATGCAACAAGCGCCATGCCATCGCAGTGTTTGCCGTCATGTTTATCATTTGCCTTTCTATGTTCACATTTGTCCGACCTCGAAGCTGCGGTGGCCGCACAATCAGGACATTTAACGAAGCTGTCGCATTCTCCAGCGCATCAACAGAACATCAAGACCCTATCTTTGTTGACCTCAACAAAGTGGAAGCCAGTGCAAATCCTAAAGCCAATCAGGAACATGTGCTAATTCTCACGCCACTCAAGAATGCTGCCAGTTATCTACCGCGCTACTTTGAACTGTTGGACCGAATGACCTATCCCAAACACTTAATTTCCATTGCATTCCTGGTTTCGGACACCACAGACAACACCATCGAACTGCTTCAGGAACAAGCAAACATCTTTCTGAACCGCTGGAGAGACCGATACCACGATATCACCATCTATCAAAAGGACTTCAACTTTGAGTTACCCGAGGACCAGCGGCACAAGTTTGAGCTGCAACCGTTGAGACGGAGCTTCATGGCAAGAGCCCGAAACTATCTTTTGACCGCAGCACTCCGAGACGAGCACGCCTGGGTCCTTTGGCTCGATGCCGATCTGGTCGAGTATCCAGCGACTATCCTCGAAGACTTGATGAGCGTCGATGTCGATGTTGTTGTTCCCAACTGTCTGCGAGAGACAGAAGACAACTCGTTCTGGGGTTACGACAAGAACAACTGGCAAGAAACTGACCAGTCAATTGAAATGCAAAAGGATTTGGATCCTGTAAGTGTTTAATTATTTAATTCTGGTTGGTTACTTGTTCGCTGACTTGTCAATTTCCCCCATTGTCCTTTGAATTTTAGGACTATGTGTTGCTAGAAGGTAAGCGGGAAAAACTTAGCACCGTTTTCGTGTGTATAGCTTATTAATAACTAATTTCGGTTTAGGCTATTATGAATTTTTGACAAACCGCTATTTGATGGTTGACATGCCGACGCATCTGGGCAAACTGGACAAGGTTCCACTGGACGGTGTGGTAAGTTCTGTTAAAGACTACTACTTTTGAATGTCTCTCAAAATGTTTGTTGACTCGTCTGGCATTTATAATAGGGAGCTACGTTTACACTTGTAAAAGCCCACGTACATCGAGAAGGAGCCAATTTCCCAGCTTTCCCCTTCCAACACCAAGTGGAAACAGAAGGTTTTGCAAAGATGGCGAAGGCTATGGGTTTTGGTGTCTATGGTTTGCCAAGTTACCTCATCTACCACATCATGAACTCTTAGAGCCAACATCCCCATCCACCTCAAAAAAGGAGAAAAAGAATTCTGTATCAATTATGCGCTTCCTTCTTCCACCAATCCCCCTTTCTGCATTTTCCCTCCCTTCACCAACCTATATACAGCAACTATGCCGACACACACACTCACAACTCACATTTGCCATGCACTTTTACCAATATTCTGCATCCAGAAACTGATCTTGTAAAATTTTTCTATATCTTCTACTTTAATGTTTTATTATACAAAACAAATACATGTTTCCAGTTGATAGGCCGGTGGGGCGATAAATCCCCTTTAGGGGACTGGGCGATGGAGAAGAGAGAGAACGCAGGGATTGTTTTTGAGTTTGTGGTGGTACCTGCATCAATTAGCACTTACAGTACGTGTTGTCTTGGTCATGGCAAGAAAAAGGGAAGATAAAGTAGATATAGCAAAACTGTTTTGTATTCCAGTCTCTCTAAAGCGCTACTTATATATTGCAATGAAAAAAAATACGAGAAAAACAAGGGTCGGTAAGTAGACTACACTGGTCGCTGCAAGAAAAGTAAAAAGTGGGGAATGTCATTTTCTTTTTTACGGCTCCTGTCCGCTCTTCGCCTTGGTCTTGGGCTCCTGAATCGTCGTCTTGCTCAATTTTTCCTCGATGCGCTTCAACGCACTGTCTGTGTCCACAGGCTTGGCAGCACCAAATGGGTTTGCCTTGCTGCTGGAACTAGGTGTCTGCGCGCTTTGCTCCTTGACATTATCTACGCTGCGAGGCTTCAGTTGGAGACGAGGGCGTTCTGCAGGTGCATCGCGGCCTACATTTTTGATTGATTTCTTTTTTAGCAAGGGAACTGAAAGTTTTGATTTCGCATCTTCTACACGTACCGAAACGGCCATTGTCCTTCTTCAAGAAAGCGCCACCGCTCCAGGATGTGTCAGTTCGTCGCTCCATGAAACCACGCTCACGAGGAGCTCTGTCACGGAATCCACCCCGTCTCTCAGGGAGTTCAAGGGGAGTCTCACGGCGCCACGAACTGACGTCTGTGCGATCAGGCTGGCGAGGAGGTCTCTCAGGGCGTTCTCTCGCTAAATCTCCGCGTTAGCTTATCGATCTCTCTGTGAACCTTCTCTGCAAGACTCTTTTTGCCTATACTTACGAGGTTCAGCGACGTTGACGCGGATAGTACGACCTTGCAAAGTCTAGTGAAAAATATGCGTTTGAACATTGACTGTAAAATATGCATAATTCACAATGCATACCTCTCCAGTCATATCAAGAGCCATCTTGAGAGATTCAAGGTCCTCAAACTCGACATAACCGAAGCCCTTGGATCGTTCGTCTCTGTCGCGAAGGATGCGGATGTTTACAATCTATTTTGCATGATTTGGTATCTCCGTAGCATCAAGCTAAATGTTCAGTACGTTTCCTTACCTTCATTCGGTGGAAGAAGTCGGCAAGATCATCTTCAGTTGCCTCAAAAGACAAGTTGGCAATGTGAGCGGTGTAAGGAGGCTGAGTAGGAAGTTCCACAGGTGCGCGTGGAGGGAATCGATCGTGGCGAGGTCCACCAAAGCGCTCGCGTCGTTCAAAACCTCCTCTGTCTTCACGATCACGGCTGGCTGGTCCACGAGGAAGATCAAAGTCGCGGTCGCCACGGCCTGCCAACAGGTTTGTGTGCAGGTTATTTTTCTTTTTCCTTCATGTCTACGTTAATGATCCACTTTTACCTCCAAAACGGTCGCCACGGCTGGGGATAAAACCATCTGAAGCTTCTTCTCGGACTACAAGGAAACGGTTGGTTGGTGTTCTCAAACACTCATTGATTTCCTTTTTGCCCTTTTCTTTCTCTCTCTATCTCTCTTTACCTGCGGCAGCTGATAAAAACGTAGTCAGTATCTTCTAACAAGCATTCATAGTCAAATTTTACGTACGAGCAGAAGGCAAGTTCTCCATCTCATCGGCCCAAGATCCGGTTCCGGCTAGAATTACCAAACGTCAGAAGCACTTGGTTACGCTCTGGTAACTACACGACACTCACTGTCGTCCGCCAAAAAGTCGGACAAGGACATTTTCTGACCCTTCTTCTTTCCAGCTATGTTGTTCTTAGTATTAATATTGTAACAGGTTCATTTTCTCAATGCTCATTTGCTTACACATGGTGTACTGGCTGTTTCAAGTCGACGGTTTTTCAGACGAGAATTTTTTTGGTCGCAATTTTGAAGCTCGCGGCTTTGTTTTCAAACTCCTTCAGATGCCTGACTCCAAGCTCGTTGAAGAATGGAGCGAATGTCTACGGGTAGATCCCACCAATATCACCTTCAAAGCAGCAGCCTCTCACCCGAGACTTTATGTAGAATGTCTCTAAGGAAACTCCAGACCTGGTAAAGACGGCAAAAGCATTTATCAACGCAGACACTTTTGCCAGGAACACGGCACAGGTAACACTCGTCTCACAAAAATCGGCGGCCGCCCTAATATCTTCCTTTGTCGTCAAGGCTATGGATTGTTCCGTCAGAGCTCTTGAACAGTTGAAAAATGAGCAAGTTGACTGATAGGTATAAGAAAGGTGCTGTGAGTAACTATTTGCATTTAGGGAGCAAGGAATGAGAGACACTATGGAGATATTGAAACAAGCTGGCGCAACGCTTAAGCAGATATCTGATTAGATCTGTGAGCAAAGCAAATTCTTTTTTTGTTCTGTATCGTAATATAGGATATAAAAACAAAGGAGGAAGCTGCAAGGGAGGTAAAAGGGAAGAAGACAGATTGATATATGTACAGAAATGTACAGAAAAGGCAGCAATTCATACACGTTAGTACCATGTTGTCTTTTGCCGTTTAACAGGAGATTCTTGTTCTGTCATGGAATCTGTTTCTTCTGGAAAAAGCTTAAGTAAATATGTCTTGCTTGCATTGCATAATTTTGACTTACCGGTATTTCTGTAACGGGAGCGTTTTTGGCGGTAATTTCTGTCAGGGTCATAGATTTCAATCCAGAACGGATTTGTATGCAAAGATCCATCAGGACCGCTGTACTCAAAAAATTAGTACCGAGTCGCTTATATGCAGTGCATAGTAAAGATACTTACAGTACGTGTTCTGTTCGACGTAGCTTTACGTGGGGTATCTGCCGTACTATGGCGCGCATGGCTCCAATATGTTTATCATCTGGGGCCGCCTATAATTCCCAAACTCTCTTGTTAGTTGCTTGAAACTCCCAAAATGACAGTTCACTTACCCGATTTGTTTGACTTCGATAAGCATCTCGAACAAATGATGATGGTGGGAGCACACGTACTGCTCCTTGCAGATTATGCGCCCGTATAGGCGAAGCTGTTGGTTTCGTGATGCGATTAGGTCTTGGAGAACGATTTGGTAAGGAAACACGGTTGGGTGAGATGGCTGGTGGAGATGGCAGAGGGCTTTCCCTCGGGGTAGCAGAAGCACGAATATGCGATGTATCAAAGCTAGGCGGCAATGGTGGGCGAGAACGTACTGGAGATTTAGCTACAGATTCCGCTGCAGCCTTCGCTGAAGATGTCAAGGATTTTATGGACTCTCTGTATGCGGCAACCTAAAGAATAGATTAGTTTTGATCCACGCAGCAGAAAATACCTTCTTACCTCTTTTTGCAAATGCATGATCTGTTTTTCCAAGCGCGCCACACGTTCATCGTGACCCTCGTCCAGATTCTTATGCTTTACAGAAGCTGCACTGTCGTCGTTTGCATGTTGTTTTCGTGTATCAATGGTGTAGGCATATGTAATGATTGTGAGGACGTATCCTGTGCGTCGGTGTGGGCAGGCTTTAAGTTCGCAGACTCCTCAGAGAAAGTATCTGCAGTTTCAAAAGACGTCTGGCTTCTACTGAACGATTGTGCCCTTATATCTCGCTCGGCTTGCTCGGCTTCGTCTTTTAAGGTATTCAGCATTTTGCTTAGTTGTTGAATCTCTCGTAAACGACCAGAATGGCTTCGTCTCCGTGGATCGCGTTTGGCAAATAAAGAGCTTCGGGGGCTTTGTCTCCACAGTTTACCTGTTGTTAAACCAAACCAGTCAGCCTCGAAAACTCTCTCAACAATTTTGAATGCATAAGCACACCACTTACCACCGCCTGAATGATCTTTTGTAGGCCGGTGATGATTCGGTACAAGAGATGACGCAAGTGAGCTGCTTTCAGCGAAACCCACGTCCACTCGCTGTTCAGGAGACTATTAAGCTTTTAGTGGTTTATGCATATTACTGTCTTGTCTTCACTTACTGTCGGTCTGAGAGG
>KK100154.1:92580-104044 GCA_000611695.1 Rhizomucor miehei CAU432 | reverse complement strand
GTGAGATGTATATGGTTCAGATCGGAAACCCATGTTTCCAAAAAACCGTTCGAATTCAGAGCTGGCATAGTTTGCTGTTCTCCTCAAAGCATCAGCGAGGCCACCCCAAAAGGACAGTTCCTGACGCGAGTCGGTTGCACTGTCATTATCACCGTTTTCGAAATTAGACCTTTTTGGTGACGATTGCCATCCAAAACCGTCTGCCTTGTTCATGTTGGTCAACAAAGAGAAAGAGAGAGTGTGCTTTTACAAAGAACAGTCCTTTTGGTCAATCTGTCAGTGAGAAACTTCTTCAGAGATCTTGTAGAGAACAGGAACAAAGAGCAAAGAAGAAAAGCGCGCGCTTGCTGCCGCCGCCGTTTCAATTCCATTAAAAAACAACGCTGCATGACATTTGATGAAAACCGCTTGAGTTGCTCCTTTTAATACTTGTGCAGATTAATAAGAACACAAGTGCTGCAAGCTTTAGATTGTGATTTGTATGGCAGAAGGCTAGGCACACAGTTCACAAACTCAATCTTCAGAAACCTCGATATAATATGCGTCGTCCAAAAGCAAGATATTGTGAATACATTGCTTTTAACGCAACTGTAAAGTGCTGCTTGGAGACAATGCTTAAGATACTAGCGTAGTCTGCAGCAAGCATCGCTCTGTTCTTGTAGGCAGCGCTTCCAGTGAAAGAGACAATCATGTCGGTGACACCAGCGCTCGTCCCGCCCTGACTTTCTCGCCCTTGTTTCGACTCTTGCAGACATGTTGAGAGCAAACGTTTCCCACTTTCAGCGTCAAGTTAGAAGCTTTCATGCAAGCACTGCCAGCTTCATTAAGGTTGGTGACCATTTACCCAGTGTCACTGTCCAACGCAAGTCTCCTGCGGACACAATCAACGTTCAAGACTTGTTTGGCAATGTGAACAAGGCAATTCTTTTCGGCGTTCCCGGTGCCTTCACCCCTGGTTGCTCCAAGACACACTTGCCTGGTTACGTGAAACAAGCAGAAGAACTCAAGACAAACAAGGGCGTTGATCTTATTGCTTGTGTTTCGGTTAACGACGCGTTTGTTATGAACGCCTGGAGCGAAGCAACGCACAGCGAAGGAAAAGTCGAATTGCTTGCAGACAGCAAGGGCGAGCTCGCGAAGGCTATGGAATTGGACTTTGATGCTTCTGGTGCCCTTGGAGGTCACCGGTTCAAGCGCTTTGCAGCCATCATTGAGCATGGCGTTGTCAAGCAACTCTTTGTAGAACCAGACAAGACAGGTCTCAGCGTTAGTCTTGTTGAAAATGTCAAGAAGCATCTTTGAACAGCACTGTGCTCGACTGAGACCGAATAAACTCCCTCCAATTTCTTTCACAGTATTCATACAAGGACTGTAATATTTTACATTTGTTTAAGAGTCTGCAGCAATCAATGCAACAATCATGCGATACAAGTAATAGAAGAAGCACTGAAGAAAGCAGTGTCAGATCAGGATCCTAAGACAATTACATTTTATACTTACGATTAGATAAAACGCCAGCTTGATAAAGCATTCCTTCTTGTGTGCCGATAGAGTACGGAAGATCTCTGTAGCATCGTACATGTGTCGACCATTCGTGACCCTTGATTCCGTAAATCAGCCCACTTTATCAAGACTCACTTTTATCCATTAAATAGCACTTACTTTTGTACGTTGAAGGCGACCAAGGGTAAATTGAGCAACATGGATATCCAACTGCCATTGACGAGAAACATGAAGAACAAGAAAGCGTGCGCACCCATTTCCGGTAAGACAAACTACAACGTAAAGATGTTAGTTACCCTATCAGATTAGAAAGCTTTGAGCATACCTGATTAAGCTTGTTGCAAAGATCGATAGGGTTGATGTAATCGCATTCCAGGTCAGAAAACATAATCACCTAAACGCGTTGCTATGTTAGTTTTGAACGACGGCAAACACGATGCTTGTACTTACAAAGAAGACCATAACAAATAGCAGCAAAGCTGCCATTACAACTGCAAACAAAAACAGAAATGCTTCGCCGGGCATCGTGTACAGAAAAGTTCGAGAAGCGTGGAAGGCAGCAGGCAAACACGCGACCTCTTCAAAAGCGCTGGGTTACAATTGCTGCCCTTTCATCATCAGCAAAATGCATCCCAGATACTAGATGGTAACCACGTAAAAGCTTGTGCTAACTCAACTGAGGTACTGTCCTGTATCATTTAGAACCCATATATGTTTCTGCTGGTACGCTTTAGCATCAATTTAGATCATTGTTATCAATTAGTACATTCAAGTTCCTATATGAGCACAAGCATCCCTATCTGACAATCGTTCATGAATGTATGTGGTGGGAATCATCTAATAGATATCGGATACCAGTGCTATACACTATTACATTGGGTGTACGGTTTAGTGATATTTTATTTACTATTTATTCTTGATTGAGCGATGAACTTCCAGGGAAGTACCATTATTAAATACAGTAATCTTACTTTCTATACCAATCTGCGCAATTTACTAGTTAGCAATAGCAGCACCGTTAACATAGCAAAAGGAGAACATTTTGCATAGCGTAGCATCGTGATCGAAGAGATACTGTAGAATTTCCCAAAGAGTTCGAAGTATACATAGCATGTTAATACATCAGATCGAATCCTTTCACAGTCTTTTCACCTCTTATGGAAAAAATCGGTGAATCCCTATTTATGGGGTTGCTACTGAATAAAAGTGCTTCGTATGATACTGACTTACTGAATGAAACGACTGAGTTCGTATACGAAAGGATTCGTACGCGGCGTTTTAGCTCCTCATTATCATCGCTTTCTTTCTTTCAGCCTGCTAAACCAATTTCAAGGTATACTTGTAGTATATAGTCTTGGATTACAGAACTGCTGGACTTAAATCATGGTTCCAGCTCCAAGTTTGCTGCAAAATATCGATGTTATTTCCAGGCTCATCACTACTCCAGCATACTTCCCCTCAACCATGAATATTGTTAGCTCGCAGGCCAGGGATGAGGAATACTCTTTCCATTCCATCTGGTAGATACAGCTCCCAAGCGTTGTTTTGCACTCGTTCCACTGAGTGATACCCTCGATTTACTGTAGACAAACGAAGGTCATTGTTGACTCGAGCGGGCTATCATACTCTTTGCATATGTAATCCGATTGGGTGTCTGTCAAAGTTGGAAATTCGCAATGCGTGTGCGTTACGTCTCTCTTTCTTTCCTCTTTTCAAGAACTCGAAAGCTTTTTTCCACGGTAAGATCTATTTGTACATCATTAGTAAAGTGTATGGACTAATTAAATTGCAACCTCTGTAGACTTCAGCTGCTGCAAAGTACTTTCAAGTCTTCTCGTACGTAAATCACTCGCACGCTACTGCGGCCATAATTCCAAACCAAGTAATTGCTCCCTCTTGTAGGTCTTTCTAGTTCTTTCTTTTCCAGACCTAATCATCTGACGATATTGGACATGAATAATGATACATTCTGGGTGATGTGGTGGCTACTGCTATACATCGAATGGATAGTGGTGCAAGCGCATATTATCAAGCAGATTCTTCAAAACAAGCTTGTTATCTTTGATGTCCGTCAGCAGTGGGTGCACCAAATCCTATCAGCAAAAGACAAAATCCCTGCACACATGCAGAAGTCCTTATTCCTCGAAAAGGTGTTTCCCGTTTACTACTTTGTTCTTAAAGGAATTCACGGATGAGACAAGAACTCAGAGCATGTGGGTGTCTCATATCCTGGCAAATAAGGAAATAACCTCCAACCTTGAGCGGCATCAAGAGACCGGCCTCAGACTAAGACTCAGAAAACATTGAACAAGCTGCTGTACAACGATACAGGGTCGCTAAATAGGCCAGGAAAGCATCCAATTGACTTCAGCCAGCACTCCAGCGGCGAACAGTACTCTACAAGTGTGGTTTAATAATGCTTGCTTGACTGAGTGATGAAGACCCCCTTTCGGTTGACTCTTCAAGAGCCCGACGAATGTAGCAGCGTAGCTACAGATAGAAAGGCATTAATAAACATGGACAAATGATGGCTCACGACTCTACCCTGTATACCGAAAACCAGAAAGGAATCGAAGGAAGCGACTTGCTCATGGCAAGAACCCACGCTCACCAAGAAGGACAGTGATAATTTCAGCCATCTGTACCATTGGTTCGCTGACCCTTCTCATTTCCCTCCTGTGGACACTTCGTCACTTCGAGAAAATACTCGAGATCCGCGCCACCGGACGAGACTATGCTCGCAAAAGGTTAATATTCTGGTTATTCCACCCACCGACCACATTTTTTCCGTGAAGAAGAGCCAAATTACGACAAGTACGAAGCTGCGCGGAGCAGCTGGATTACCCAGCGTAACAGAAATAACTATGTTTACAAGGTCCTGGCACGCGAAGATTCCGGCATTATTCTTGGCCACTTTGCCAAAGATATTCCACCACATTGGCTCGAATCTAACACAATGGTTGCCATAAAGTATTAAACGACATGGCTAATATCCCACAGTTCAAGGAAACCACTGCATTTTGCAGACCTCGGTTTGCATAGATCTGTCTCTGTCTGTGCAAGTTGATCCGAGATGGCTATATGACTATGGACGAGATGGAGAAGCTCAAGAATCCCTGCGCGAACCTCAAAGATCTTACTTTCGGCTACAAACACAACTCACAGCATGGCATGCTTATCGATCGTTTTGCTGAAAGAAACAAGCTCGTGCGCAATAACCGAGGATTCTTTGGCACTCCATCACTTTGTGGCTACGCTGCCCTTCACATCGTTGGTCATGGAGTGTGGCCAACTACTAAACCTCAAAAGATAGCGCGTGGCGTAGATGTTTGCGGTTTCTACTTGTCTGGCTGTTCTGCTTTGCATATTTTGACTTTGCTCGCGCTTTTGATGAAATCTCTTTAGCGGTTATCCACGAAATCCACTCAAATTTCCCAAACCTGACAACTTTGCACATTGAAACCTTTGCATACACCATTGCTGACAGGACAGAACTTGAATGCTGATTGACAAAATCTTTGCATATTACAACTTTTGCGCACACCTTTGCTGACAGACAAAGCTTGATCCTGATAGAATGCTCGTCGACGAATTAAGACAGCATTCCCAATCACAAGCCGCTCCAAGAACTTTGCTTGTAAGAGCGGCACGCTGGTTGCAATGCATCATGCTTCGATACCTTGAACTACAAACTTCACTTTTGAGCCTATGAACATCGCGGAAGGATCTTGCAGAAAAATTTACTTAGACACAACTGCTAATAATAAACCCTTAATTAAAGCATTCATAGGATCTATCAAAGGAAATAAGTCTGTATAATTCTATCATTTCAGGATAAGGCTTTAAAGCATGAAATTTTGACTTTTTGTCTCTATGTATCATACCTCTAAGGACGGCAGATTAAAACGAAAGCGGCGATCATACTCCTAATGAATACGACAAAAATACAAAGGATATCTACGCTTTTCTCGTCGCGACATTATTTTAGCCGAGGCGAGGAAGTGGATGAACCGTATCAAAGAAGCCATGTATATCCTTGCGGACGCCATCGCCACCTTTTGGAGCTTTGCAATATCCAAGGCGTTCTTGGTTTTGATTTCGGAGAAAGATACAGTGTCGCTGCATTTTATCTACCAACAAGTCAAGACGACGATAACGCACAGCAGCTATTAATCAAGCGCAACTAACTATATGGCCGTCAATTTTCAAATCTTCGCTAGTCACAGAATCGGTGCACACGATATGGAACTGACGACATTCCCGATAAATTGACGCAGCACAAAAGTGATACGACATTTGATCCTTATATACAATATGTGTACACGGCACTACCTGGCACCGGAACTGCGCGCATTCTATAATAACAAAACCGTCTTGCATAAAATGTGGGATATCGAGATCTCGCAGATGTTGGAACTTGACAAAGCTGCAAACTTGATTCTCAAACCACTTGAAGACAAGACAGTTCTGTATGGATTTAGCATGGATGGACTAAGCAACAAAAGCAGACGAGGTGCACCGGCTTCATTTGATAATAAGCTTCTTCGCAAACTGCGCCAACGCCCGTCGACCAACATACATGCTTACAGTTGTCGTGTCGACGAATACTGCACATCAAAGACCAGCGCTCATTGCCTCAAAGAAAACCACATATCATACGTCAACATATGGAGAGATCTAATCGGGAAGGAGGTCATACGACTCTTAGCTTGCGAAGTATATTACATCGGGATAGCATGCTGCGGAAGTTATGGCGATCATGTTAGCTTGCATGTTTCGGTATAACCAAAGACCTACTCCTTGCATCCGGAACTCCCGAAGAATAGCTCAAGTAGAATAGTCAAGTTATCTAGAAAGATGAATAATGTTTATAAATACGTGGCGGTGATACTGTTTGGGTGGGTCATGCCCCCCAGGTATGTCAATCTGAGCCCACCTTAAATGGAAAGCACAAAGTTCTTTTCAACGCTCTTTCTTTCTCTGCCTTCGCATATGCCTTCTTCTCTCGAAGTGCAGCTCACCAAAGCTCTGCAGCCGTTTCCGGAAGGCGTTACTTTTGAGATCTTTGATCTTCCCACCAAGAGCGAATCCTGCGATCTCTACTACGGCGGTCAAGAACCAACTATCCAGCATGTACAGCGTCTGATTCTAGTCGCTGCTCGATCAACAAGCGATTCGGAAAGTCTTCTCGTCCTAGGCATTGAGGCCAACGAGTACAAGGTTGATCAAGGCGGATCTCTCAAGACCATTGTCTACATTGGCAAGGTTGACACTTCGGGTGCTGAACTTAATGAACTTGCCAAATCAGGAGTTACCAGAAAGGTCGTGGCAGCTTACATCAAGAGCTTGGGTGATTGCACCGTATTTTTCACTGCCGTTGCTCAGCAACAATATCTCTTCCCTGACTCAAAGAAGAACAAGAACAAGCATGTCCTCCAAAACAAGGACCTTGTCAAATGGTGGCGTCGCACTCTGCTGGGCATACAGCAAGATCTTCAAGGTGAAACTCAAGTTGAACCTGAACCTGAACCTGGACCTGAACCTGAATCAAAGGAAGCAGCCTTCCAAGAGCAAGAATCTGTTCCTACTAGCAAGCATTTTGGTATTCTCAACCGCGTATACCATTGGTTCACTGGCTCCTCTTCCAATAAGGATAAGCAAGCTGCTAAATCTCCTAAAGAACCTACTGTATGTCAAGGCTGGTGGAACATTCCGAGCTTCAGCAAAGACGAAGCATATCGCGAATTCGGCATCTTGGCCTCTCAAGAGAACCACAGCTTTTGGACTTATGGCCACCCATTTGACCAGACTGCTCGTGTCAACACAACCATTCCTTGCTTCCCTGACGATCCAGTAGGACGTATGATTCGCTATATCAATGATCCTTTCCGTAAAGATACAAATCAGCCTGATGGCCCGACTGTACGTGAATTCTGGCAACTACTTTGTGTCGCTCAAGAATTCAACTATGGAAGCTACAACTGCATCTTTGCTATGCGCATCAAGAACAGTGAACTTGTAGAGTCAAGTGATATTCAACATACCAACTCAGGAGTCGATTCCGACACTTATACCTACCTCTGGAATACCTTAATGGAAGGAAAATTTATTGACAATGAAACGAACAAATCTACCACATCAACTTTCATGCGGCGTTGGGAAGAAAAGGGCTTGAGCAAGCCCTTCAAAATTACCTCAAATGGTGAACCAATCCTGCAAAGTAAGTCAGCTACTACAATGTCCGAAGTATAAATGATCTGACAGTTGGCCTCTAGATGGAAATACGCCTGAGCCCGACAAACTGCAAGATTCGTCTTCTCCAATCAATACCTTAGCGCCCAGGAAAAAGCAAAACTCATCTCCTAACGTCAATACTTTAACGCCGCGAAAAAAACAAGACTCGCATCCTCCGGTCAGCACATTAGTGCCTCGAAAAAAACAAGACGCGCCTCCTCCGGTCAATACGTTAACGCCTCGAAAAAAGCAAGAACTGTCTCCTTCAATCAATGTTTTAACGCCTCGAAAAAAGCAAGAACTGTCTCCTTCGGTCAATGTTTTAACACCTCGAAAAAAGCAAGCTAGTGACCCTGCTACCCCTCCTTCTCCATCTCCACCTCCACCTCCATCTCCACCAACCGACCATGTTTTTGCCGTGCCAGCACCGCCAGCCTGGCGCGGCAAAAAGAGACCATCTCCTAACAACGAGCCCGAAAAGCCAAAGTACGACAAGTACGAGGCTGCCCGGAGGAGCTGGATTGCTGGACGGGCTAAGGAGAAACAACTGTATGATGTCCTCGCACGCCAATATCCATTCGAGTTTAGCGACGAGAAGAATCCCGCTGCATTGATCCTCCGGGCTCCTGGTGAATACGGACGGACACCTGCGCCCAAACGCAAACTTGACGATGACGAGTCTGGCGAAGACCAGCCATCATCGAAAAAACAATGTACATAACATTTGTGTTTCCCTTTTAATCTACATATTTACCTTAAATCGCTCTCTTTTCTCAACTTGTTTATATACTGATATACTTCTAGGCAGTGGATCGCCGTTGCTGAAGATTTTTTAATAGCACAACGTTATCAAGTTGTATTTTGCGACCTAATGAGTTACCTTTACCAATGAAAATCGAAATTCAGCAGAGATCTGGTCGTGTGTTTGATTTCTTCCGCTCTTTTGTTCCTGGGACGCATGGCAAACCTCATAGACATTACTAGCGACGCTCAGTTCGCCGATCTTTCAGCAAAGAAGGATTCCGTTGTTGTTCTCAACTTTTGGGCACCTTGGGCTGAACCATGCCAGCAAATGAACGAAGTCTTTGCCGAATTGGCTTCAAAGTTCTCTTCCTTGACATTCTTGAAGGTGATTAATAAGCGCCTCGTTAGTTATTTGGAACAGAAACTTACTATATGCATATAGATCGAAGCAGAAAACTTCCCTGACATCTCTGAGCGATTTGAAATTGATGCAGTTCCCCTCTTTATCATTCTAAAGGTAAAAAAAATGAGCTGTCAATTGTATATCGGAGGTTCGCGCTGGCTGACAATATATCCTTTATAGAACGGCAAAGAAGTTGACCGTGTCGACGGTGCCAAGGCAGCTGAACTCGCAAATGCTGTTGGCAAGCATGCAAAGAGTGTTTCCAACGCTGCTGCTCGTCCTGGTGTTGAGAACAATGTTAAATCCGCGAAGGACTTAAATACCCGCCTCAAGGAACTTATCAACAGCGCTCCTGTCATGTTGTTCATCAAGGGCACCCCTCAACAGGTATGTGTGCTTATTCTGTAGTGTTGGATACTATATGCTTAACAGTTTTTATCCCAATGTAGCCTCGGTGTGGATTTACTCGTCAATTGCTTGAAATTTTGAACGAACGTGGAGTCAAATACAGCTCTTTCAATATTTTGTCGGATGAAGATGTGCGTCAAGGTAAGCAAGAGAGCTAGCAGACCAAAATCAAATGCTCATGCACAGTTCATAGGTTTGAAGGCATATTCAAACTGGCCAACTTATCCACAAATGTATATCAAAGGCGAATTGATTGGCGGTCTCGATATCGTCAAGGAACTTGCCGCATCAGGGGAATTGACTGCAATGATCCAGGAAGCCAACTAATCGTTTTGCATTAAAATCGCTATATGTATTTCCTTCTTTTTACAACTGCATTAAAAATCACTTGGGTATATCTTGTTCATCTCCTTGTTTCGTCTTGTTTTACTCCACTCCAGGTGGTCGTTGTATCCTTACTTGCTCCCAATCCTCGTCTGTTTTCGCTTGCAATCGCTATATGGTAGAGAAGTTCAGTGTTTTGGAAACATATGTGAGCGATATCGTTGAAATTTTTACCCAATACTCTTCTTGTATGCTTAGTTTACGACGATTCTTTGCCATACCAAGCGATTCTTCTTTTGCAACCTTTTGCAGAAAGAAAATTAATATTCAAGTTTGAGTTGACAAGTATAGAGACAACTTGCCTGTTTAACCTTCATGTCTCGATGGTCATAGCGTGTTTGCGTCAATTGGGCCAGCCCGAAAGATCCACCGACAATGATTGTCAAGAATGGCAAACCAAATAGTAATAAAGGTCGTCGTTTTACTTTTGCTGCAAGGACATCAAACGAGCTGTTTCGATTGTAAGGTTTCGACTGAAAGGTTGGCATCTTGAAGAAAGCTTCTTGTGTTACCAAGCCACGGTCTGGAAGAACAATGCGTTTGAGACATGGCCCTTGTCATACCAACGAATGCGGTGAGTTGCAGGAACCAGTATTGGAGTTACCAATTTTTTTACATGAAAAACAGCGGCATAGTTTCATTATTCATCATATTGGTTCCAGTTAAGTATGCATGCAAGTCCGGTAGCATTGAATCACGAAGTTCTTTATAATGATTGCAAAAATACTATACTCTATAGACTTGCTGCTCCTATTTCAACTTGCATAATGACGATGATATACTTGATGGTGGAAATTGCAAGTGCATAAGTGAAAGATACTAGCATATATAACACTAAGCTGTAAATGCGTCCATATTTGAGGCTTTGCGATAGCTGTTCCCAAAACAGCTCTTATGATGCCACCAGTAAACCAATCTAAATGGGAAGTAGTGCATACATATAGAGCAAGTGATCAAAGCAATTTTAATTCAAACAAACGTTCTTCTTTATGTACATTTTTTTAAACGTTTGTTGGCCATTGACATGCTCATCACCGTCAAGTTGTTTCCTTTTTGATGGCCATGGCGGTATCGGCGGTGGAGCAGCAAATGCATCCGGCGTTACCAGAAATAGAGTGGATGGATCTTCATCGAAGTCAATCGGATTCTTATTTTGATCGAGTGTCTGTGTCTATGACTCTGAACAAAATGTGGCAGGCGAGACAGCGTATGCCATTCCTGGCAAACAAGAGCGCCTCTCTTTTGAGCGCTAATTGTCAAGTTGTCTGTAACGAATGGCAACTTGACCAGTAGTGTTGTCTGCTGCTGCTGTTGTTGCAACGTTTTTGGCCATTGTTTGTTCATGAGGATATCTGCCGATACTGAAGCTGTCATTGATGTAGTCGCGCATTCACTCCATTGGAACCTCGTAGATAATCAAGCATCAAATCATATTGAAGATCATTGAAAGTGACAAACTGGCAGATGTCATCGAAGATCAGCATCATAAAGAGATAGCGTGCTACTATATACATGCTTCGATCAAAAGCAAGGAGCGTCACTCTAACCTCAATCGAATGGTAAGTAGAAGATATTCTTGAAGATTTATGAAGTTTCACAGGTTACGATCGTCAATGTTTTGATAAACAATGAAAAAAGGTTCGCAGATCAAGAAATTATATGCATGATATGGAATGCATAAACTGACCTCAGCACAGTTTGTCCCAAACGGCTATTCGAGTACGCTGAATGGTATACATATATGGAGAATATTTACAAGGTCCTGCAAAAATGTCATTTCGTTTCCGG
>KK100154.1:58427-88508 GCA_000611695.1 Rhizomucor miehei CAU432 | reverse complement strand
TACACGTTAGAACGACAGATTGTGTTGACAGAATAGTGCTTTCAACAATGTTTGTTGAAAGAAGTTATCATCCGCGCCTTAAGGTGCGCGGAGGAGGCGCGCGATCATCATGGACTGTTTGACTTCACCTTGAGCATCTTTCACGCGTCGTTTCCTGTACCGAGACACATAAATTCACGTCTTAGGTGTATCTGGACGCGCTTTCAAGTGTTTTGAAATTGCTGCTGCATTACTGCCAACATCCTTCAGAGAAGATCCCCGATTGCAAGCATACTTCTTTTGAGGGCGTTAGAACATGGCTGGAGCTCAAAGTCAGCAAATGTTCTCGCGCACAATGTTATGGAAAGTTGTAAATGAATCAAGCGGTTCCTTGCATAGGCGATTGCAAACGAGATGCAGCGCTGTAAATAATCCGTTGTTCTGTTTGCAACTGCTGTGCAATCAAATGTCTAGTATCTCTTGCAGGGCCTCTCAAAATCCACTCTATTATTCAGCGTGATGGAGAAGTATCTACATGGATTGATGTAGCGACATCATGCCTTTTTGAGAAGGATGATACGACTAATAATCACTGTGTAAGATTAAGTAGGTATTTGGCTTTCGACCCTTTTGTTGAAAGCGGTTGAAAGATCAAAGTTCTCTATGCAACGTGCAGCCCGTTTCTTAAGCTGTGTAACGATGGCGCCATTGGCATGGAGTGACATTGTGGTACTTATATGCATCGGCGAAACAGCACATACAGCCGGCGTGAACATTGGGAACAACATCTACAAGATTTTCCCATGAACTTCAATCCTATAAAACCTTGCATAGCCTTGCATATTTTTAAAGAAGCAGTAAGTGGATCAAAGCAAATCTGATCTAGGTCCTTGTTCGAAAAAATTATCCTTTTTGACTTAGATGCATTGAAGATGTTTGTTTGTTGATGTAGTACTTTGCACGTCGTGCTTGAACATTCTTTTCATGCTTTTGTCGTCAGTAATTATGATTAAGTAGCAGGAACACAGTCGATATGTTACTTAAATTTGCACCGTACTTTCATTTAAGGAAACGATGATGCTGTAATCTTCTCCATATTGGACATATCTCTTCAATTAGACAAAAGATATCCGATTCTTTTTTGAAGAGAAAAAAAAGGTATTTCCGGCCTTGTTGCAGCATCAACTAAGGGAAAAATGGAGCTTTTCTACTGCTTGGGCGGAACGAGGACGAAATAAGAAAACAATTCTAGAGAAAGGGCAAGCAAGAAAAAGGTGAAAATAAACACTCTTAAAAGAGCGTTTTTCATTAAAGCCGAAATTAGACTACTGTTGGCTAATAGCCACCGATTCACCGTTGGAAGACATGTGAAGCTGCTTTTCCATGGCAGATGATAGATCTTTGACATCCTCATCTGGAGGCGAAGCCAGAGGAGCAGCAGATTGTCGCAATCCATCATCTGGAAGCTCCGTAGATACGGTGGGCACGGGAACTGGATAATGTATGTAACTACAACAGATTATGATTAATGAAGTCCTTTTTCCTTTTCCAGTATTCCAGCTTACTGTTGATCATAGTAATAAAAATGAGCAGCCGTGCCTGTCGGCGCAATTCCAAGCATCGTTTCTGGAGTAATAGGCATCATTGTACGCATTGGGAATCCCGCCATCGGTTGGAAATCACGCGGCCGGATCATCCGTTTGCGAGCCGTCTGATTCTTGAGCTTCTTTTGGGCAGGTGAGTCGGCAAAACGAACCTGGAGCGGTGCAGATGATCCCTCTACTGTTTGTCCATTAAACTTTTCGATAATTGCTATTGCTGATGCGCGGTCGGACATTCTAAATAGGATCAGATCAACAATGTACATCTTGAAGATCCCACAAGCATGCTGTAACATTTTTCTTCTTACCTTGCAAATCCAACGCCACGACTGATGTTTGAAACTGGATCTCTCAAAATCCTGTTGGAGACCGTCTTGTGAGGCTGGAAAAGCTCCTCAAGTTTCTGTAGGACATGCGTGCATCAGCGACCCAAAACTGGAATGATCAAATTCACTTAGAGATCGTCACCTGCTCTGTCATGTCCAATGGCAAGTTTGAAATGTAAATGTTGGTAGACGTTTCGTCTTGCAAGCTTCTCAGACGAGAGCTGAAAGACTCCTAATGGGAAAGAAGTTGAGTTTACCGCAACGA
This sequence comes from Rhizomucor miehei CAU432, assembly GCA_000611695.1. Lineage (NCBI taxonomy): Eukaryota > Fungi > Mucoromycota > Mucoromycetes > Mucorales > Lichtheimiaceae > Rhizomucor > Rhizomucor miehei. The sequence goes on along the minus strand of KK100154.1, from coordinate 86,337 downwards.
AATGGCGTGGGAGTATGACTATGTACCTGTCCTACTCGAGCAAAGGATGCCTGCAATCCGGCCTTGTTGAGACCTTCTATAGCCCGATGGCAATCTTCAACATTTTCATACATTGTGAAACCATAGCCTTTGCATTCTCCTGTCTTTTGATCGATGATGGCTTTGGAGGATGTGATCTTGCCGTACCTAATTTCACAGTAGTTTTAATGACTTTCTAAAGAACAGACACTGCATCCTCGGATAATATAGCAGACACGTACACACTGCATAGTTCTTGAAAAGACTCGTCTGTCGTAGATGCTGCTAGACCACGCACATAAACATTGTGAGTATGATAATGGATCGGCTGATCAGAGTGCTGGTTAGAATGGTTTCGTTTATGGCGCAGATCGCTGGATAGGCTGAAAGGTGCGGGCAGCGGCTGTATAAATTGGAGCGGCGGTGAGCCAGGAACCGATGCTGCACCCGTCAAAACTGGCGACGAAATGTGAATAGGTGGAAAGTGATGATGCTGAGAGTGCGGCGGAGGCACGTACGCATGCGTAGGTGGCGAGAGCGTAATGCCTGAAGCCGTCGGTTGTTGCTGATATTGAAACGTCGGACTGAAGGGCGGGCTGGTCGGGTTCATGGGCGGCGACTGTGGATGTAATGCAGGTGATCCAGGGTAACTTTGATATCCATTGCCATAGTCTGAGTAGTATTGGACTGAAAACTGAGGGCTCAAGGGGTACACGTAGGCTGCATAAGCCGCGGGATCGTTGGGATCAAAACCATTCGGGTGAGGATGGTGGTGATGATGATCGTAGTGCGACGGATCAACAAAAGTGGCTCTGTAAGGAGGGTAGGGCGGCGAGGTAGGCGGCACACTGCTTGCTTTCACCTCGGCCGACTGAGGTTGTTGTTTGTGTTCAGGTTCTGCCTTGTCGTGAGCGGCCGCGCTGGTGCTCGGTGTTGGCTCAGGAGTGGTGTTACCGGGCTGAGAGGTTGCCATTGGAAAGAACGAGCAAAGGGAAGAGACGCTACCTATAATCGAGCGTAGATGACGAGGTATCGTCATTCATCTTGTTGCAGGGACACTGTTTCGTCTCGAGGAACGTACCTTAGACCGTTGTCAATGTGAGTTTCCTATTTTAATAGTATGTACGGAACAAAAGCGCCAATTCTAAACTGCTGCAAGCAAATATGAAGAGTTTGGCATATATTGCACTCGAAAAAGAAAAGAGGAAAGTTGAGTTGAGGTACCACAAGGAAACCGGGAACGCCGAGCATTCATTACTTTTGCGGAGATCACTCTTCGTGGTTTTCGGTACTCTTTACCCATAAACCGTAACCATGAATGACGAGACTTTGCAACGAATTCGAGACCGTGTTAAGGAATATAACCTTACCGAGCAAGAAGTGCAAACAATTGATACGGCACGTCGCCAAGTGCTAACTTACCGTATGTCTTATCTGCTTGTAACTTTAATATATACACAATGTTAACGCGCGTCATTCCACGTAGGCAACCTGGGTGGTTTTGTGGGCACGACCACTATGCTTATTTACAGCAAGTATTAAAAGACTAGAATATGTAAAGGCGAGTCAACTATGCTAAAATATGACTGTAATTGCAGGTATACGAAGACGTTTCTCGCCTCTCAAGGCCGCTTTGTTTGCAGGGGGCGGGTTTTTCGTCGCTGCCCAAGTCGGTATCATTGCCGGGACACTTTCCGCAGCTAATACCGTGAAGCAATCTCCTCACGCTGACAGGATTATTCAACTCATCAAAGATATGCAGTAAATATCACATAATTGCTTCCAGTTGTAGATGGAGTCGAGCTTAGCTCACTTCTTTTTCTTCTCATTTAGACGAGAAATCGCCACTCAAGGCCGTCAGCGGCTTCCGTCACCACCACCTCGCCCATCAGCTGCGTCGAATAATCCTGACGAGTTTGCTTCAGAGGATGCGAATGACTATAGTAGACTGGCGTCTGAATTTGAGCGTGAACCGATTCCGCAGGAACAGCAACAAGCGCGACCATCTTCTTCTTCTTGGGAGCAGCCGTCTAAAGAACGAAAGTGGCAACCACCGCAGCAAGAGACTCGCCAAGAGAGTGCTTGGGATAGAATACGCGCTGAGAATGCGCCAGATAGTGCGTGGGCAAGGATACGCAGCGAAGCCATGAAGGCACCACCTTCAGAACCACAAAGACGACCCAATACCTTTGCAGAACGCAGTGAAAAACTGCCAGACGAATTACCCAGAACAAGAGAAGAGACAGAGGATCGCGGTGGACGAGTACGAAGGAATCAATGGGGAGACCCCATAGAGTAACTAGTTACTATTCATAATGCAATAACTACATACAAAAAAACTACAATAATTGTACATTATACAGGCAATGACACGTGTTGATTATTGAAACTCATTTCTGGGTCTTGGTTTGTATGTGATACGTTTGCAATGGAAGCATGGACCTGTCCTCTGTGGTCCATTTGAGTAAGAGCGGCAGCAGCTGTCTGAGGATGATGAACATTAACGTCGTAATAATTGAAGTTGCAAGTGAAGATGAGATCGACTTCTTCCAGAGATTTACCCTAAGCAATACGAGCGCATGAAGTCGTCTATTACCATTCCATACACTTGAGAGTATCATACGTACCATAGTTTCAGGAAAGTATCGATATACAATAACGGGCACTACTGCGAGGATACAAACGTATACGAGGAAGGTTTTCCATTCGATATTGTCAAACATGGCTGGCGTCAATTGAGTGACTCCAAAGTTAAAGAGCCAGTTGGCAGCAGTGGTGATACCCAAAGCCTGAGCTCGAACGTCTATTTCCCAAAGCCTTGTTAAATGAAAATGTTGTCGATAGACATATGTATTACAAATATACCCTGCGAGTAAAGCTCAGTGGGGTAGATCCAGCCAATTGGACCCCATGTGCAAGCAAAGCTGGCGATAAAAAGGTACATCATCACGAGAAAGACAATAGCATCTTTACTGTAAATGGCGTCTACTTCGCCCATCTCCATTGTCGGCTGCCTATTTTCAATTTCGTGGAGAGTGGATATCGTGTCTGCAAGACCGGTTATTGCACTGATAATAGTCATAACTATCAGGCATACACAGCAGATAACGCTCCCAGCAATCATGAGAGGCCGCCGGCCCCACTTATCGATCTGAAAAAGAAATAGAATGAGATATTTTTCTTACAGCGTCAGTTTAAACATGCATGCTTATTGCTACCTACAAATATGATCGGTGGGATGGTAAAGATCAGGTTGACAATGCTGTTGATGCCATTTGCCAAAAGAACACTTTGTCGTCCCTTGATTCCTGCTGCTTGATACAGTGTTGGCGCATAAAGCCTATCCGTTAAGACGCACTTAGCATCATTTCTACGGATTTTACAGCAGGATAACACACTGTATGAACTTACAAAAGAGCATTTATCATAGTTAACTGTTGGAAAATCTGGACACCCATACCGAGGAGAAGGCGTTTGCGATTATTGTCCGGTCCTCGTCGGAAAAGGCTCCAGTAATGCTTTGGTTTGAACTTTTCTTCAAAGAGGATGCTTTGCTTGATTTCAATATATTCCATCAAAACTTGCGGATTGCTAGGGGTACCGTCCCCTCGCACAAGAGATAATACATGCAATGCTTCATCATCCTTGTGCTTATCGATCAAATATCGAGGACTACAAGGTTGGATTTGTTGAATACCTCAAGTTATTTTCTTCAAACTAGGTAGTAAAGGATATTACCTTTTTGGAATTAACATGCTTCCAATAAGGTATATCAGCGCAACAACGAGTGGAAGGCCGAAAGGTATCCTAGACCAAAAAGGTTATTTTTTTATTAGCGATGAGCCTTCATAGTTGATCATCCATCCCGAACCTCCAAGCTACAGACGAAGTTACTTCAGAAAAGGCATAATCCACCCAGGACGTCACGCAAATCCCAAGCGTGATTGAAAACTGCTGTATGGAAATGAGTCGTCCACGCAAATTCTTGGGTGCAATTTCCGAGTGATCTGGTAAAACGTGGATTAAATAATACAATCATGAGAAATGAAATAAAATGTGACAGCATTAAAACTTACAGAGAGGAACAGCCATCGAGAGCATTCTAGTAATTAAAAAAAAGTCATGAGTTTTTAAGGTCATTCTCTCTCTATCTCTTTTTAGAGGATTGCTAAGAAAAATACCCATACCCAACACATAGACCCGACAGTGCTCTACCGGCGTAAATCTTTCCAATTTCGTCCGCGCCTGTCTGCAATATGCCACCGAGTAAGAAAAGCACGAGGTCAAAGCAGACAATTCCACGGCGACCAATAAGGTTGGCGAGCGGGCCTGAAGCAAGCGCTCCTACGAATGCACCGGCCATCAATGAACTCGTCAGTGCGCTGGCTTTATTATCCACATCGATTTGAGTTTGAAACGCAGCCATTAAATAAACGCCAGTTAGAACGCTTAGTTCGTAGCTATTGAACTTACACTTAGCAACCCAAAGTTTTTACTAAGCTTAATTATAGATCAAATAAAATGACTTACCCAAACTACTTGGGGGTGACACCAAGAAAGCGGAATGGGCATTAGTAAAATAATGAACAAAAAAGGAGCTGAGAATTAAGGAGATCCCAAACTGGTGATCGATATGTTTACCAGAAACCCTCCAAGTGACATGAAACTGAGAGAGGAGGGAAATTAAACAGTCAGATCGATTCGACAAAAAAGAAATATATATACCTGCATAAAAGGTAGACTCGTTTTGTAACGGATAAGCTGGGTAACATAGGGATATTAAGACGAAAGCCAAAAGGGTTGGACTCACGCCTGGCAGTGGGTGGAGATCCCCCCGCCAAACGAGGTGGAATGCGCGGCTGATCAATCGACAATGTTGCTGCTGGTGCAATGGGCTAATGGAACAGAGAGAATTCATGCAGCCGTGTTTTACGTACTGGTTTCTTCTCGCTGTGGGTATAATGTATGTCTCAAAATCGGAGGGCACTTTTTATTCATCCTTGCTGGTTTATGCGTCAAATTCCCCGCGCTTTTCTAATATACCAAAAAAATATTGAACGAATAAAAAGGTTAGCGGGAGATATTAGAAGATGCAATAAAAGGAAATTTGGAACTTTTCGCTATGGGACATTTACAATAGTCTTTTGCTTACATACCCAAAACTTAATATGCTGCGCTCGCAGCTGAGCCAAACTTCATGCGGCGGATGTGGTTACACACCGCCGCGTTGTAACTTGCTCGTAGCATAAGGTTACTTGGATGCTATCCTCTTTCCATGATTCACCACATCTTATGACGCTCAAATGCGGAGAAATGAAGCTGCCGATAAGGGATTGAGTATTACTCTTGGGCAACACGGGCACTGACAGCCGAGGAACCTTCTTTGTCTTGCGTGGTGTAAATGATAATGCACGAGCTCCACTTTCCTGATCGAGGAGATGATAAGAAAGCGATGGCAAGTCAGGCGACTATCGGGAAGACATGAGATTGGTGCACGGCACTTTCTCACAAACAAAAGAAGGCCTCAATATCAAATGTGTAAAAGGAGGCGCTTCACCTTTATTAGGATTTTCATATCTCTTTTTCTTGTTCTCTTCACTCAACACTTCTTCTTTTGTATTTCTTATGCTTCAAATCGCCTCATTCTCAACAATTCCTCCAATGATCATCGCAACAACGACTACAACAACAGCCGAGAATACAACAAGTTACATCAGCAGTGATGTACTGATATCTTTAATACAAAAACGGGACGCCATGGTGAGATCCGCTCTGCGGAGGCAGCAAAGCAACCCTTCTTACAAACCCCTTCCAGATATATTGACTGGTACGGACAGCATTTACTACAATAAATATGCACACTTTTTACGAAAAGTAATAATAAATATATACCTTTTTTTCATTTGCAGATTTCATAGCAGTAACAATATGCGACCTTTTGCCCATTAAACACCGACCGACTGGACAACGCACAACTCCAGAACTAGTTTACTTTATCCAAAAAGTTACTTGCCATGCACGAATTACTTGTCACATTGCTGTGGTTGCACTGATATATATTGAGCGGTGTAAGCAAGCTTTACCAAAAAATGCCATTGGCGATGAAGGTGAGTTCTGAAAAGCTTATACATTCCGCAGCCTCACAAAAAGGCTATTATTATACGGGAACTCACACACAAACACATATTTGGCTTAATTAGATACTGCGCATCGCATCTTCATTGCGTCTTTGCTTGTAGCATCAAAATATTTGCAAGGCACTACCTGGGCAGCCTCTCATCAGGAAGAAGGACAAGTATCCTCCAGGAGCAGCAATTGTAACGATAACGGTTTCACCGCAAGCTCCTCCTCCTGTTGGCTAAATAATGCCAGGATGGCTCGGATATGTCCCATGTATACCCTATCTCAAATCAACCAGTTAGAATGTGCATTTTTGAATCTTATTAAGCATCAATGCTGGGTCGATGATGTAGATATGCAAAGGTATCTTGAAAAAAATAGACAAGATTTGTTATTATAATTGCTATTTCCGTATTTATTATGCAGAGTCTGAGAGCCTGCAGGCCATTGTCCTACTTTAGTACAAATGAAAAAAGATTTTCTGCTTAGCATTATTCAAGTACTGTCAGGGCACCGCATCAGGTCATCTGCAGCTGCAGAATCTATGGAAGTATACAATGTGGGCTTAGAAACCTCATACTTTCCTTTTTGACAGTGAAACATGATTTGATTACTGCTTGGGTACAATCACATGCTGGTAATTTGCCATTTAGTACACATCCCATATTGTTCATTTGTTGCCAAGCATATCGATCATAGTAGCCTTATGTTAGGTATATCTGCACTATAGTAAAGTATGTAGCCCACAGGCTGATATGTGAAGTTTCAACAGTGTATGTACAAAAATGAGCCACGTGAATTATCAAAAGTAAGGCACTATTTGTCAATCCACATCAATGTCAAAAATGTGTACGCAAGTAGCCACGAGCAATGATTTAAGGATATTAAAACGATGAAAATTACTCTTTTTGTTGCTGCTTTGCTTGTAAACTTTTATATGTACTCGTACGTGGTAATAAAAAAATATCAATAACGGCAAGTTAATTACATCAACACACAGGCGCATTCTCCGGCAGGTTCAGCAAAAGGATCAGGGCTTCGATGTCCCCAAACTGAAGGAACCATCATATCCGGGTTGCTCTGACAATAGTCAATTAAGCTAGAAACCATGAAGTTGCTGAGTATGACGTTTCTCTGTCAAACAAAGTATTTTTGTTGCGTCTGCTTACGATCTGCTGGCTTCTGATACGGGGATTCGCTGTATTTCCAGTTGCTCTTTAAGTTTGTCGTTTAATTCGAGGATTTTTCGTAACTTGGCTTCAGAAACTGTGGGTCGTGCCATATTGAAATGCAAGAGAATACGAAAGAAAGAAAAAAAAGAGCAGAGTAAGAGTGAAGAAAGGAGAAAGGGAAAAAAGAAGTTGAAAAAAAGGGGAGGGGCAAGTCAAAAAGAGCAAGAGATAATAATAATTGTTCAGAATTTTTCTGGATGGCAAATATAAAAAATTAAGGGGTGTTGGGTGGTTGGTTGATATGTGTGGACGAAGGTTGGCTCCTCATTTTTCTCCTGCTGCTATTGCGGCTGTTACTCCTTCTCCTGCTCGATGGTGGATAAACGCGTACAATTTCCTTGCTGGTTCTTCCCCAATCAGCTTTTTTATCTCCTCCTGTGACATGGCACACAACTGCTCTAGGTTCTCCACCGCGTTGATGATGATACGATAGTTTTTAGAAGTGACTCCAGGCATGCTCCGAAGAATGTCTTGCGGTTTCATATTGTGCGTGCTCTCCGCTTCGTCGGCGTTCTCGGCACCGACGAGCACAGCTTTTTCCGCATCCGGCTCATCCTCCGTCCTTTTTAACTCCTGAAATATCTTGGCCGTTTCATGTGGACTTGAGGACCAGATTATCTTGACCTTGGGGAACGTCAGTGTCAGCAACACCAGCTTGGATGACAAGTCGGTCGCTGTGATATTCTCCTTCATATCGGACAAACTTGTCAGCGAAAATGATTTGCCCTCGTCAAACTCAATTAGCAGGATCGGCGTCTTGTAATATTGTGTCATGCTCTCGCATTGGGTATAAAGACGGCCAGAGTTGAGCGACGATATCAAATCAGATATAGACTTGCGCTCGACGCACATGTTTGGGCTCAAAATGTAGTCGCCCACTTGAAGGGTGCAAGGGATGATTTTGATTCCTGCACCGTAAAGGATCGGCGGAAGCGAACTACGAAATTCTCGCATATCCACAATTACCTGTGGCAAGCTTGATGAGTTACACACACACACACAGAGCTTGTATCCAAAAAAAATAAAACACTTGCCACTGGTGGTCCTGTCGTCTTTAGCTGTCCGCCTGCAATGCGAGAGCTCACTGCACGGATAAAATTGTCTTGTTGCGGGGTAGCCTTCTGCGGCATAGGGATCGCCATGATCTACAAGGCTTTCTGTTTGAGAAGAAAAAAAACGCATTTCCTTTCCTATGCTTACTAAGTTCAACTTACGGATTTTTCGCGGATTAACCTTTCAAAAGCTTCCTTTTCTCGGCGAATCATGCTCAAATAGTTTTGTTCCTCAACGGAATTATCATAAATCATGAAATATACTCGGATATCCATGTGCGGGCGAAGTGCACGATATACCTATACAAGACACGACAATCAACCTTTTAGTGCTCAAATGACACAATCCTGTGTGTTCAGTTTCAGTACCTCCACACGTCGCACAAAGGCTGGATCCGGGTCGTACATAATAATAAAGCGCGGCTCAATATCCTCCAACATTTGCTCGTCCATATCATTTTCGTAACACTGAATCGTAACCAAGGAGCCACTAGGCACCTGCTTAAATTCTGGGAGAATATCATTTTCTCCAAAAACAGGTACCTCGCTTTCGGGTCCAACGGGTGTATCGAGCCTAAATTCAAACAATGCTGTTGAGCATTTCGCTGCAAATCTCATCAAAAATAATTATACATATGCATACATTTTTACAGTCTCCAATGCACTCTGCTTAAACACTTCAGTAATCGTTTGCCGAGACGACGAAGCCGCTGCAGCAGATCCACCTCGGACGCGTCTGCGTTTGTTGGGCGGTGCTACACCGCGTTGTGGTAGAACTCTTGATCCTTGCCGTTGCGGCTGTTGTTGTTGTTGTTGTTGTTGTTGTTGTTGCTGTTGCTGGGATGTGTTTGCAGCCTCCTGGGCTCCTGTTTGCATGCTCGCCATATTTCTTCTATAATGAAAGAATCGCTGTGCAGTTCGCTGCAAGATGTTTGGCTCTGTTGTCGCGCCAGGTTGTAAGTGCGACAAGTAGTCTTTCAGTTGAGAACTCGTTCGCTTTTCCCTGACCATAATCAATACAGGAGCGTCTGTTTTTCTCAAAGTTTTAATAGGATCTTTTGCGCGTAGTTGGTATCACACAAGGAACTTCTGACATACCTTGCTTCATGGTAGCTATAGCTCGATCAATTTCTTCCATGATATCGCGCAGCAACGCCCATTTTGGTTGCTCTTCTAAAACAAGCTGTATATCTGGTGCATTTTGATTGTTATATTCTGGATCGCCCGGCTTTAAATAGAATCGTTTTCGAGCCGTCTACCGTAATGCTATAAATATTTGTCTCTCTTTGGACCTTGGATTAAAAACAGTACTACTAACCGAAATGGCTTTGTCTGCTGCGTCCAAAAACAACCACTGGGACTGTCTAACTTGTTTGCCGTCCCTTGATGTGTTACTTGCAATTACAGTCTCGATAAAACTGTAAAACGAGACGCAGTCATATTCCGTAAGATAATTCAGCAGTTCTTGCAATACACCCAAGTCGCTAACAAGTTGTTTTGTCGTTGGGCTTACACGGTGCCAAACAGGATCCAGTTGTCTGCGTACAATGGTGTGGAATGATTTGAAAAATGAGTTTTCTATGGTGAAATCTTGGACATCCACCTAGCACGAAAGCTAGTTAGCACCTGGTCTTATCAACATAGTATCGGGAAATGTCATCACCATCAAGTTTGCTCTTTTGATTTCTGCCAGTGTCGCCTCCATACATTCAACGAGAGCTTGCTGGATTTCATCCATACTCTGCGTCATGGGCTGCCGCAGTTCCACAACATCTTCAGTCGAAGCTGTCAAATTATCTGATACTAACACTTGGAATCTTTTAAAATCGTGGTTATTATCATCAAGCCCATAGATCATCATCATCTTTGAATTATCGCTTACCGTGGCCAAAGGTGAACTTTGCGTAGCTGTAACGATTTTAATGTGTTCTGAAGAGGAGCAAATCCTGTCGTAAACGCCTCTGGCTGGTCCGACATAGCCTTGATGAAACCCTGCTCGTTTTCTTCGCGATATATCCTCAAGATCAACTCTTCCATTGAATTTGGACGGATGCTAATGGATAAAGTAAATGGCATATTTGGAGTCAATCAAATTCCCCTAAATTTTTCTTCAAGGTAGTTCTCCTTTTTTCTTACCGATGCGCATTGTACACAATAATGCCCGATATCATTGCTGCGGGCACACGCTTCAACAACATGTCTACTGCCAGAATGCGTGAAGTAATTGAGAATACCCCGCTCTCTTTGTACATGGCGCTGCGAGTATCTGCGGGCGTGTCGTACTCAATAACTCGCATGCGATGTTCCGGATCAATGCCGGCTGCGGTCAAATGTTCAACGATCGCGACATCCTGTTTCTGTGTCGTATTCAGCACGAGGACTAGGTGATTGCCTTTACAGTACAGCTGTATGAACGAGCACAGAAGTTTGAAAAGTCCCAGACCCGGTGCCAAAACCAGAAGAGCATCTTCACCGACCAGTTCTGTCAAGATCTGTTTCTGAAACTCGAGCATTTGTGAAGTAGAAAGAAAAGCTGTGACACTTTTATTTCGTATTTTCAGTCAGCAATCGAGTCTGCGTTTCTTTGAGCCACTCGAAGCAGGATCCTCTTCACGGACAGGTTCAACCACAGGGTTGACAGGGAACAATGGAGTTTTCACATAATCCTTGAGTACAGTTTTCCATGTATTTACGCCATTTGCATACAATCGTTTTTCAGTGTGTACTTCGCGGTCAAAGCAGAGACCTTCTGGTTCGTCTGGATTGTACACTGGCCAGTGAGGAATGCCAGGATAATTTGGGTTGCCAGTCTTTGCAAACTGGACAATGGCTTGGGAGACTTGCTTTGCAATGCGATCACGTTCAAAATCATCACCCGGACCCAAGAATGTATTATCCTTCCAGTGCTCGAGATTGTCCCATGAAAAGATAGCGTCCACCATGTGTGCAGCTTTGATGACATTTTGAACGTCGTTTGATTCATAGTCCCATTCGTAGAGGTATACCTTGTGCCCGTTCCTTGCTAGGTTTTCAGCAGATAAGAGCGTGGAGATGCGACACATGACATCTGATGCCATATACCGTGCAATTTCGCTTGGTGGTGAGTAGAGTGGCATAATCTTGTTCTTGTATATTTCATAGGCTTCGCGTGCATGCTTGTGTCCAAAGATGTGTGCAAAGTAGGTGCGTACGAACATAGAGCCGTCCATTTGTTGAAAGTCTGGCAGGAAAGGGAAAAAGAAGTTAAATTCGTCGCGGGTATAGCCAATAAAGATCTCGATATCCTTGTAGCATTCGGGAAGAGGGTGATGAAAGTAGTGAGAAATGAGTGTGCGGCGTAAGATCTTGCCATCGGCAGCAGGGCCCACAGGAGCAAGACCTTCAATAAAGTTGGGCCAGGTGGTCATGAATGTTTGCGCTTCCAAGATCGTCTCGATGTCCAGGTCACGTAAGTCTCCAAGAGTTTCCTTTGTTAATCCAAGTGAGCGCATAAACACTTCACCTTTAAAGGCTGCCCAGTCTCGAGGACTAAAATGGAACATGGGAGGCGATTGCAGAATTACACGCTTGAATAGGTTGGCACCCAGAGGAGAGATCAAGATACCCATAATGCACCCAGCTAAATAAGCATAACCCACTAAGTATTGTCTTATTATGATGAGATCGACGTTGCTTGTAAACTGACCTCCAGCAGAGGATCCATAACCAACAATGTTGTCAGGATCGCCTCCAAACTGTGCAATGTTCCGCTTAACCCACTTGGCAGCCTCTAGGAGTTTCATTATTATTAAACTCAAGCTCACTTGTACGCCCCCAAGGCTCGCGCGGATCACTTGCCAATTTGGTCGAGCATTCCCAGATTGGCGGAACTGTCAAAATCCGGTGAGAGATGGTCCAAGGTCATCCACCCAAGAGCACCCAATCGATAATTAAACGTAACAACGACCACATCCTTCTGTGCCAGATCTGTGTGAGCAATTATTACATGATTAATGTCCTTTTCTTTTTTCTCATGCCGACCCACGTACGAGTGCCGTCCCAAAAAGGTTGGTTACCCGAACCACTACCAAGATAACGAATTGGCAAAAAGAATAATTAAAATCAATAGTTGTAAAGAAAACGTTTATTGCAACAAGTTCTTCTTTTTACCTCATGCATGCTCCTGTGTGCACCCAAAAAAGGACTGGTCGCTTGGCATCAGGATTTGTGTCGGGCGTCCATATGTTGAGATAGAGACAGTCTTCAGACTGGTTGGCAGAATCGATCTGTGAACTCATGAGCGTGTCAATCGGCAGGGCCGTCTGGGGTGCTGCTTTCCCCGGCTGCACGCACTTTCGCACTTGTCCTTTCGACTCGTCGAGTGGCTCGGGAGGTCTGAAGCGCAGTGGACCCACAGGTGGTTTCGCATACGAGATTCCGTTAAAGATCTCGATGTGATTCACTGTATCGACGTATCCTTGCAAAAGTCCAGAGCTGGTCTCAATCACCCGAGTCTCAGGTTTGGTCATTACGAAAAGCAAAAGCTGAAGAAGAAAAGGGAAAGAAGGAAGAATAAGCTTCTACTAAAAGTCAATTTGACAACGCGCGTGGGTTGCAGACGCACAGGCAGACAATCGAAACTCTATGTAGTGATGCTTTTCTTTTTTTTCATCTGCTTTAACTCATTAACACTCTTCCGGGGTAGACTGGTTGGGTGAGGTTCAATGTGATTCAAACTATATGCTATCTACAGCATTGGGGTAGGAATGGGGGTGGTAGTTTGACACACGGTAGTATGTCTGTGCAGTTGGTCACATTACTGTGTTGGACGCTCGATTTGTCCTCTAAGGAAACCCAGCATGAGTGGTACCATTGAGTTTTGCACGACCAACTTCACAATCTCGTGGCCGCGTTTGGTTACCACATTCGTGGTCGCAGATGATGGTGCAATGTATGAGTTGCGGTTTTTATTACTATCCTTGTCACTCTCCTTTGCATCCAAAAACGTTACATCCTCCTTGTCTGGACTCCGTAGCACCCACAACGGGTCGTTGTCTCGACTAATGGCTGTGCTGGTATCGACACTGATCATGCTTGATCGCAATGTTTGCCCTGCTGCTCCAGAGGATGTGCGAGGTACCGTAACGTTCGCCGTGCCCTTCTTGAATTCGTCTGCCAGCAATTCTTCTTTTAATACTTGAAGTGCCACTCGTTCCTCGTTCGACATGATTTTCTCTGGTTTTGTCGTTGTCTTGCCACTTTCACTCCAATGTACATGCCCACACAATGCTTTGAGGGAAGTAATCCATTTCCGCTTCTCCTGCTCGTTTTCCACACTAAATGTGTATTTGCGTTTCACCATCGCGGGTGGTTGTACAGGTTGCACAGGTTGATCGGATCCAGACTCTTGAATCAGCTCTGAGCTAGCAGCACCAGGCGTCTGTGGAGATGTTACAGTTGGACTCTTTACAACGGCACGCATGTCCGCGTGAGAGAATCCAATCTGGAAAGTGTACCTCATGAATTGACGCTCCACTACTATACTCTTGGTACGCGGCAATGTAGGGCTGACATAGCGACCAGCATGCGCTCCAGACTTGATAAACGTCAAGCTAGTACGTCCGAGTGTATGGCCGGTTATAGTAAACGTCTGCACGCATGACTTGGAGAAATCGAGGACGTTGGGTTTGCACACAAGGTCTTGGCCACGGAGCTTAATCTGTAGTCCCGGATCAGGAGACGGTATAGATATCGTGATGGGCGCAGACGGGACATTTTAGTTAGCCGTGAAGGAAATCGATGCGGTGTCACTGTGATTATAATGTCTTGCTGCTCTGCATCGCCGTCGCCGTGTTCTTCCTCTGGAGTTGGAGATCCTCGTCTGCCTGTCGGGTTATCCCATCCAGTCTCCAAGGCTTCTTGTACAATCGAGTGATACATGTTTTCAAGGAAATCTACCGGAACCAGCCCGTACTGATCATAGTGCTTCCATCGTTTCAAAAATTCCTCCCATGTGGGTCGTGTTGTGCCCTTCTCTCGCAGCGAGGATATGTAGTGCAAAGGCTCCACCGCAATGCTGCCATGCTCGCTTTTTCGGTCAATCATACTCGCCCTTCTCGTCAACCTTTGCCGATCTCGACGTTCTTTGTTTTCTCGAGCAAACCAGAACACGTCTCGCTCGCTGCTTGCATCATACCACACTTCAGCGTTCAAGAACAGCATCGCAACGACAACCTTGACAACCATATCTTCGTGGAACTTGACAACGTTTTGGTTCGCATCGTGCCATTTTTTCGAAAAACGCTCGATCACATACTCCAACAACTCCCAGTTGCTTGGCAGTCGAAGCGTCATGAGAAGTATCCGAAGTGCTTCATCCAATCGCAGAGCTACCAGTCGGAAACAATCCAGGAATGCATCGTAGATATCCCGGTTGTCTGGGTCCGCTAAAAAGTATCCCAGCTGTCTGCGATTTAAATCAGGTGTCTTGAAAAGGAAGTTGGCAATATTCAATGGCTCATCAGCCAGTATTTGCTTTTCGATCAGGTAGGCGATACCATCTTCTGGTTTGCGTTCAAATTTTCGAAGCGCTGTAGCGAGTACTGGATGCATCTTGCGTGGCGGCGGCAGAGATGGACGACCATCAGGTCCCATGATCACAGACGGTCGATGCTGCTGCGCTGCTTGATCCTCCCGAGATAGATACAAAGTTACTTTGCTTAGTTCCACAATGTTCTTGACCTGAAACAGACTGTTTTCTGTAGGTCGGAATCGTCCAGTTCCTGATCCGGATGAATTTTTGCCTCTGCCGCTCCCTGACCCGTTGCTCTTGTTTCCTGCACTTCTGCTGTTGCTAATGATATTTTCATCCATGATGGGTATACAAATTAGCAGCAAGTCGCTAAACAGAAATAGATAGCAGTCCTTGATAGTGTTGGCATTGACGACTTGGAACACGGGTGACTGTAAGATGTATTTTCGCGGAGGTGCATACTGTAACTTTGTTTGGTGCTGAGATTTTACTGCTTTTGTGTCAGAGGAAGTCGAGGATGCAAAAGCGCGCGACCCAAGACGCCAGAGGGCACCGGTTGAATCGTCTGCGTGATCGTGGGTGGTAGTTGTGGTAGTTCGCTTGTTTTGTAACATTTGTTTTAATTTGTCAAAAGGCCGCAGTTGCTCATTGCCTTGTCCGGAAGAAGTTTCTGTGTCTGGAAACGCAAAGTCCTTTTTATATGTAGTGCCTCGCGATGATGATGATGATGATGATGAAGATGCTTCATTCTCCTCCCGCTCTTCTGCGGCACCCTGCGTCGGCTGCAAACTTGTCCTACCCATCTGTAAAAAAGAAAATATTTAGCCTCGTTGATAAAAAGAGAGTCAGGGAAAGGCAGATGATAATAACAGCACGTACCTGAGCATCAATGGATTTGATATCCCCTGACTGATCTTGTGAAGTTGCATTGGATTGGTTCGTCTTTAGGTCGTCAGGCGAACATCTCGTGTCGAGTGGGCTCGATATCTGCGTACTATGGTACACAGATTCCGGTAAATCTCCCGAAGACGCTAGAGGCGAAGGAGACCGTACTTTGGCTCCATATCGTGCTGTGCTCGGCGGTCGAAGGAGGAAGGGTGCATTCTGGATCGCCTCTTTGCGTGCTGGATTATCGACATCATCGTCTGACATGTCAAGATCGCTGTCTTCATACATTTGTCTCCCTCGTGATGAAAAACGCGCCCGTTGATGCGGTGGAAGTTTCGATTGATCGGGCGACGATGCATTTTCTTCTTCTTCTTCCTCCTCCTCCTCAACCTCTTCGTCCAGATCCTCCGCCTTTTCCCTTTCATATCGCTGCCGCAGTGACCGATACCGCGATGAACCCGTACCATTAGGTGAACGTTCCCACAATGGCGTATCAACAAACGACGACGTGACAAATGGTGATAATCCATAATATACGCTCGAATCATACTCGTTCGATCCTGACGACGATGATAAACCCTGGTCGACTGAGCCTCGATAACGATGGTTGTTCCAATCCAGCGACGTTATCGATGAAGGCACTGCTCCACCGCGTTCGAGTCTTCGTTGAGTAAACGACATATTATTATTATTATTATTGTTGTTGCTGCCTAGAGACGGATTCGTGCCTATGCCCGTTCGGGTGGTACCCTCAGCAGTAGATCGAGCTTCCGATCCCGGCGACAGGGAGAGAGACGAGCTTTCTGTTAGAGCAGGCGATCGAGTACTTGATCGTTGATTGAGTTGGTCGAATGCTGCTTGGATGTTCTTGTTGTCCGAAACAGGCGTTTCATCACTGTCCCCTCGAGATGGTATAGTTTTCTGGCGTCGCGATGAACTTCTCAGCTGTGCGAGTGGGTGTGGTCGGTGAAGCTGGCTAGATGACGGTGAAGGCTCGTCGCTCATTGTTTGCTACTTGTCAGGTCCGTTCCTCGTTAAACCCGGAGACAACAAGGAATCCAAGTCACCAAACAAACTCGGAAACTTTTAAAAATGAGGGAGTTAAGTCGATGAATGTTCACTTGATTTTTCTAATTATTACTAGAATAAAATACAATGCGTGTTTCTTACTCACAACGAGAAAAGCTTTCAGAGGTTTGTTTCAATGGACAAAAATGCATGAACGAACTTGTCAACTCAAGAATTCCACCCCTCCAGTCCGACGCCTCCGCTCCTCCTAGAAAATCGGTGTCATTTCAACAGTTTCTTTCCGACTTACCAGAGCTCGTAGAAAAAGAACGAGCAAAGTCGGCAGAAAGAAAACGTCGAGATCAACACTACTCAGACCTCCGAGCACTTGTAGCTGCTGTCATGAACTACTTGGCTATTAGACGGAAGCAACAGGGAAAAGATTACAAAAAAATAGTATCCGAAGGAAAACTGACTGTAGAATGTACTTGAAAAAATGTAATTTTATTCAATGGGTTTGATATTCCAGCAAAATCCATAACTTATCACGACTTGAGTCGATTTGGGAATGACTTGGCGTATCTAGTGAAAGATGTCGGTGCTGTACGAATAATTGATGAGGAGCTGGCATACGAGAACAGGCGCAATGGTAGCGAAAGAAATAAAGTGTTAAGTATATAATGATTTGTCCTTGAGAACTCCCTGCAGAGAACCCCTTTGACACTTCACTCATGCCATTGATGCTGACAGTTGATTTCAGATCTTATTGCTAAGAGAAAAGGAAAATGTACAAAGATGATGGTACATTTTATAAAGGTCATAGCTGCCTTAATTTAGCAGACGAATTCTTATTTTGTACGTTCAAATTCTCTCTGATGTCTTTTGAGCTGATTTTCATGCCATCTGTACAATCTTGTAAGCTGTTCAAGTGCATGTTGTATGCTTTTTACTTTATCACAGACTTCAACTTGGGATTCCTGGTGGTGTTTTTCGGTCATATCATCGTGGGTAGGGACTTCGGTTTAGGTTGGTGGTGCGGGGTCTTCAGCGGTATCGAAATGCAGTTGTAATGCTTGTTGGCTGTACACTGTTGGTTGGCCATTTTTTCACGGTTGGTTGTACACGCACTGTCAATCCATTTAAATTGAATGTTCCACCCTTTTGATTGTAGTATATAGATGTAGTCAGGTGATCTTGAAGATGTAAAAACGTGCAGCTGGACGGGGATAAGTATATAAGCATAACCGGTTTTCCCAGCAAAACTTGCTCCTGAATTATGCCTTTTAGACAGTGAAGAAAACAGTTTGGCTTGTTGATCAGAAAGACCTCGAATACTTTGGTCGGCCGATTTGTGCCTTAAGTCTTTCCCTGTCAGCCGTACTTGGCAATCAGGCTTAAACACCCTTTACAGCGTTTCGATTGTTGAGCTTGACGAGTCATTGTGATGGCAGGAGTGAGTCCCGCGGTTTATGGACAAAATACGCGTGCTGGGCATGAAACGAAATTACTTTTCGGAAACGGTGCATCAGAGCACAGACCTCATGCTTGAAAGAAGTGGAAGCCACCGAAATTTTGGGGAAATACGCCTTTTTTCTTTCGAGACAAAATGTCAGAAGACAGTAAAACGCAATCCAACAGATCGGTCTCGACATTGTTCGTCCGTAAAATTCCTACGGATGCAAAAAGCAGCGACCTTGAAGCATTCTTCAGCGAAGTTGGCCCGATCCGCAATTGCTTTGTCGTTGCTGATACCTCGAACGGCAAAGTCAAAGAAACAGATCCCAACTTTAGAAACAAGGGCTACGGTTACGTTCACTATGCAGTCGCCGATGATGCACAAGAGGCACTCAAGACTTTGAAAAATGTAAAGTTCAAGGGACAAACAACCTTGCACCTCGAACTCGCCCTGCGAAAGTCAGTTGCCCAAAAACGTTCAAGACCAGACGGTGAACCAGCAGCAGCAAAGAAACAGAAAACTGAACAGCAGTTCAACAAACATGCTCGCGTCATTGTACGGAACTTGCCCTGGAAATATACTGAAAAGACACTTAAGAAAATTTTTGGCAAACATGGTGAGGTTAAAGAAATCCAGTTGCCTCGAAAATACCCCGGAGGACCTTTGCGAGGTTTCGCATTCATCCAATTTAACAAGGTGTCAGAGGCACAGGCGGTAAGAAAAGTGCAGTGCTTTGTATCAAATTTATGAATGTATACTAAGAGTTCTCTTTTATAATAGGCAATGGACGCATTGAATGCTACAGAGCATCACGGACGCTTGATTGCTGTTGATTGGTCTTTGGCAAAGGATCGATTCGAGGAACTTGAGCGACAAGAAGCGGCTGCGGAACAGACAAAAGAGACTGAAGAGCAAAATGGTGAAGCAAAAGAGGATGAAGAGGCAGCTGCAGACAGCGACGAGGAGATGACAGAAGCAAAAGAAGAATCAAACGAAGAAGAGGAAGAAGGCGAAGAAGACGATGAAGAAGAAGCTGCAAGCAAAGTAGAAGTAGATAAAGAAGAGAGCGACGCGGAAGCCATCTCTGAAGATAGCAACGACGAATCCGATGAAGAAAGCAGCGACGAAGAAGAACAAGACGAAAGCGAAGAGGAGTTTGCCGCAGCTAGCGAGAACGAGGAAATGGACGTAGTCGAAGAATCTGAGACAGAAAATGAAGAGGATGATGAAGATAAAGATGATAAAGAAGAAGAAGACGATGAAAGCAGCTCAGATGAACAAGTCGACACCGAATTTGCAAAACAACAAGATCAAAAAGAAAAGAAGAAGAAGAGGCTGCCATCAGCCTCTGAAGGAACCACTCTTTTCGTTCGAAACTTACTTTTCGAATCCACCGAGGAAGACTTGAAGGAATTGTAAGTCTTTTTGATAGTGGTGATAAGTGTAATCATGCTCTCTAACAACCATGTCATTTAGATTCAAACAATGGGGTCCTGTTTTATATGCAAAGATTACACGAAATCCCGAAACAAACCAATCGCGAGGAACCGCTTTCGTTTGTATGCGCAAGAAGGAAGACGCAGATCGGTGCATCAAGGAAGCCGATACTTTGCGAAGGATGCAGGCTGAAGAGGATGATGAGGAAGACACGTCGAAGGCACTCATGTCCAACAGAGAAAAGAAGAAGAAGGGTCTCAACTATGACAGTATCTTGACTCCGGACGCTGGTCTCGGTCTCGGTGTCAAGTTTACTTTGGACGGTCGAGTATTGGACGTTACTAGGGCCGTGGAACGCAAAGATGCCGCCAAGATGAAGGATGAAAAACAGGCACTAAAGAAGAAGGAAGACAAGCGAAATATCTACTTGATGTACGAAGGTGTTGTTTTCCCCAACACACCTGCAGCCGAAACCATGAGTCCACGAGAACTTTCGAAGCGACAAATGTCATTCTCGATGCGTAAACGACTGTTGAGCCAAGATCCGATTTTGTTTATATCTAAAACTCGACTTTCCATTCGTAATTTGCCTACGCACGTTGACGATGCCACACTCAAGAAGCTCGGATACCAAAGCATAGAAAAGTTCAAGGAACAAGCGAAGAAGGGTCTACGAACGGATCTCAGCAAAGAAGAGAAAGCCGAGGGATGGCAATACAAGCCTCGAGTCAAGCAGGCAAAGATTATCAGAAGCAAGGATCGAGTCGATAGCATCGGGCAAATTGCGTAGCAAAGGTTACGGCTTTTTGGAGTACACAACACACTCGCATGCTCTTGCTGCTCTACGATACCTCAACAACAATCCTGAAGTCTTCGGCAAGAAACGCCTTATTGTCGAATTCTCTATAGAAAACAGACAAGTCATAGAAAATAGGGCAAAGAGGATGCAAAATAAGGTGCAAAACGGTTCGCAAAAGAATGCACGGAAAGAGGCACATCCTAAGAAGGTGCCAAAAGCTAACACAAAGGCTGTAAAGAAGAACAAGAAGAAACAGAAAAAATAAAGTTCGTTGCTATGCAGCGCGGAACATGAATTTGCAACTTTGGAGGTTTTGCTGTTTGGTAAGCATTGGGGGAACAACCTTCTCGAACAAAAATGAATCCTACAATTGCTCCCAGCCCGAGAGGACACCCACCAACGTATACCAGAGAGAACACAGCGACACCAAGTCACGGATCGAGGACGATTACTATAGACCCAGCACAGGCTGGTGATCAGCAAAGCGATGAAGAGAATGCGGAGCACGTTGGTATCCTTCGACTACGAGGCGATATGTCCGTACGGAGACCACGAGCTATTCAATGGGACGAAAGCGTTGTAGATAATGAACACATGAACAAGAAGAAATCAAAGAGTATGATATGACTAGCATCCTTGATCCCAGTTGTGATACTCATTTTCGTTATTGTGGTAGTCTGCTGCATATACCACAGACCTCACGCAGTAGGCGAATCCTCGGAGAGCGAAAGCAGCAGTGATAGCGATAGCAGTAGTAGCAGCAGCGACAGCGACAGCGACAGCGACAGCGACGGAGGAGAATGTAGCCACCGCCACCGTCACCGTCGTCAGGGCAAGAAACGGAACCCGAGGCAAGTCAGTCCAAATGCCTATGAACGACAACCTGTTTACAAAAGTAAGCAACAACCCCGTATTTGGGATTTTCGTGGAGAAAGCAATTGATGCTGAACTATGTTTTTACCTTTTTTTCCTTCTCTTTCAAGATCGACCGCGACCTCAGCCAATGTCAAAGTGAGAGTTGTGTTGGATGAAATGTCAATAGGAATGATAGCAAAATAGACCATCATCTCATTTTGGTTACCAAGATGCAGAAAATTAAAGCGACTTTTGTTTTTCCTTTTCGACTAAATGCAGAAACAGCACGACTCTTTACCGTCCTCTTCGCTTTCATTTTGTTGGAACAAACTTGGATCAGGAAAAAGGAAGAAAAATGCAAGATCAAAATCTATGTTTGAATGGGTCTACGGCAGCCCTTTGCATCAGCAGCAGCACGACAACAACGATGATCGTCGATCCATCTCATCGGCCACTACGACGGCCGCAACTGTACCAATATCGCCGAAAATAAGCGATGACTACGTTCAGTCTTTCTTGATTCGATTCTTCAAAGCACTTGTTACGTACGGTGCACCTTCTCATCGTTTGGACCATTGCATACAATTATTGATGCGCAAGTTTGATATCAAAGCCCAGTTTGGTTATTTTCCTGGATTTCTCGTTGTTTCATTCGGCGATCCCGGTAAAGTGGAGAATCCGTATTTCCCAACTCGGCATCTTTTCTTACTGATCAATAAAAACGAAACTATGCAGAAAGTCTCACAGCAGCCGCGCAACTGGTTAAGGTGAATCCTGGCTTGGACCTTCAGCGTTTGTGCAGCATTTATCAATTATTTGAATCGATCCTGTGTGACAAGACGACCGTTCAAGAAGCATCTACTTCTTTGGAGATGATCATGGATGCACCCAATATTTACCCATGCTGGCTTACTATGCTTTGTTACGGATTTGCATCGTGTACGAGCACGCTGTTGTTCTTCTCAGGAGGTCCCATGGATGTTTTGTTTGGATTTCTTTCTGGTCTGATTGTTGCTACGGGCGTGGTTCATGTATCAAACAAAATAACACGGTTTACAAGCATCTTTGATGTACTGACCAGCGCGGTGGTCGGCTTTTTAGCAGCTGCAGTCGCGTCCCGCATAACCAGCCCAACTACATGCTTTCATGCATTGTCTCTCGGAGGTGTCGTGACACTGCTGCCAGGTTATGCAACTTTCGTTTCTGTCCTAGAGATGGCGTCGGGATCCGTGGCAACAGGCACTCTACAGCTTACAACGACGTTGGTGTACTCGTTACTCGTTGGATTTGGATTGGCTATCGGTGCCAGCGCGCATCAGCTTATGTTCCCAAAACTGGCTCTTGTTTCTTCGGACGAAGTTTGTTCAAGATCCATGTCGTGGCTATATGATCTGATACTTGTGCCTTCTTTTACGGCCGCTAATCTTGTCATTATGCGTGGGAGAGTATCTAAATACCCAATAATGGTGCTGCTGGCAGCACTGTCGCGTGGTATCCATGAAGTCTGCCTGAATTACTTTGTTGCCTATCCACACATTGCCACCGTCTTGGCTGCTTTCGGTGTGGGTACTGCCTCCAACATTTACGCTCGCCTTGTACCAACTGTCGGTTTTGTCGATATGATCATGGGCTTGCTCTTCCTCGTCCCTGGATCCGTTGGCGTTTCCTCTTCTTTGGATACTTTTGGACAGGCGTTATCCTCAAGTCCAATGACTGAGGTGTCCGTCATACTGAATGCTGGACAACAGGGAATTATTTTCTCATCCCACATGATGGTCATTGCCGTATCTGTTTCAGTAGGTTTGGTTCTCGCTGCAGCAGTGTTGTATCCTGTCCGCAAGTTGTTGGATTACAAACGCAGTAGGAAAAACAACAAGTATAGAGTCAGAGATTGGGTGGGAGAAGTGACATTTTAACTTATAATAGAGGAGAAGTATGTATTGCTCACGATGATAATGTATATTATACTTCAATTTTTTCACCCTTATCCTTCCAAAATAAAATGTACTTTGCATTCCCCATGTATAAACAGTAACAGGTTTGAATTATATAGTATGTGTATGCAAGCATTCCTATTTGTATACAACGAGTTTTCCAATGTTCTCTGGATGAGCAATATCATAATCTCGTCGCAAAACAGCGTAAATCAGATCGATGATCAGCAGCGCTTGGCCCAAGTTATATACAAGCGTGATGGCATAAAAGAAATTAGCATTGCCGCTGCCTGCATAGATCCACAGGTGCCAAAAAATAGGGGCCAAGATGGATGAATAGAGAAAAATGTTGGCGACTAGGAAGCCGTAGCGACAATCTAAACACAATTTTTGTTAGAATCGAGCAGGTCCTATTTCCTTAGCATGTAATACTGTACATTTGAATAACTGCTGATGCAAAGGAACGAGCCCCAGGAACAAAGCAGCATCGCCTGCCGCAGGATAGCTCTTGAAAACAGACATGACACCTGCCAGCGCTGTGCAGACAAAAAGTGGGTGTTCCCTACAAATGACCCTCGATAAGCACATTCATTCTCCCTAGCTTTCCATGGCCTTGTTCTTTTTCCTCTCCTACCGTAACCTGATACACAGAGGTGCAGCGAATATAAAGGCGTGGAATTGGAATACGACCAGAAAGAAGGATCGAAACTGGTCAAATATCTCGATGAAAAAGTACCAAAACATTCCAACGTTCGGTGTCAGATCAGACAAGAAAATGCTAAGTTGAAAGTGTCAGTGATAAGACTTTTAAAAAGTGGGATTGTGAACATACACAACACCGTAGGTGGCCGGAATAAAGTTCCAAGAGCCTACAATCAGCCTAGAAACACCTAGAAGTAAGCCTAATCCTCCCAAGTAGGAGCAGATTGCAGCAGCAATCTGGAGAGATATCTCAGTAAAATGAGTTCTCACAACCTATTCTTTCGCTTACATTGCACTTTCTAGTCATCATGATCAATGGAGGTACTAGCATGGCTGGATAAAATCCAAAGTACGTGGCCAAAGAGACCCAAAACATGGATAGGCTTGTTCGTCCTATTAATTGATGATGAGTAGGACCCACGATATCAACAATAATAATCAATTGTTGCACACGTACCAGTCTGTGCCCAAAGTAATGCCATGACGATGCTCAAGTTGGTAAAGATAATGGACGACTTTGAAACGCACGAGAGGATTGAAAGCGGATTAAATAGATAAAGTGCTGCTATGGTTGATGGTCGAAGAAGTCGTTTCTCTTTTTCAATGGCGAGTTTTGGTTTTCCTGCATCTTGTACTTGCTGGAGCACAGCGATCTTTTGTAGACAGACAGCGATCGCTGTATCAATTAGACTGTAAAACACAGGCATAGTATAATAGAGTGGAATGCTTTCCAGGAACGAAAATACGCATAGCAACAGCGGTGCCTTTTTTTGGCCCAAATCGTTTAGTTTTCCTTTTGGTACAGTATATCTGAATCGGTTTCTACCTGGTGGAATGCACCTCCATCGTACGGTGGTAAGCCGCTATCGTATAAGAATACGCCCTCTCTTACTAGATCCGATATCCATCAGCATCAGTCGTGCGATCTGTCGACGCGTTCTTACATCGTTTGTAACTTGTCACCGGCGTTGCCAGCTCGATTCTGCTGGACAGTGCATCTGCTACTGCGGGAAAGCTAAACAGTGCCAGCCGAAGTGCGATCCCTGACAGGTACAGTGCAGCATTTATCCGTTCAGGCGGTGCATTTTTAGCCATTATCGTTTCGCGGGAAAGGGACAAAGCAGCGCCTAAAACCGAAAAGAACAACCCTTATTCAAAATGCAAAAAAAACTGACATCCGTATTTCTTCCTCTTTTCAAAAACGCAATATTTAAAGATAATCACGACGCCCCAAGTGCTTTCAGCAAGAGCTTTTTTTATTCAATAAAAGGATAACTTTTAGTTGAGCTTTCTGCGGAAAGAAGAGCCTATCAAAGTAGTACGTATTCATTTTAGAAGTTATTCTCTCGTTGGGTCTCTATCATTCCTTTTTTTCACCTACCCTCAGTCAGACGGGCCTTACCACCGGTGGGTTGGCAAAGGACAGTGCCGCAAGAGGAGCAGAGGACAACGGTTTGAGCGTGGCTGAAGACAGTGCTAATGTTCAAGCAGCCGGGGCACTTGACGTCCATAAAGTAGGAGTTGGGAGACTGTACGAGTCTCTTGAGCTTGTGGGTGCGCTTCTCGTGCTCAACGGTGGGGTTAAGAAGATCGACGGCCAACTATATAGGCATAACCGAGATTAGTGCTATGTTCTCATATGCTTCAAGTTTTCCACCATATCCCATCCAAATCGTTCGATTCTGCGTGTAATGTTCGAATCAAGAAACAAGGTTTCGAGATTCACATTTGCCTCGGTGATCAGACTTGACTAGTAGTGGCCATTCAAATAGAACGCCATTGCAATGCATGTCATGCATGCGCGCGTCATGCTGACAAGTACCAAATCCGTTTTCCATCCATCTTTTCAGGTTCATCCATCCATCCAACGCTCCTCAAATGCTCTCCATATCGTTCTCGTTCCTTTCAACTTACAGTCATCGTCGTTTGTCGTTGGAAAGGGAAGAAACGAGCGTCCACAGTGCAGGTTTACTTTAAAGGCCCGTCGTACGCTTGTTTGATTGGCTAAGCTGCGAAATGAAGGCCGCAGCACCTATTTGCTGCGACGCCACGTCCATCATGAAGATAATATCTTTTTCTTTGTTACTCATTGCGACACTTTCCTTATACGAGCGCAATATACACAAGCTCTCCTTAGCACCAGATGTGCGTTGAAAAATTATTCCCATTGCAGCCTTTTTACAGCTATTCGTTGGTAACCAACTTTAGAATTACCAAGTATTACTAGATGTCCTAGAGTTAAGCTACGACATCCCTTTAAAAGCATCGGGCCTTTCATCTATATGGTTCGCCATGTAGATAAAGATTCGTCCTGATATTGATTGCACCCAAATGGTCCCTGTCCCAGACCGTACTGCAAGAATCGCACTTGAGTACAGCATGGAGACTCTGGGTTGCCAAAGCCCCTCTTGTTCTTCAAGCTGCGCTGCTGGCATTTTAAACAAATTTGAGACGTATGAAACTCATACACCATACAGATATAGCAACGAGACTTAAAGCAATGATTTAGTTTGTCAGTTGAAATTTCTCATCATTTCTCCAGTCACCTTTGAAGTCTAGGAATATTGGAATAATGCTTGCTTTACACGTTTGGTTGCTGCCGATACTTCTCCCCGCATATTTGGTCCGAAGCTCACGTTTCCAAATGCAATCATCAGAGGTCTGTTTTATCATCAACCTTGTCAGATGAACACAGCGGACGCCATTTCTTGACCTTTAGTGAAGTACCAGGTTGTGTCGCGACAGGCCGACATTTTGAGCTCCCACCGACTAGGCATTTCACAATTTCCGATGTAGCTTCCATCGGCGAAGGAGCCGCTATATCGCGAAGTATATGTAAGACATCTGACATGAATCCCTCCATCTTACCGCTTCTGTTGCTTTCTTGTCCATGTCCGCCTCCTCGTCTTCTCCACTTTCTGAGCTACCTTACGTTTATCTAGCGGAAATTTCTCTGGGGGATATATACTGATTGGAAGATCTGCCATCGTTGATGTTTCATATATGAAGTGCAAACTTAGAAAAGAAAGAAAGAAAATGGCGTTATTATGTAACATTTTCAAACGTCACTTGTTTCCACCAGTTCCCTAATCGCTTTCCATTTTGAAATAAATCTAAATTTCAGGATATTTCTATCATACTATAGATAGAAGATAGATAAATAGGCGACAGATGCCATATTGTCCATACGGCACTCCTGAAACTAATAACTGTAGCACTTCCATTTATTCTTTATATTCTTTACTCATAAGAAGTTTATATTTGTAAACACAGTGCCATCATGCGTCACCCATTCTTACGACATATGCTTCGACAGAATGACTGTTGATATTACTACTGAGCCCTGCATGCCGCATACAAGTGCACTATCTCATATCGCCACATTATCCTTTCGCTGATATGAAGTCCAGGCGCTTGCAAATCTGATGACTTGTACTGCCCGAAATGGTACATGGCAGTTGCATGAATAAAAGCTTTACTCTGTGTATTTTTGCTTGTTGATTCTCGATCAACCGGCAGGCGCTTTGCTACTTCTCTTCAGATCTTTTTAAATCAAGGAAGTAATTATTAACGCATGTCTAAAATACATTGCTTATATTTTCGACAAGGGACTTAAGACGCACGTAATAGTATGCTTTGATAATTACCATCAAATCGCACAGATAGGTATCTAACCTCGACATATGTATGATGATCGCCGTATCCTTCTGTTTGGTCACGGTCCCTTTACTCTAGGATAGCTAATTGATCGTTGCTAGGGAGGATACAAAGGAACTCATGCAGTGAACATGTCCATTGTGAGAAATCGTCACCCTAAGCGGAAAATGTTTATCATACGTCATAGAGCTTGATCTGATGTAAAGCTGCAATGCCTATAGCGTATTAGGCTCGTAGATGA